>CM063109.1:71717171-72060564 GCA_031841125.1 Acanthococcus lagerstroemiae
CGCCCCCTCAATTTCATCCTGAATACGCCACTAGGTACTGTTATTCAGATAACAGACGTTGGTACTGTGTCTGAATATTAGCTTCAATGCTTCAATATTTCAGATTTCGTATTGTTTTATCAATACCAGTGTAAGAAGTTAGCGATGAAGCTAGCGAAAAGCTCATTTCATTGACTTATCAGCTAGTCAATAAATACAGTAAAATTTCCATATTTAAGCAGACAACAACATAGAACATAGCAAACACCCTCTTTACTACATTGCTATCTGCAAGACTGCGAGGTTGCTTGTTTATTTTTTGTTATTTTGTCATCTCAGTTTAGCGTCTACTGTCCACCTACCCTTTACTTTGTGAATCAAATCAAACATTTTGAAGATATCTTTGCAAAACATGAAATTCTGAGTGAAATAAGCCCTGTTTGAGATTCCTTAGTTTTGTATAATATTTCAATATAATTGCATATTTGGTATTTCAGAAGCATATTTGGAGCATAGTTTATCAAATTTTCTGAATTTTGGCATTTTTGGACATATTTTTGAACATTCACTACACTTGGACGCTGTTATAAGCATAAGGGAACCAACCAACATTTGTGAACAAAATGAGTTCTTAGTATCGTTGGAATGAGCGTACAAAGTAAATTTTTTCAAAATTGGGCCCCCGATTCAAATAATGTGTACTCACTACTCACGTTGAAAAAAGCTTATCAGGAAACGCGGTGTCAGATAGTTTCTACATTGCTTCTGAACTTCAAATCATGTGTTCTCAAAAAAAAAAAAAAGATTTTGCTAGTTTCCTTACGCTTATAACAGGGTCCAACTAGTCTCTAATTTTTCAGTCCAAAGCCAACCTTCTTCCAGCAGCTAAAGTCTGGTCCATTCAAGAAACATAACTGGCTACCCACAATACACATCGATATATGGGTATTTTGAAGTTGAAGGGAAAAGACGAGTTCGAGAACACGTGGACGCTGTTCAACAAAGGGGAACCAACTAACATTTGTAAAACAAAATGAATTATTGGTATCGTTGGAAAGAGCATAAAACGTAGAATTTTTCAAAATTGGACCTCTAATTCAAAAATGTGTACTCACGTTGAAAAAAACTTCTCAGTAAACACAATGCCATATAGTTTCTACATGGCTCTTGAACTTTGAATCACGTGTTTTCACAAAGCGGATTTTGCTAGTTGGTTCCCTGTTTGCTGAACAGCGTCCACGTTATCAGGGCCGTGAAAGAATTATGTTTCCTAACTGGACCAGACTTTAGCTGCCTGTTTTGTATTAGTTATCTTCTTAAATGTTCAAAATGTAGCTTCAAAATAATAAAATTTCATTTAAAAAACTTATAATTTTTTTGTTTAAAATTAACAATAAAAAAACATGTTTAAAACTAGGGATGGCAAATGAAACCGTTTTTTTTCGTTTCGTTATTTCGTTTCAATATTTTTGACAAAAATCAATCGTTATTTCGTAATTTCGTTATTTCGTTTCGTTTGTTTGCCATCCCTGCTATTTACTGAACTCACCCTGACCTTTGACTATATAGTATTACTACGTAATATGGACTGCGCTTATCATACAGTATAGTGCTTGAAACTTGACGGGAAGATGATAAGGATAATGGGATTTAAGTGGGAATTGAGAACACAAACCACTTTTACAAGGAAAGAAAAAATGTGGGTTTCTGGGTTTCATATGTTTAAAGAATGTGTTTTCATTATATGAAGATCTGGCCAGGAAATACAACTTCAAATTCTTACTGACTTATAAAATCCTACAAGACCATCTCGAGAATTTTTTCTCTTGTATACGTATGCGCGGAGGTTGGAATAATAATCCGAATGGACATCAGTTCATGTGTGCCTATCGCCATCTGGTCATTCATCACGAAATTGCCTCATCGGAGAATGCTAACTGTCATCTTGATGAAGATATTCCTGTATTATGTATTCCAAGTTCCTCCACTAAACCTCAGGCAGATTCAGAGCTGCTAGAGACAGAAATTGATTTTAAGAATCGTTTCCAATTCACAAACATACATATTCCATCTCAATTTGTTCAAGATGTTGCGGACTACATCGGAGGCTTTGTGGTTTTGAAAATTGAAAAATTGTATTCCAGTTTCGAATTTTGTTCTCAGTGTTTAGGGAGTATGACCGACCCACTCAGACAATCTCGTCTAATTGACAGAAAAAGCAAAGGGAAATTGAAAACTCCTTCGGAAGATCTAATAATCTGCTAGTGAAACTAGAAGCCATAATTCGGAACAATGAATTGAACATTTTTGACGATGACTTTGTGAAATGTACCACTGATTATATGAAGAAGACCGTCAAACTTGGATGCGGAGATGAGTCATCGTCTAAATTTAATTGATTTGTCTTGCGGACATTTTTTAAAAGTACGTCTGCACCATGAAGCATCTATTATTTCAGAAATCGACAAACATATCCGAAGGACGCTAACGAAACTTATAACTTATAAAAATCAATAAAATGTAATTACTTTTATAATTTTTTGTTTTATTCAATAATTATAATTAAATACTAATAACTTGAAAACTTTCTGGGTTTATTTCAATTCGCGTTAACTTGCACTGGCGAATTTTCCCACTTATATCCCATTATCGCTATCATCTTGCCGTCAACGCGTTATCAGTAAGCGCAGTCCATAGTATACTGTATAGTCAAAGACCCTGACTCAACTCACCCGGGAAAAGAAATGAAATTTCGATTACAGTAGGCTCGGCTACTAGTACCCGACCCTAAAAAGTGGTTGCAATAGGCTCGGCTACTAGTAGCCGATCCTAAAAATCACAAATCAGAAAACTAGGAATGGCAAACGAAACGTTTTTTGTTTTTTTTTCGTTTCGTTATTTTTTCGTTTCAATATTTTAGACAAAAATCAATCGTTATTTCATTGTTTTGTTATTTCGTTTCGTTTCGTTTGCCATCCCTGTTTAAAACGCTGAAAAACGTTTTTAAAACGTTTTTTTCGTTTAAAATATGTTTTGGTTTTTTTTCGTTGTTTTAAAACGTGTTTTAAACGTTTTAAAACAACAGGTCGTTTTAAACATCGCAGCCCTGGGTCCAATAATGGAACGAATGAAAAGGTAAGACAAAAGGTCGGAAATAGGGGGAAAAACCAAAAATATGTTTAAAACAATGTTTTTAAATTTTTAAAACACTGGGAAAAAACATTGATAAGAACATGTTTTAAAACAAAAAAAGTTTTAAAACAGCAAACGTAATTAATGCAACTGATAAATTTCTTCCTGCTTCACTGTTATTGTTATTTGCTTTATCAGTAACAACGATACTAGCGCGCCACAACACATCACTACAAGCACACGCACATACATTGATGTTATCAAAGCAGAGATGGGGGTTGTTCACTATGTAATGAACTGGCTCTTGCTCTTGTTCACTTGGTCTTCCAACTGATCAAGTTCATTGTTTGTTCATTAAAGAGAACCTTTGCTCTTGGTCTTGCTCATTTAAAAATAGGGTTTTTGTACAAACAAATAGCGAGCAAAATTTTTTTTCCTTTAAACAATTTTTTTAATCATCATTGAAATCCTATGAGATTGTTGATAAAATTTAAACCAAATAAAAATTCAATAATGTTATAAAATTTGTAATTGTAACTCTGAAACCATTATGAAAGTTGAAACTAAAGTCTGGAAAGTGGAAATATACAAGGAAAAGTCAAAAAAAAAAAAAACACGAAAAAATCAAGTTGATTAGGTCTAAAAATTGTGAACTAGTTCTTGTTCCTTTTTTTTTGGGGGGGGGGGGGAGATGAACTAAGTTCACCAAATAGTGAACCGGAGCAAGTGAACAACTTGTTCTTCAAGAATAAGCACTCAAAATTTTGCAATAAGGTTTATGTAATTCGGACTTCCAAATTGATATATTGGGACGCGTCAGCAGGGTGGCTGACATCTGATGGACAAATGCACAAGCTACCGAAACGTGACAGAAACGGGATGAAAGATGAAATACATAGCACGCCATGTATTTTACTACTTTACAATTGGTGACCAAAAGTGGAAGTACAAGAAACCAGGGACGGGCAGCGAATCGATTCTTTTGCAAATTGATTCGCGAATCGATTCGATTTTAGACGAATCGCGAATCGCAAATCCATTCGAATGAAATTTAACGAATCGGAATCGTGAATCGATTCCTTTTCAATGAATCGTAGGATTCGAATCGAAATTCGACGGTGTGTGTGGCTGTGTGTTGTCTGCTCTCTGCTGTGGGCTGTGGAGTGTGGAATGATCGAAGATGAAATCAGCCAATCAGCAATCAGTGTTCTGCGTTTATCATTATCACTAAAGACCGGAAAAGTATGAAAAATGAAATTGCATATTAATTTCTATAACCTTAATAGAGCTTATTTCATATTATTTTTATAATTCATAAAATTCCCTGTAAAATGAGCCCCATTTCATTTTGCATATTTCGCATATTGTCCTTTAAAATTCATATTTTTGCATATGTTCATGGTCCAGAATGCTTATTTCGTCACATCTCAGCCAATTTTCGCTATTTTTCAGCATATTTCCAACATTTACATATGTTTTGTTACTGAAATGACAACACTATTAGGTATTCATATTTTTATCTAGATTGTTCGAGCATTTTGTACATATTAATTTGAAAACTTTTTATTATTTTTTTTTTGCGGCATTCCGTGTGCCATGACGTCAACACAGTGAGTTACTGTCAGCAAAAGTATCCATCATTGGGCCGCCAAAGTAGCACTGTGTGACGTCATAGATTGATTTCCTTCTTCCTCAAAAATCTTGTACAATGACATCCATATTGATAAACTGATACTAATTTAGTAATGCATATTTTGCATATTTTAGAGGTCTGAGTGCATATTTCTGCATATTTCAGCTACTCAAAATGCATATTATGTGATCATATTTTGAGATTTAGAGTGCATATTTTTCCGGTCCTTAATTATCACCTCTTTGTACTTTGTAGCAAATACACTGAAATACTAATACCGGAAACTCCATTTAAAATACATTGAGCGCTGTTAGACCCAGCACCTAGCGGCAGGGATTGTTACTATAATAATTTAGCATTGTGTTCACCAACACTAGATAGAGCGTAATCACTATCACAACATACAGTTACAGTGAATGAATGAATGAAAAGTGAAATACGTGTAGTACCAATCCCTGCCGCTAGTAGCCATGGTCCAAAAAAGCGCTCGAGTTTCCATTATTGGTAGTTCAGTGTATTTGTTTGTAGTTTATAGATTGTAGGATTGTACTTCCTTATCAAAAATCAAACAATATTGAAGAAACAGAAAAAAACAAAAAACGAATCGCGAATTGAAGAATTAGCGAATCGATTCGCGATTTGTTTGGATGAATTGCGAATCGCGAATTGATTCGACTTCATTGTAGAGAATTGCAAATCGCGAATCGATTCAATTTTCTTGTGGCGAATCGCGAATCGTGAATCAATTCGATTTACAAACGAATTTGCCCATCCCTGCAAGAAACCAAGAAACGTGATGAAATACACTAGCGCTCCATCGCTGTGACGCGACCAAAGACGTTTATACTAGATACCTAACTTACTATACTACCATAGTAAAATAAGCGTATCCAAACTTTGTGCGAATGTTGCAATAAGCGTTTGCCAGTCACCGGTATAGTCATTTTTAGGGACAAAAATAATATGCTTCTGCATATTTTTTTCTTGAAAATGTTACATAGAAATTTCCCTTTACGTTCACGTTTCATGAAGTTTTGAGCCGAATGAACCCAACTTGCATAAGCATATTTGAGCATATTTGAGACCAATGAGCATATTTAGCATATTTCATCATTTTAAAGCATATTTCAGAGCATTTTACCAGTTTTGATGGAATCTAAGGGAATTTTACAGATATTTACAAATATTGTAAATTTGGCAGTGCGCAGTAATGCAGCATGCAACTCAACTGCCGTAATTGACAAAGGATGAATGATTGTTCAGAGAAAAGAACGAATGTGGTAACTTTCTTGGGACGTTTGATATTTTTGAGTCATCTTTCATTTCAAAATGCCCAGAAAGCAGAATCTAAAGCTCACTTGTATAAGGACTTTTATATTAATTTGATGAAAATATTTTGGCATATTTGGAGTATTTTGAGAATATTTTAGCATATTTGGTTGCACTGAAGAAATATAATATGCGCATGTTTCGCTTAGTAGGCGAGCATATTTTTTCGTCCATAGTCATTTTTCCCATTTAAAATACATGGTGAATTTCGAGTAGAGGTGCCGGCGCTCAAATTAAAAAATAATAATAAATTGAAGGGTAGTATATTGTTTTTTTTATATTTTCCGGCTCCCAAGATATGAATGCATGCGGTCTGTCCAATTTTCAGATCGTTTTACCCTGGCAGAATATAATAAGCGTGACTTAAAAATGACCAATTTCCCATTTAAAATGCATTGGAGCCGATTTTCTATACCGGTGACTCTAGCAGATTGGATACTAAAACGCGGTGTGGGTGAGAAGGGTTTATACTACTAGCAGGCTGAAGTTAGGTATCTAGTGTAATAGTATAAACGTCTTTGGACGCGACCACAAATAATACCATGATTCGAGCCGGGCAGCGCTTATCGACTACTCTTATCAGCGACCAAAATGTGAAGTTTTTGACACATGCAGCAAAATTTTGGAATCTAGCTATAAAAATAGTTTTAATCAAAAGAAAATTCTTTGTTCAAAAAATTATTTTCTCTTTAAATACTTTAAAAACGTCTTATTTTTCGAGATATTTCAATTTTAATGAGTATGTACATTAATGGGAGAAATGCATAATTCACCTTTTGCTACTTATGACTTCGACTCGATAGCGACGCGCTCTGACGGATGCACGGCCCGAATTCTACACTAGCTCTTCTACAGTTTGCACCGTCCCTGGCAAACACCCTGTTACTACCTCGCGATCCGCAAGGTCGCTTGATTTCGTTCGTTCACTGAAAAGTGAACTAATGTAAGTTCAGGAACTGAAGGACAGTGAACTCATTCAAAAGTGAACTTGCCCGTCTGGTGCTTAAAAGTTAAAATGGTGAAATTCGACAGTCACGGTTTTATGAAGTTAATTTGTTGGATGTTCAATTTCAGTTTTCAGATTTCTTCTATCAGAACCTTCATCAGAACATTCAGCGAAAACTGCACCATACTACAAACTGATAAGAAAAATGTAAACATTGTAATAGCCCTCAGGTTTGTTGACACCATGACACCCCTATTGCCTGCGGGTCCTGCGGGATAACTGATGGTGTGACGAATAATCGCTGCATGTTGTGGTCTGTTTAAAGTTGATGTATTGTGTAAGTTGGTTCAATATTGGCTCTCAGCCCATCGAATTGCCATCGAATAACAATTGTGTGAAAATCGAGTCATGTCTGTATCATCATTGGGTACTCGTGAGAAACTACTATCAGTTATCGACGACGTGGAGATTATTACCAAGTATTATACCGTAATTTCTTCAGTCGAAGTAATCGTATTCTCGGTCGCAATTATTGTTCAAAATATTTATACCTTGTTTTCCATCATTCATGACTTTCTGATAACGACACTACCTCCGTACTTCATGAATGAATTTGCATTTTCACCAACGCTGCCCGTAATTGTCCTTTCACGTATGACACGAGTTTTCAATTTGGCATCTGTTTTCATCCAGTTCACGACTTCGTGTGTTCCTTCATTTCATCTTCGAACGAGCTTAGTTGTTTAGATTATCGAATGTAATTCCCTTTCAATTCAGTGATAATGCGCAGTTGTCTTGGGTGTTGCAGAGAAATCTTAGAAAATGCAATTTCTATTAAACATCAAAGAATGATCGGCGCCGATCAACTTAATCTAACGAAACTGCTGATAGCAAAAGAAAAGGAACTCAGAGATATGTTGAAATTAGCCGACATGCAAGCCCAAATAAATGAGAAGATGAACATATTGAAGAATGAGGTCGAATGTCAAGATCAATACATTCAGCAGTTCGAACGCCAACTGAAAGAAGCCGAACAGTTGCTTGTAAGTAGAAGTAAGATTAATAAGGGTGTATGTTTTACGGTATGATACCCCGATAATAATTCTTCGACTTGTTGAGTATTCTTAAACCGTTGCCTTTCTAAGGAACTTGACGTAAATTGGTACTCGGGTGTAGTACCTAATCATGATAGAGATCCACATCAATGGGAGACACTATGTACTACAATAGTGCTCAGATAGATCTTAATGTCCGACGACATATCGCAAAATTGCTGCATGAAGATATTGAGTACGACACTTCAATTCTAATCTCCTACACCATGCTCCTCCCATGTATAATTTTTGACACTAATAGGGCTAAATGTAAGATACAATCGACATCGTGCGATATTTCACGAACAATCGTAATCAGCTACGAGGAACGAACTGCGATGATTGCAATCGTCACGATTAATATATGCGCGATATCCATATCCGAGAACTACGCTACAAACTGCCTGCTGCACAATGAAATGTGAATTCAACTAACTAATTCGTCGATGCTTGACCTCATTTTGACGACGATCAGTGTTCGTACATCGATTTGGGGTCTGGGGTTGGCGACAAGATCAAAGCCGGAAATGCGATCGGCGGATTGAAACCATTTTGGATGTTAACAGACCCGAGATTGGGACTGATTTATTCATAGGGAAAAATCAAATGTCGAAGCTGGGAGAGACTATGTAAGTTTTGATATTCGAAAGACCAAATGGTTGACCGATTCTTGAATTGGTCTGGCTGCTGACTGGGGCTGGAAACAAAACGAGAAGACCTATATGGTTTCGTATTGAAAATAGACGTACACCAGAAAACCCCGAAAGAACAAAACAAGTTTTCTCCAAAAATAATCTAAGACCGATTGAAATTGAATAACATTGGTTTCTAGTTGCAGTCAGTCGCGCCTAATACTGAATAAAATGAAAACTGGAGCGACCAAGACTGGCAGTGACGGAATCAGTTCTTGAAATTGCCATTTCTACTTCAACCTGAAGTAGGCAACTTCGTCTTCTCAGATGAAGGACGAGCAGCGGGAAACTAGGATAAACAGATTTATGAATTATGTGCTCAAAAATCATTATCCGCGAATCATTTTAAAAATTGAAAAAAATCGGGTATTTAGGTAGGAAGCTCATCTGAAGAGAGAAAAGGAAAAAAATGTGATATTTCGACTTTTTTTCCTGCACATCACAATGCTGCTTGATTTTTGTTATCTGTGTAGCCTTAAATCATTATAGAAATCAAGAGAACATAATCGTTTGGATCCAAATCTGATGAGCTTGTAGTGATTTTGATTTTTTTTCTCTCTCTTTGTATAAAAGTCTCGTGATTTTGCCCTTAATGACTAATTTCATAGCGTAGAATTTATTAAATTAGAATGGACCCGCGAAAGAATTAATTTAAAAAAAAATTGAATCTGTCGTTATTGTTCTCGTTAGCTGAATCTGATGAGTAACGAATCAAGTAAAAAATATACCCGTCAGTAAGTTTTGTTTAAAAAATGTGTAACAATAACATAACATCATCGATGTCAGTGTTGGTACGGAGTTGAAATCAAAATTGAGTTATAAAAAAGACGATATTTTTGATATCTCTCTGTGGTTCCTCAATCCAAGTTTCACTCAACGCTCGCATATCGATTAGAATTGCGGCGAATCCATCGCTTGTCATGAAACACTATGTCTACTATCGTACAGTGTTAAGTAAATGGTCACTTATTATATATTCGTTATAAAATTAAAATTTACCTTTCGTGTTTTTTTTTTTTTTTGATTTTTGCAGGCTACCGCTAATTTCCAGGCTAAGCAAAAACTGTTGTCGATTAACAAAGCTAATAAAAGACCGGTATCGTCGGAAGAGTTGATTAGGTACGCTCATAAAATTAGTTTTTCGGAAGCTGTATGTGCGCCTCTGACTTGGCAGCCAGGAGACCCAAGACGACCGTATCCGACCGGTAATACGCTATATTCGGTTTTGGTAGCTGAAGAAATTATGACGTGTCATCGAAAATTGATACTAATTCGCTTCTCTCATTTTTCCTCATAGATCTTGACATGAGATTAGGCCTACTTTCCAGGTACAATGATCCTCCTATTAACGGTCACGTAATGCCGCAACAAGGAAATTTAACCGATATTCATCGAAATAACCATCCTCAAGGATCAGGTACAAAATGCAATCAAAACCTATGCTTAGCAAGTGCGTGCTGTGCTTGTAAACGTTTTGTAAGAACGGAAATTTCCAACTGACGTACCAGAGGCCTGCACGATGCCGATTATAGTAACTCATAAAACGATTACAACGATGCCAGGAACTGTAACTGTAACCGGATAGTAGTAGAAAAACGATGTCGATGCGTAACTGGGTATATTGTTCGCATCGTGGCATTGTCATTTATTTCTTATCGTTATCGCGTTACAGGATTTTACAGGGCTATTGGGATAACTCGCAGGATGACGTATTTTTTACTTCATCGTTTCTTATCTTCACGATGCCTGGACAATGCGTACTCATTTCTACGATGCCGGTTACAAACGATTACCGTTACCGGCTGTTACAGATACACTCAGTTACTTTTCTCGACGATAACGGACTATGCCGATTACAGACGATTACGAGCACTGATTGGCATCGTTTCCTTCAATACTCGCCGATTCTGTAACCGGTTACTTTTTACTTACTCGTGCAGGGCTTTGTTACATTCATGATCATAGTCAGATGGGTGTTAGGGGGTGTTGAGCACACTCTAGCGCTTGCGGGAGCCTCCCTGACAAAATTTCGTGAATAAAAATAACGAATTCCCTTATATTTTTCTCGCTAGTTTTGTTCTAGATGTTTCTTTCCACTACATTTTAATTAGTTTATAAACTTGGCAACACTGATTTTGCTTTGAAAGATGGACGAATCGTGTGCTCGTCGTTCTTTATAAATTCACAAACACAGTGGTAGGCCCACAATGCCACGATCCAATTCAGATTGAATATCGCTGGCTAAATGCTTGAATGGCTGTTTGAGAACTGATAATTTGATAAGTCCACAGACATTGAATTTTTTTACTTCCAAAAGTTCGAACCTTTGATCGTTGTAAAAATAGTAATATTTTTTCCACGCGATATTCAATTTTTCTTTCAATGGGTTGTCGGTGAGTTGAATCACAAGTTTTGACTATGAATTTTGAGACCAAATTCAATGTTCTTATTGTAACGCTGTAAATTTGTTATTTTTCTTCCAAACTATTTGGTTTATATATTTTGAACAAATTGAATAAGTGGCTGAAAACATTTACGGTAAAATCCAAAAAAATGCGACAGTAAAGATCCGACTTCAACTTCTTCACGTACAGTTCAGCTGTTCTATCCATTATTCAGTGGCGTAGCCAAGATTTTCAGGGGAGAAAAAATCGAAAATTTGGATATTTTTCAAAAATTGCCGATATTAGAGAACTATTTTATAAAAATGAAGGTAAAATTACTGTTCGAACAACAATTTTGGAAAAAACGTGTTTTAAAAGCGAAAAATTGCTCCTTTTTGCATATTTTACATTCAATTTCAGGTGCCTTGGGAAGATTAGCCCCCCCCCTACACCACTGCCTCGCAGAAATCTTCACATTATATACTATGTGTATCCTCAGTTTCCCCTGCCCCCTGTTAAACAGTCAGCACCCCCTAACGCAGATGGCTGGCTACGGCCCTGCTTACGTAGTTCTGATGGCTTGTCTTATCCAAGCCAACCGTAAGTGCGTACCTTATTTTTGCTTGCAATAATGCGGAACACACACAATTTGTAATTGCTAAATGACCAATCTGAGTATACGAGTCTTCGATAAGATTTAGTTAATAGCAACCAGCTCCAGTACCCATCTTTTATGGACGATATCATACAGCGTCTTATATACCTGTATTTTTATTGGTACGTACGAGTAGTACATCTATTTGGTGACATCGTCAGCTTGTCTGCCAGCATATTTGCGTGTGCGTATCTGATTCTGATTCAATTATATATACGCACAAGTACCGATTAACGTTGCTATGTTTTTTGCGACAGAGCCTCCGGCTTCGATCACGAACCAGTTTGCTTGGCATCCGTCTGGTGAGATGCATATGAGCGTTCCTGGCCAGGGCCCAGTATCAATAGATACTCGAAATCATACCAAAGACAACGAAGATGTCGAAGTCATGTCCACTGATAGTAGCAGTTCTTCGTCGAGCGATTCGCAGTAAATTCAATTTACATGCGGCGAACATTTTCGTTTTTCAACGTTTTTCCGCTTTCCAGTTCAACGCTTCGTATGATGCTAGTAGCTCTACCTGTGGAACTTGGATTAATTAATTTAAATAGGTACTGTATAGTCGACGAAGTGACGAATAGTGTACGTTTGTTGGATGCTTGACCTATGGGATGTTTCAGACGTTCTCCATTTATTACATCGAATATATTCTTCGGATGAATCATTTTCCTCGAGTGTCTTCATTTCGCTTCCCTTGTTTTAGGTACTTTGAAAAGACAATTTTTCTTTACTAATCCAGTCGCCAATAATTGTTTTCGCTAAAGCTTCTGTTCGTGTCTGTTTCCGTTCTATTCTGGGTGTAAAAACCTATTAATTCGTTTATTTGAGGCAGCGAGTGTCAGAAGTAAGAGTTAACCAAACCGTAGAAAAGAACAACATTAATATATTGCGAACATCCGTTTTTCACATTGCAATGTGAATCATTTGTGCGGGTTTCATTTTTCACCAGTCATCACAATACAAACGAAGTAGTGCCTCTTTGTGTAAACGTACACAGAAGCACAGAATCCAATACGGTACTAGGGAACATAATTTTATAAGTGATGTCGAGTATGAAATATAATATCTATTTTAAAAATGTACAACTAGTGATTTCATTTTAAATCCTAATTTACTGGCACTCCCGACGTTGAAAGTATAAAATTTCTATTTCTAAATACCTATTTTGAAACTCCACTTTGCAAATACATATTTCCTATTTGAAGTAAATTTATGTCCCGAATTTTGGAACCGATTTTATATTTTCTTATTTCAAAATAGGTTACTTGACATCTGTTTTGTATTGGAAGTATATGTTGGCATTAATGCGCATATTTGTAGCGTCAATAGTGATTATTACATATGACGGTATGTATAGTAACAAACACGGTTGCCGATCTGTGACACTATACTTCGAATAACCAAATCGAGAAAAAGTTATGCAGAAAATTACATTTTTCTCATTCGTTCGGCATATATGCTCCCAACCGTAACCTTTTATTGAACTCGTCGATTCTTGAATTTTGAATCACTCGTGAGGTCGAGAGAATGGTAGAACAGCGGATGTTAAACTGGCGAAGTAGGCCGGGTACTCGGTGCGCAGCGTGCATAATATTATGGATACACGATATAACACGTATTATTATTATTATTATTATTATTATTATTACGTGCTCCTGTTAATCATATTTTTAAATTGCAACAATGCAGCTCAAGACTTTTCTCTGTCCTAGTCGTCCCGCAGTTTACCTTACTCAACATCTGCTAGCGAACAACATATTGAATGACGTTCAGGCGTGTGGCTTGGCTGCTCTTGCCGTCTAACGAGTTGCGATGTTACACACCGTATGTCAGGCCCGTACCGTATATGCACGGAGTGGTGAGTGGTTACCGATTAATCGGCCAAACACCGGTATCGGTTGGAGCTCTAATTCGGTAAATCATGGATAATGGATATTTACGTATATGTGCTATGTACTGGGACAAGTGAAAACGTTTTACATCTTAATAGTTTATTTCTCGTATCTAGGTGAGTTATAACAAAACTACGCCATCGCATTTTTGCGATTTTTTCAACTTTGTTAGTATTAGGCACGTACGAATTATAAGTACATATTATACGTGCACCTATGTATAATGCTTATAAGAAAGTCTCATGTAGTCGGAAGTTTGAACTACATAGTTTCAATGATATAGCCACTCGAGTAATTGGATATGCTGTTACGCAAAGATGGTATGACGTATACAGTACGCTATAGACAACAGTACAAGTACACTATATGCAGTATGCAGTCAGTATAGTCATCTTGTCGTCGTATACGGGTAATTCTCCCAATAACATAAATTGAGTAACCGTGTAATATCTTAAGAACTAAGAATACTTACTACAAACAAGTGTTGTTTTATTTTATTTTCTTTCTTTCAATAGTGGGTCTTTTCCCCCTGTATCAGATCAGTCCATCAAATTGATGGGAATACTAGACTCTTAAGTCCCCAGAGTGCCCCAATATACTAAAAATTCCATCGTCATCAACGTAACCATTTGTTTTTTTAAGCAACATTGGTTACAGAAACGTGTTTTTCGCAGCAATAAAAAATGTAGGGTAATTCTATAGAAATGCATGTGGACTAGTTTTGTAACTGGTAAATATCTCGCTTTCTGTGAAGGCTATTTGGAAAATTTTGAGGTCAAAATTTGGAGAATAACGTCCTCTACATGGTCTACAATATGTCAAACATATTTTATCCTCACCCCTTCACCCCTAGAATTTGACTCAAAGTGGTCAAAATTCCATCGTGGTGACCGTCATCGTCTACAATTTTAGTTTGTTCTATTGAAAATAGATGACTTGTATACATTTTTGTTTAAACGAGTACGGTAACATTGATCGGGATAAATGGAAGCATACATACAATGGCAACAATGAATTCGCGTCCAGTGCTTCTTGGTTCCAAATAGTTCCAAATATGTGACGTCAACGCATTGTCACCACGTCTATTTTATTTTGTGGTGATCATCAGAGAGCGGATTTTTATGTGCTAAAAACAGGTGAAATATACGCATATATATGCATCAAAAAAGTCCGAAATATGCGCGAAAAACGTAAAAATATGCGCTAACGATATGGATATCATTTTGAAGAGCGTGAAGAGCCGTACTTCGTTACGTAAAGAGAAAAAATCAATTGATCAAATCATTTATTTATAAGAAAAATTATTATAAAAAGAAATGAGTTTTTGTAATAATTTTAGTCGAAACAGATACCACGAATCCGAATGAAGGCGGGCTTCGCGAATTGAATTTTTTTGCAAAATTGATAGCATGAATCAGCGCTTGAAGCGTCACAGTAAAAGGACGTCATTTTTTCCCTAATGCTCTAGGGAAGAATCTAAGAAATGTGTACTTTTTTCGACTTTTCAAGAAAGAAATATTGAAAATTAAGGAAATATGTGCTAAAAATCAGGAAACTAAGAAAATATGCGCTGAAACGGTTAAATATGGGCCAAAAATGACCAAAATATGCAAAAATATGCTTTTATAGGTAAAATATACCAAATATGCGAAAACAAATAGGGCTCATTTTGCTCAGAAAGGTTTGAAACGTGAATGTATCTTTAATATATCGTTTCTAACTCGATACAGACAAATATGCGATTTCATTAAAGTCCGCTCCCTGGTGATCATTTTTTTAGTTGACTGTTTGAGTGCCTCTTGCAAATTTTTTGAATGCGGAAAGTGGTCATGTTGTTCTGGGTATATGAAAAGTCGCGCGAAAAATTTTAAAGTGGGTAATATCGCGAGGAAGATGATGACGAAGAAATGTAGCACCATACTTGCATGGCCTGCTCAACAAGTTTACGCCCTGTTTGAAATGAGAAACGCTGAAATGAGTAACGATAAGTGAGAATAAAGAGCAAGTAAGTGTCAGTGTAGCGAAACAGAAACGGGTAGTTAGAAGATACAGAGCAGTAGGTACCTAATACAAAATAGACCAAAAATGTATATGTTACTACATAAAAATTCCTTAAAATTATTAGTAAGATCATTTTTAAATCAATTAATCGAGTTCTCATAATAGTCAGATGACTCTACTTAAGAGATATTATAGCAACACCACTCAGTGGCGTAGCCAGGGGGGGGGCGAAGGGGGCGATTGCCCCCCATGGCCTTTTTTTTTTTTTTTTTTTTTCAATGAACAACTAGTACCTATATATAAATTGTGTAATGAAAAAGTACCTAGTTATGTTCCAAAACTTTATCTAACCCCCTCCACCGAGCACGGCATGCCACACCACACAAAATTTGACATTTAAAAAATGCCTATTTCTCGTTCTGAAGTTTCCGCCCCCCCCCCCTGACCAAATCCTGGCTACGCTACTGACACCACTGTTTACAAATGATTATCGTAATTGTATTTCATCAAAAAATGTTAATTAGCTGTCAGTTCACTCAGCCCTTCCAGCGAAAGGTTATCGGCTAAGATTAATAAAAATAACATTCACTTATAATTGACTTTTGACCAACTGGTAAAAGAGACATACTCATACACGGTTTGTCCCCTTAAAAATAATTTTTTTCCTCATTCGCGGTCAATTTCCCCCGCGACCAAATTGTTGTTGTTCTAATTTCGCAGCGACAAATTTTAGACTTTCAGTTTTCGCGCGACGAATTTTCCTGCACCCTGTTGTTCTTAGTAATTATCACATGATTATCCATTGGTGAAATTACTGATCGCGCCAAATACGTCGCCTTGATAACAAACTTAGTTGATCAATTCAGGAGAATTTTATTTCGTGCTTCTAAAAACTTCCATCGTAATGACCATCATTTTCCCGCCGCAAACATTGAAATTATCTATAAGTATATGAATGCTAATGTCAAAGACGAAAACATTATACGTGTACAAACCAGTGATGTTGGACAAAACGATTTTTTGTCATTTTATCGGACGAGCATTTCACTTTTCTTTTTTTTTTTTTTGTTATGGCATGATTTCTGTCATGTTCGGAGTTTTGTCATTTTGTTTCTTCATAGTTTTGTTATTTCATGACAAAATTATTTTGCCATTTTGTTTTGTCATTTTGTCATAGTGCCAATATCTATCAATTTACAGGTATTTTTACATATAATCCAGTTCCACCAATCACCAATCTTATTCTCACGCAGGTTGCATACTCAGAGGCTAAAAAACTGATTAACTTGCAGACGACATGAATATTCGTCATATTGTTACATCTCTGAGATTGTTGATTCATATTCCCAATTTACGCCTTCACTGTTGTGCCGCATTTCTTATTTCCTTCTTCGGTTGATATACTACAAGCTGACAAATTGGTGCTTCGATTGTAAGTGAAATACTGGTGATGATGGGTTGAGGGACATCCCATACTTGATTCAGGCGGATTCCATTTCTTTCAACTTCTTTTTGACTTCTAATTCTAAACCAAACTGCTGACTGCTGAAGCTCCAATGTCCAGTCTAACATTTTCCAACATTCAACTTTTCAACTTCAGTGTTTTGATGAACAAGGATAATTGAGATTTGAGAACTTCCCTTTGATACTACACCTAACCGAGGTCCATGTCACCAGCCCCCCATTGGTGAAATTTTGTAGTGAAACCACATGCATTCGTTTGTGCTTCGTTTGTGCACGTTTGTGCTTCAAATCCCGTCGTTTGTGCTTCATTCCTTGCGGAGAAAAATCAAAAAAACGGAAAGTAGGTCAATGGGGGGCTGGAGACACGTAGCCCCCCAAGTAGGCCGAATGGCTCGAAAATGGGTGCAATCGTTTGTGCTTCGTTTGTGCACGTTTGTGCTTTCAATATTTTTGTTTGTGCTCGACCCCCTCCCCTGCTATCAACAGAAATAATGGCGCCTGGCCAGATGACAGCGAGATGTTCCGCCAATGAATGCAAAAATTTGTTCTTCGTTTGTGCACCTTTGTACTACCTATAGACTCATTTGTGATCAACCGCGACTTCACTAGCATACAAGGAGGTACCCGGAGTAACGCCCCCGCCCCTAGTACTCGAATTTTGAGCTGAAAATACATGTATTATACGTTTATGCTTCACTTGTGCTTCGTTTGGGCGCATGTATGCTTCCAATCACCGACGGCAGAATAGACGGTGCCACGGTTGCGGTCGCTCCCCGCTCCTCTTCAGCAGAACTGTGGGAAAGCCCCCCACCCCCTCCCAACTCGAAGATGTGAAAAGAAAAGAAAGGATGGAAAGAAAAAAAGTAACAGAAAAAAGAGATTTTTTATCGAAACAATATGCATTTGTTTGTACTTGGTTTCTGCATGTTTGTGCTTTATGCACTCCTTGGAGGCTGAGGACACATATCCCCCTGATGGCCGATTGACTGGAAAATGGGGGCCACCGTTTGTGCTTCGTTTGGGCACGGTTGTGCATTACATTCCGTCGTTTGTGCTTTATTCCTTGCGGAGATAAATCAGAAAAACTGAAAGTAGGTCACTGGAGGGGTGGCGGGGGTACGGACCCCCATGTTGGTCAATTGACTCGAAAGTGGGTGCAACCGTTTGTGCTCTGTTTGGTACATTAAATCCCGTCGTTTGTGCGTCATTTCCTTGCGGAAAAAAATCAAAAGAACTAAAGGTGGGTCAATGGGGGGGGGGCACACACAGCCCTATGTTGGCCGAATTACTCGAAAATGAGTGCAATCGTTTGTGCTTCGTTTGTGCATGTTTATGCTTCGAGTCCCGTCGTTCGAGGAAATCGAATTCAGCGCGAAAAATTGAGTAGGAATTGGTGGTTATATCTGTTTTTTTGAATTTCGAAAATTTTGAAAATTTCTCCTACCACACATCAAGCATTTTTTGGGCGAAAACATTTTTCTAGAGCTCCGGGGACGGGACCCGGCGATATAGATTCGAAATGCCGAGACGAATTCAAATCCCTCATCAAAATTGATTCACAGGCAATTTCTGACCCAGTATATCCATCGCCCCTATCATAACAACATTTTACTGTATCTCGGCAACAGAGGGGCAGCGCGTCATTTGGTCGAAGAATTCGAACTCAGCGCGAAACATTTAGTAGGAATTGGTGGTTATCTCAATATTTTCGAATTTCGAAAATTTTGAAAATTTCTCCATCTTTTACATCAGGCATTTTTTCGGGCGAAAAAATTTCCCAAGAGCTTCGGGGCCCGCACCCGGCGAAATAGATTCGAAAGCACGAGACGAATTTAGAAGTGTCGTCAAAATTGATTCACAGGCTATTTCTGACCCAGTATAGCCCGGCCCCCAGTATAACCACATTTTTGACTGTATCTCGGCGACGGAGGGTCACCGCCAGATTTGGTCGACGAATTCGAACTCGGCGCGAAACATTTAGTAGGAATTGCTGTTTATCTCAGTACTTTTGAGTTCCGAAAATTTTGAAAATTCTTTCATACTATACATCAGGAATTTTTTCTGGGGTAAAATTTTTCCGAGAGATTCGGGGCCCGGACCCGGCAAAATAGATTTGAAAGTCCGAGACGAATTCAGCATCGTCGTCCAAATTGATTAAAAGGCTATATTTGACCCAGTATAGGCCCCGCCCCCAGTATAACCACATTTGTGACTGTATCTCGGCAACGGAGGGTCAGCGCCTGATTTGGTCAACGAATTCGAACTCGGCGCGAAACATTTAGTAGGATAAGGTGGCTATCTCAGTATTTTAGAAATTCGAAAATTCTTAAAATTTCTCCATACTATACATCAGGCATTATTTTGGGCGAAAAAATTATCCGAGATCTTGGACTCAATTGTTTACGATCAGTTCGAATTCGGCGTTCAAATTTCGCGGCGACGCTCCGTTCTCAAGATACCCTCGAAAACGTTGGAAAAATTGGTCAATTTGGGTGAAAAAATGAGCGTAGCTCAATTTTGACAACGGATTTAAATTCGCCTCGAAAAACTAAGTAATTAGCACACGCGCCAACACCGAAGCGCACCAAAAATTTTGTGGCTCCAAAAAGGACATGATGTATATATGGAGAAATTTTCAAAATTCGAAAAAACCAAAAATCTTGAAATAAAGACTGTTTTTGAACCAATTTTTCACGCTAAGTTGGAATTGGGTGTTCAAATTCGGCAGGGACGCTCCGTTCTCGGGATGAAGGATTTTTCCATTATACAAATATAGTAGATGACAGGCATATTTGATGCGTACTGATAGAACGGTTTCGGTTTTTGCCTTTGTGCTAATTCTCGCTCCAGGTTGCTCGCTCACTGCGATTCGACAGACATGAACCGCACAATAATTAGGTTGGCCGCGAAGTCGCTCTTTCAGTTGTGTAATCAGGAGCGATACTCCGTTTCGCCTTTGGGTTCCGAAGTCAAAAACTATCTCATAATTTTGTACCTATTTTGTTTCAATTTGTACCACCACCGAGTTTCCCATGGAAGCATTCGGCACTCGGAGTGGTATCAAAATTTTGCACCATTTTGTACTACCAGTCTCGAATTTTTGTACCCTCCCACTTCCCCACTTATTCACTAAATAAGTATCCCTTACCCCCCCCCCCATGGAAGCAATCGACATCCGGAGTGGTATCAAAATTTTGTACCTATTTTGTACCATTTTGTACCATCAATCCCGAATTTTGTACCCTCCCCCTTTCTCACTTATTCACAATATAAGTAGCCCCCCTTCGCCTAACAGCGTCCAATATAATGAAAACTCGCTGAGGCGCCTAGTTCCCAACCTCAGAAATTTTCTAGTGACGTCTCGAACTCGACTAATTAATTAAATTTTTGAATCGGATTTATATTCGTTTTAAAATTTAAAATTAATTTTTTCCAAGGTATACAAATTGCATGAATATTTTGTAGGTAGGGTGTGTCAATTCACCTTTTTCTCTTCTGTAGTCCAGAGCGCTTTCGGCTGTTACGCCATCTTCAGTGGAATACCCTAAAAAAAACGTGAACTGGCACAACCTACATACAGAATATTATCAAGTTTACTCACCCTCCAAAATGGACACTAAATTGCATGAATGCCTGACCAGGTTTACCAGTAGCTGACTACATCGTGTTTCAACAGCTGCCCACATTTTTAAATGAATAATTTCAGGCAATTAAGGAATAGAGCTGCAGGAAAATAAATTAATTTTTGACAGAAAAGAGAAAATTCTGTAAATACATCCCGGAATTTCCAGTTTCTTGCGAATTGTCCAACTGATATTACATTATATTTAAGGAAAGGGAATTTAAAAAAAAAAAAAAAAAAAAAAACACGATAAAGTAATTTTATTTATAATTATTAATCCTATATATTTTTCAGAACAAACACTTATTCTTAAGCATAACTTGTAAAGAAAGTAAAATATAATCACTTTTTCAAAATAGACGTTTCTTTTAACTTTTTCGCGTAATAAACACAAAATCTTTGTCATAGATTATTTTTCTAAATTGTGCAATAATTATAGTTTTTCTAAACGGTAATTAATTTTTTGTATGATTTTTTGAAGACAGAAAATATTAAATAGGGTCCATTTTCCCATTTTGTAGAGTTACTCTTATTTAAAATTTTATTTTTCTTCTTCAAGATTCTTGCTTAACACTCTGATTATTTTTTCAGGATTAAGGCTACGATTTTCTATAAATTGATAAACTGAATTCTCGTATTTCAGTGGAGTGAAGTTTTTCGATACCTATCCGACTAGGTTTATTTTATCTTTCTCTAATTTTTCGTGTTTTATGATTTTTTAATTTTTCAAAAATTGTTGTTATAAGTATTTGATCAGTCCTCCAGAGTGTGACTACAATTATTCATGAATCTTACTTCATTTTCGTGTACGAGTTATTTAAAGACTTATATCAATTAAATTCAGTTTCTTAAGTTTGTCGAATTTTTCACATTTTCACTGCTACATTTCTTCATAATTCTGAAAATATTATATGCTGCATTTGTTAGATCAATTTTGGAATTTTCTGCCATTATTTGGGACGCTACAACTCAAAAAAGTATTACCAAAATTGAAAAAATTGAAAAAGTTTTTTAAAATATCTGCACTTTAAAGTCTTCATGTACTGTTCTCTTGATATCACTTATAATGAGCTTCTGATTGGTTTTGAGATTTTGAGCCTGGAAAATAGAAGAAACGTGGCAAAACTAATATTTCTAAGGGATATAGGGTTCTGTGGTGCTCCCATGCCCATTTGAGGTTATCTGGTATACTCGTACACCTCTTGGCTATTAAACCCCTCAGTTTCTGGGCCCCTCGGTGGTGACCTTGGACCCTCTCCGCAGCCGATCCCATATGTCTGTTCCGGTATCAACCTCTCTTACTCTATTGTTTAGTTTTTGTTTTGGCTTTTATGCTATCATTCCCCGTTTTTCAAAAAAATTGTTCCCTATTTGTAAAACTGTCAAATCTGTCCCTCACCATTACTGGGAACTTCGTGCACCTGTCCGAGGAACACAACTAATGTCATGAATAAATAAACAGATGAAATAAAATAAAAATCTCTGATAATTTCGAAACAATTTCATTGGAAATCTTCGAAAATATTTTTCGCCGGTGACTGGAAGCATACATGTGCCCAAAGGTAGCACAAATGAAGCAAATACATGTGTTTTCAGCTTAAAATTCGAGCACTGGGGGCGAGGGAATTCCTTCGGGGACCTCCTTGTGCGCTAGCGATGTGTGGGGGGGGGATGATCACCAATGAAACAATGCATAAACCAAGCACTCAATTTCATCTCGCTGGGCGCCAATATTTCTGTTGGATAGCAGGAGAGGGGTTTAACCACAAACAAGAAAAATTGAAAGCACAAACGTGCACAAACGAAGTACAAACGTATTCACAAATTTTCGATCCAACGGCCAGCATGGGGGGCTATGGGTCCCCAGCGCCTATTTGCCTACTGCCAGTTTTTCTGATTTATTTCCGCAATGAATGAGGCAAAAACAACAGGATTTGAAGAACAAACATGCACTAACAAAGCACAAACAATTGCACACGCTATCGAGTCAATCGGCCAAATAGCCAGTCCCCCGAGACCTACCTTAAGTTATTCTGATTAATTTCCGCAAGGAAAGAAGCACAAACGATTGCACCCACTTTCGAGTCAATTGGCCAAAATGGCAGGATTTGTGTCCCCAGCCCTGATTGACCTACTTACACGTTTTCTGATTCATCTCCGCAAGTAATGAGACACAAACGACAGGAATTAATGCACAAACATGCACAAACAAAGCACTAATGATTGCACCCATTTTCAAGTCAATCGACCACTATGGGGGGCTATGTGTCCCTGGCCCTTATAGATCTACCTTCAGTTTTCCTGATTTATCTCCACAAGGAATGACGCACGAACGACATGAATCAATGCACAAACATGCACGAGCGATGTATAAACGATTGCACACATTTTCAAGCCAATGGCAACCATGGGAGGGGGTACGGGTTCCCAGCACTTATTTATCTATTTTCAGATTTTCTGATTTATCTCCCCAAGGAATGAAGCACAAACGACAGGGTTTGAAACACAAACATGCACAAACGAAGCACAAACCATTGCACCCATTTTCAAGTGAATCGGCCAACATGGGAGGCTACGTGTCCCCAGCTCCCCATTGACCTACCTTCAGATCTTCTGATTTATTTCCGCAAGGAATGACAAACAAAGCGCGGGATTTAAAACACCAAACAAAGCACAAGCGATTGCACCCACTATCGATTCAATCCGCCAACATAGAGGCTATGTATCCCCAGCCTCCTCTGACATACTTTCAGTTTTTCAGAATTATTTTCGCAAGAAATGAAGCACAAACAACGGGATTTAATACAGGTACGTACACAAACACGCTTTCGAGTCAATTGGATGACAGGGGGGGGGGCTACGTGTCTACCGCCGCCTTGGCATACCTTCAGTTCTTCGGATTATTTCTGCAAATAATGAAGCTTAAATGATTTCACTCACTTTCGAGTCAATCGGCCAACATGGGGGGCTACGTGGCCCTAGCCCCCATTGATCTACCTTCAAGTTTTCTGATTTATTTCTACAAGGAGTGCATGAATCATAAACGACGGGATGTAAAGCACAAACATGCACAAACCAAGTACAAACGAATGCATGTTGTTTCGATACAAAATTTCTTTCTTCTGTTTCTTTTTTTTTTATCCTTTCTTTTCTTTTCACATTTTCTGGTTGGGCGGGGGTGCGTTCCCAAACTTTTGCTGAAGAGGAGGGGGAGCGACCGCAAACGTTGGATCGTCTATTCTGACGTCAGTGATTGGAAGCATACATGTGCCCTAACAAGGTGTCTAAAAGAATGAAAAAAATATAAATTCCTGACTTTTTTTCTCTCTTCTTTAAACCTTTACACTATGAGCAGATCAATTCACTCAGTTGTACACGTGACACATTATTCAATGCACAGTTTTTATTCGTAGAATACGATTCTAGGGAGTGCTGAAGTAAAATAAACGACGAAAAAAATTTTCCGTGAGTCGATTCATTGTATTTTTCGAAACCTCATATAATATTTTTGCATTTTCTGACTATTTCCAAACTTTCTGACCTACTTTTCAAATTCCTGGCTTTTTCCAAGCTTTACAAATTTTCCCAACCTGTAGACACCTTGCCTAACGAAGCACAAGTGAAGCATAAATAATACATGTATTTTCACCTGAGAATTCGAGCACGGGGGGCGAGGGCGTTGCTTCGGGTACCTTCTTGTATGGTAGTGAAGGAGGAGGTTGATCACAAATGAGTCTGTAGGAAGTACGAAGGTGCACAAACGAAGCACAAATTTTTGCATTCATTTGCGGAACATCTCGCTGTCATCGGGCCGGGCGCCATTATTTCTGTTGATAGCAGGGGAGGGGGTTGAGCACAAACAAAAATATTGAAAGCACAAACGTGCACAAACGAAGCACAAACGATTGCACCCATTTTCGGGGCAATCGGCCAACTTGGGGGGCTACGTGTCTCCAGCCCCCCCATTGCCCATCTTTCCGTTTTTTCGATTTTTCTCCGCAAGGAATGAAGCACAAACGACGGAACTCGAAGCACAAACATGCACAAACGAAGCACAAACGATTGTACTCATTTTCGTGTAAATCGGCCAACATGGGGGCTGTGTGTCCCCAGCTCCCCCACCCCATTGACCCGCCTTTAGTTCATGTTATTTTTTCCACAAGGAAATGAAGCACAAACGACGGGATTTAATGTACAAAATAGAGCACAAACGGTTGCACCCACTTTCGAGTCAATTGACCAACATGGGGGTCCGTACCCCCGCCACCCCTCCAGTGACCTACTTTCAGTTTTTCTGACTTATCTCCGCAAGGAATAAAGCACAAACGACGGAATGTAATGCACAAACGTGCCCAAACGAAGCACAAACGGTGGCACCCATTTTCCAGTCAATCGGCCATCAGGGGGCTACGGGTCCTCAGCCTCCAAGGAGTGCATAAAGCACAAAACATGCACAAACCAAGTACAAACAAATGCATATTGTTTCGATACAACATCTCTTTTTTCTGTTTTTTTTTTCATTCTTTCTTTTCTTTTCACATCTTCGAGTTGGGAGGGGGTGGGGGGCTTTCCCACAGTTCTGCTGAAGAGGAGCGGGGAGCGACCGCAACCGTGGCACCGTCTATTCTGCCGTCGGTGATTGGAAGCATACATGCGCCCAAACGAAGCACAAGTGAAGCATAAACGTATAATACATGTATTTTCAGCTCAAAATTCGAGTACTAGGGGCGGGGGCGTTACTCCGGGTACCTCCTTGTATGCTAGTGAAGTCGCGGTTGATCACAAATGAGTCTATAGGTAGTACAAAGGTGCACAAACGAAGAACAAATTTTTGCATTCATTGGCGGAACATCTCGCTGTCATCTGGCCAGGCGCCATTATTTCTGTTGATAGCATGGGAGGGGGTCGAGCACAAACAAAAATATTGAAAGCACAAACGTGCACAAACGAAGCACAAACGATTGCACCCATTTTCGAGCCATTCGGCCTACTTGGGGGGCTACGTGTCTCCAGCCCCCCATTGACCTACTTTCCGTTTTTTTGATTTTTCTCCGCAAGGAATGAAGCACAAACGACGGGATTTGAAGCACAAACGTGCACAAACGAAGCACAAACGAATGCATGTGGTTTCACTACAAAATTTCACCAATGGGGGGCTGGCGACATGGACCTCACAAACCGGACAGGAAAAGACAAACTTACAATATTATAATTTCAAAAGAGGGAAGACAATAGTATTCCATCATTCATTTAAAAAAAAAAAAAATCACTAATTCCACCAAAATCAAAAGTGAAATGAGAGCCAGGCCAAATGCAACACAAATCTTGTTCTGGCTTCCGTTGACTTGTGAAGTTCTGGCTGATCACTTTTTTAACAACAGTTGTCCGGGAAAAAAGACGTAATGTATGACTTAGTTTAGATACACTTCCTAGGACACCAGTTCATGTTCTTTCCGTCTTCCTTACTTCTTGCTTCTTGTTCTTTTCCACCAACTTTTCACGCAATTGGGATGTTAACCCCAATAGGTAGCGCTAGTATTGTGCGGTATGGTGATAATGGCGAGAAACGACTGACGAAATCATCCCCCTTACGTACCTTATCGCCTCGTTATTACCGGCAGGGATACCGATTTCGGCAACTCAGGTTATAACATCCCAATGACAAAATGTCATAACAAAATTTTTTTGTCATTTTGTCAAAACTGATACATGGTTTTGTCATTATGATAAAATTCTTATAATTCAATTGTCATTTTGTTTTGTTATGTCTAACGACACTGGTACAAACATTACACCCATTACCAGGGATGGTAAGCCGTTCCCAACAGCTAAGGCTAACGGCTAAAGCTAACGAATTTTTCTGAATGGCTTCAGCTAATAGCTAACGGCTAGCCAACGGCTAATGAAATTTTCTTTTTCAGATATATTAAATCATATTAAAATTTTGCGCTGAAAACCATTTTTGCAAAAAATACCTAATTTTAATCAGGGATGGCAAACGAAACCGGTTTTTTTTTCGTTTCGTTATTTCGTTTCAATATTTTTGACAAAAATCAATCGTTATTTCGTTTCGTTTGTTTGCCATCCCTGCTATTTACTGAACTCACCCTGACTCAACTCACCCGGGAAAAGAAATGAAATTTCGATTACAGTAGGCTCAGCTACTAGTACCCGACCCTAGAAAGTGGTTGCAATAGGTTCAGCTACTAGTAGCCGATCCTAAAAATCACAAATCAGAAAACTAGGGATGGCAAACGAAACGTTTTTTTTCCCCGTTTCGTTATTTCGTTTCAATATTTTAGACAAAAATCAATCGTTATTTCGTCGTTTCGTTTCGTTTGCAATCCCTGATTTTAATATCTGTTTTCAAGTTCTTTCTTTCGTCACATATATTTTGTCAAGTTCTTTTTCTCCCAAATTAGAAATTTAGCGCAAAATTTCTTTTTCACTTTTCACATTTTCAACTTTTTTGACTTTATAATTGAATATTTGGCTAGGATTGGGAGAATTTATAATGTTTCAGTTAGCCGATAGAAGTTCAGTTTTTATCGGCTATCGGCTGTTTTTTTGTTTACATTTTGCTGATCGGCTAGCTAACAGCTAGCTAAAAATACTCCAAAATCGCTCGGCTAACGGTTAACAGCTAAAAGCTAACGGCTAGCTAACCATCCCTGCCCAATACACCATAAGAACGTGTGCTTATAAAACTGTTGCTCGCGGCTTTTGTATTCGCCTGTCCAAGCAAAGTGGCTGACATCTGGTGGATTTTATAGTAACTAATTGAAATGAGGTATCTGGAGCTCGTTTTGCATAAAAAATTTACGTTGCGTCGATATTTCTAAATAATGAAAGTTGAATTGTAGATTCTGATTAGGTATATCGATTTTGCACACAATGAGCTATATAATACACTAATTTGTAGAATTAAATCTTCTCGAAAACCTTCATAAAACGAATTTAAAGTTTTCCCCCCCATGTTTGTTATCAGCATGTACCTCATTTCAGATTTCTTTGTACATATGTTAGTATTGGTGTGTACATGCGAACAACACTAGCGACTCTGGTGAGTGCTGGACAGAGGCCCATAGGAACTTTCCAAAGGAGTGGGCGAAATCTGGTGACTGTTTTATGAACCGCTCGTTATCATCATTGGCCTGTCCAGCACTCACCAGAGTCGCTAGTGTTGTTCACATATACACACCAATACTAACATATGTACAAAGAAATCTGAAATGAGGTACATGCTGAAATGCTGATAACAAACATGGGGGAAAACTTTAAATTCGTTTTATGAAGGTTTCCGAGAAGATTTAATTCTACAAATCAGGTAGTGTATTTATAGCTCATTGTGTGCAAAATCGATATACCTAATCAGAATCTTCAATTCAACTTTCATTATTTAGAAATATCGATGCAACGTAAATTTTTTATGCGACACTAGCGCTGACCGGCCTGAATTGTGTAAATATTTGTAGCAAGCCGACTCGAATGTAAATCCACCCTCGACGTGCTCCGTACTTATAGTTTGGACGCTATTAAGCAAAAGGGACTAAGCGACATGTGTTGACAAAATGAGTTATTAGTATCATTGGAAAGAGCGTAAAAAGTAGAATTTTTCGAAATTGGGCCCCGATACAAAAATATGTACCCCCGTTGAAAAAAGCATATCAGTGAACGCTATGTCCGTATACCGGCATTATTCATTGGCTTTTAATGATGTTTTCTGAAAAAACAGAGTTTGTCGCATAAGTCCCTTTTGCTTAACAGCGTCCATTTGGAACCTGTTATAAGCAGAAAGTGCATTTGAAAACCCCAACATTTTGGGCAAAGTGCCCCCAGTTTACGGTAGTTGTCTTTTAAATGACTAGGTTGTACCTCGTTTCCCTAATTAGAAACCTGGATATCTCAAGTTCGCTTCTCAGATTATTGCAGAAGTTATAGCAGTAGATCATAATATGGTTATTCAGAGTTGACTCTGTTTCAAGACCAAAAATAACAAAAAAAGATTCGTTTTCACTTATAAATTTCTAGATGGTCGCGACAATGAAAGAAGGTTGATTCCAACTAAAGATATCATTTAAAAAGTCGATGCTTTTGTCTTATCCCAACGAGCTTTGATGTTTAACATTCATGTGAAAACCTTGAGCCATTAAAAGAATTTTAGATTCTAATTAAAATTTGTCATTTTCATTCTTCTTCATCTCCTTTTTCTTCTCTTTCTTCTTCTTCTTCTTCTTATTATTATTGTTATTATTATTATTATTATTATTAGATATGTAGTTTCTCACAATGTTGCCAAATTTTAAACTCAAAGATATTAGGTTTTTCAGAAAAATTTGTAATTATTTTTCATAAATCTAACCATCAAAATGGTGCGAGATTTCAAACTCAAAACTTAGTCAGTTAGATTTTTAGGGAAAATTTGTTTTTATTTTTAGTTTAGGTAATCAAAACCGTGTCGAATTTTCAACACAAAAAGTACTCAATTTAGGTCCTATTTTTGTTATTATTACTCTTATTATTTAGTTATTTGAATACAAAGAAAAAAAAATTAATAACTTGTCCGTGTACTTATTCAAGAAGTTTATTTTGTTATTAGTAGGTATTCATCATTGTTGTGACCATACAGATTCAGTAGATAGTTATCCCTTTGTTATCTACAAAAATTTCTTCGTTGTCTACAGCAATTCCTTCGTCTACAAAAATGTCTTCGTTGTTTACATATCGTATCCTCCGGCCCTGACCCGGGGGGGGGGTTGAATGTCGGAACTCATACATACCTTAAGGCATATATATTTTACATTCCATGAAAAAAATCCCTACAAAAATGAATTTGAAAATTCTGAGAAAAAGAACTTAAAATGACGAGTTATTGGGAGAATTACCCATAGGCAAGTTATATATTATATAGGTCTCTGTAGGACAGTAGCGGATCCAGAAATTTTCCAAGGAGGGGGTCTTGAAAACAAAACTTTTTCCACCTCCACCCCGTAAAAACCCGAGATGGATGTCATTTTAAATAATTTCTAAAGACAAGTTTCATGATGTGATTAAATCGTTTCAAAATGAACATTGTAGACTGTAGAGTGCTACAGATACTCAAAAACAGGAGAAAAACTCAAAATTCGCAATGTTTTTTTCTTCTTCTTCGGCCCGAAGGGGGTGTCCGACCCCTTCCCCCCTCCCATACATCCGCCACTACTGTAGGGTATAGGTATTTCATATACGTATAGCGCGTATATACCTACCTAACAAAATTTAAAAAACCGATAGATAGTATTTGTTATTAGAGTTTTAGGAAGTATATTATTTAATCGTGGATTACAGATCAATTGTAAAAAATTATTCCAATAACGGAACGGTCGAAACAAATGGTCGTGTACCGTGAACGTACTCTCGCAGTCCCGTGCAATATGAAAGCAAGTAGTCGCATTCCATGAAGCGATGCGACCTTTCGCCTTACCGTACACGGCCAGACGGTGATCGTAAGTGCGAACGAATGTATCCGGTACGGTAATCTGTATCATTTCGCTGATTAGACATCTGTCCCCCGCGATGCTTGCGATTCCACCTAAAACACAGCACGTATTCCTCAACGATCATTCAATCATTATCCAGGAGTTAATCACGATGGACCAACTATCAAATTTTACGCGTCTGTGTTTTGTACGAATATTTTACGTATCTACGCAAGAATACGTACATACGCGATTGAACGTATGTATTTTCATCATATAAAATACCTAAGAAGTAAAATATAGGCAGCTCAGGTATTGCGAATTGATGATATATGCATGGATGAATGAGTGAATAAATGTCGAATTAATCTACATAAAATAATGTAAAAAATACTTATGCGTTAAATTAAATGAAAAGAAAATGAAAAAAAAAGAAAAGAAAAAAAAAAAAAAAAGAGGAAAGTAGAGGTAGTCACGTTATAAATTTACGCTACATTCTATGTAGTACAAAGCGGAAGCTGCTGTACCTGTTTACTTTATTCAGGCACGTTTATCGTGGGTATGTATCGCATAATTATACGTATTTAAATTCAGCTTTTTTTTTCTTATTACATAATATTATTATTGATTTAATCAAATTTTTTATTTAATTTTTTACTAATAATACGAGTTATAGCTGTTACGTTCTCAATTTATATTCGTTCTACTGTAGGTACATATACGAGTAAACCTTACTGACTTGTATGTTATTGTTATCCATATTTTCGACCTTGCATCTTATGCTACAAAATGTAAAAGGATTTTGATTACAAATGGAAAATCAATCTAAATCAGAAGAAAGTAAAATCAAAATGTGCGAACGACTAACAACGCGTAATTTACGTAGATAATATCAACGAAATACTAATGGTAGAATCAGGCACTACGGAAGACTGGGGAGTTTTTCGCAGGCTGGTCTCTGGGCAAAACTGAGGCACTTTGGGGTTGACGAAGGATGGGTTCACTCGAACTTCATAAGGGATCAGTTTCAATTAATGCAACTCTCTACTATCTTCTACCCTGGTAATGTTTGAATTAAGAAACAGCAGAAGTGCAGTTGCCGCTTCTTGTCGCGTCTGTGTGTCTGTATATCTCCATATCCTAAGTTGCGCATCACGTCACTATTGAGAAGAAGAAGGAAAAAGGGAACGGCAACATAAACCGTCTTCATGCCTTTTCCGACACAACAAAGTGACCGATCTGAGAAAACCCAGCTTAAGATGATTCACTTTAGGCCCGTGACCTGATCTGAAACAATCCGGCTTAAGGTGGACCACTTATTATGTCGGGGTTTTTCATATCGGGTCTCAATTAGGTATAGAAACTTGTGTGACGGGCAAGGGAAATTATTATCTTGATATCGACAGTTTTAATACATTATGTATGAATATTAACGGTACTCGGCGATTCAAAATATCTATTACAAAAGAACAACCTAATGAGTAAATAAACCACGGCTGAAAAAAAAAAGAAAAAAAAGCGCAGTTATAGGTATAGTTAGTTTTGTATTGTACTGCAAGTGGTAAATCCGTGGAACCCACATTGCGCAAATTCTCATGAAACACGACGACTTTGCGCAAAATATCTTTTAATGGGAAGACAACGAGTTTGCGCAAAACGGAAATCGTAAACTGAATTATGTGATGACTTTCTGTACGAACTCAATAAGTAGGAATGAGAGATTACATAATATGTATGTGGAGAGTATTCGTCAAATGTGTGTCTCTTTCTTCATCAACCTTCCGATCATTCGGAAGTTCTTCGTAGATTTTGAAAAAGCTGCGCATGCTGGTATTAGGCATTTTTATCCCGACGAGGTCCGCATTATTGGCTGTAATTTCCACCTTGGTCAAACGTGGTATCGCCACAACCACGGTATAGCAGTGCTTTGCGTACAGAGTACCAGAAAAATGACTCTCCAGCAATAGGAAAATGGTTCCGTTATTTTTTTGAACTTGCCTACCTACCACCTGAAGAAGTGAATGACGTATTCTGCTGTGATTTAATATCAATTGCACCAACGGCAGATCATACTTTCGCAGACTTCATTCTCGAAAATTATATTGAACATGACGCACCATTTCCTCCTCATCTCTGGGCTGCATCACCTTCTTCTGATCCTCGTACAACGAACGCGGCGGAAAACTTCCATTCGCAATGCAATTGGTCGTTCTATGCATATTCTCCTCATTCGCATATTCACGTGGTCATTGAAGTGCTACTTGATAAGCAAGTTCATACCGATCTAGTAATGAACTCTGTTTTCAATACCGAGACGAAGCACACGATCGCAAGAGTGTGCGCACGAGTTCACACATTACTCGATTTATACATACGGAAAAAATTTATTGACAGAATGCACTACTTGAAAAAAGTAGGTTACTATTGTCAGCCAAACATTAAAGTAAAGTAATTCATGCAAACATTTTAAATCACGCCTGCAATGTATGCAGACAGTTGCCAGCCTGTCAAAGTGAGAAGGAAAATGTTTTGCGCACAGACGTTGTGTTTCTTTACCTATGCGTTATTACTGATCGTTTGCGTAAAGTCGTTCTACCGTCCCCCTTATTTTTAGAGTCCATTTGTGCAAAGTTGTTGTCGCTGGTAAATCGTTTGAAAAATGTATGTTATTTAGAGTTCCTTTTTTAGGACCCGTACTACGTCGCATTATCATGTGTTCTCAAAAAACAGATTTTACTGGTTGGTTCCCTTACGCTTTATAGTGTCCATTTGATTTGGCCAAAATGGGCTGTTCATTCTTACACACCGTTAGCATGGACGCCACAATTATGCTCGCGGAGGCAAAAACATTCTACGGTAAGTATGATGCCGAAGTAATTAATTGCTCCAAAACTCACTCCCGTCTAAGTCCGTCAAAAAGGTACTCACATCTCATATCCGAACCATTCAAAACACTGTTAAAATAATTTTCGGCCATTTTATCACGACTAAATTTGCGTCCCCCCTGGGGGGATTGGGTCCCATTTTGTCAGCTCCCTTTTTGGTCACCAGTGAATCTACTATACTTTCTCGAGTCGCAAGAGGACTTTTACTGTTGGGCGGATAATATACATTTTGCCTGAAATTTCATCTAGCTGATGTGAAAATGTTATCTATTATCAGAGAAATTTTGAAAGCGGAATCAGCACAAATCGTTCAAGAAGCAGACGTAGGTATTTCTAATCAACACTGCAAGACTGCTTCGTCAAGAACTATAGGCGCAGTTTAAAGTCAAAATGGCGGACGATTGTACTCACACGAAGTTATAGAGCTCTACAAGAACTCAAAAATACAAAATAACCACGCAGCATTCCGCATTTAAAATTTTATTAAGAATAATTAAAAATTTTAGGTAAAACATTTACCAGGGCGTCGGAGTTGAGAAAAGAGTGCCCCGCTCCAGCTCCCTAAAATTATCTCCATCCCGGCTCTACTCTAGTTTCTATATAAGTAGCTCTGGGCTCCGCTCCAGCTCTACTTTGGAGCTATAGCGGAGTCTGGAGCTGGAGCTGCCTTTAACCTTTCTCTTTTCTTCTTCTTTCCATCCTTGACCTTCTCCGAATCCCTCCCACTCGGTGCTGAAGCTTGGAGCCCGGAGTAAGTTATTTTCTAGGGAAGCTGGAGCTGACTTCACTGCTCCTGCTCTAAAAACAGTTGTCCTAGCTTTGGATTAGGTATTGGCACCAAACTCCTTCCGAGCACCACTTTTCAAAAATAACTTCAGCTCTGCTTCAGGCTCCGGAAAATAGCGGCAAAACGTAGTCGTTTTTAGTTCCGCTCCGACACCCTGGCATTTACTTTTCGCCCAAAAGTGAGAAAGAGCCTTATTTTAGTCGTCTCTGGCGGATATTAAAAGGTGAAGTAAAAATGAAATGGGTAGTTTCATGATAAAAGGAGAATGGTGTGTTGTACAACTGTTGGTTTGCTTTTTCAGCGCTGTCCGGAAATCTTGGGCTTTTTATTTATTTATTTATTTTTAGAAAGAAGAAGCGATTGGAGTTGCTTTCGCCGTGTCGAAGAACAAATAAGTATTTTTTTAGTGCGAACTGCTTTAAAATATCATTATTTATCTTTTCATGCTAGAGCACTGCACGAGTAAGTGAAAAGTTATCGGATAAATAATTGCCGAGTATACATATAACACCTAACGGAAAGTATCACCGATGATTACATTTACCGCATGATTACAAATGAGGAGTTATCTGTCAAAAGGGCGTCCGTTCAATGTATTTCTTACGGAACGGACGCCCTTTTGACAGAAGATAACTCCTCAAATAGTAATCGTCAGAGTGGCATCGTGGTGATTACACATCCTGAATAATCGTCGGGTTCACCCCATTTAGAAATGCATTATGCGTTCACGACAAGTCGACACAGGATAAGCAACAAAAGTTAAGACAGATAACGATACCGAGTAGGTATAGGTATATCACCTAAGTATAGACGATGCCGAGTATACGTCTATACCTACGAGTATATAGGTATAGGTATACGTATATACTCGTATGATACTCGCCGATGCCGGTGCGAACGAGTAATCGTATTACTCGTCGGACGAGTATTCGTACTTACTTGTAACCACGCGATGCCGTATGATGTACTCGTGCAGCGCTCTATTTCATACTTCGAACAGTGTTTAATGGACAGCGGTCCACTATTTCTTAAGATAAATAATTTAAAGACCATCGGTTTCTTGGAATCCTTCTTAGCAGCCTTTGCGAATCACTTGTCGAGAAACCGAGATACAAGATGCGACCCATTTAATATTGACAAAAAAAACTTATTCGCGTCACGCACTGACGAGTTGATTAAACCTACATGCAACTACACGATCTCAGCGACCCTACACTGTACATATCAGGACAGGATATAGATTTTCAATGTCCCTGAATCTTCTTGTGGAAAGATTTGCCCTCACATATTCCTATTTGTACAGCGTTAGATACTCGTAGAACAGTATAGTCTAGATACAATTAGCGAGACGAAAAGCAAATTTTGTTTCTTAATGAAAAGATCCACTCACCGCGCATTGCGACTCATTAAAATAATACTCCTGCAAGAAAACAAAGAAAGAAAAAACATACGATTTGTTAACAAATAGTCGAGGATATCTAGCTCGCTAATTACTTCTACAATTACTCGCTAGGAATAAAATTATAAAATACGAATATGTAGGTTGTAGGCAGGTACTGCGTAACTGAGCTTTTAAAGGTTGGTAGGTAGATGTATAGGTTCTCGTAAATAGGCATTGCTAATCACTGTGCTGAGCGCAACATGGTCATAAAAAAGGCGGCCATAGAAGTTACTCTGGATTCTAGGGCATTAATATACCTATACTCTTACGCTTTGCCCTACTTGATAATCTACACTGGTCTACGAGAGAGAAGGGGACGATTCTCAGTATTTCAGGCGGAAAAAGAGAAAAAGCGGATGAAAATTTAAAAAATCAACCAGTAAGCAGTAAGACGTTTTCATTTTTCAGATCATATGTCTTGAACGAGAGTAAGAGACTCGAATATCTGCAAGTGCGGGAATGCAAGCATTTTTCGTGTAAAAAATAAAAATGTTTAGTTTCTCCTCTCTTCTCCTTTTCTTCTATTGCAAATTTTACACTTGTACCAAACATTCGTAGCCTGTATGTTCTGACAATCCCCAACATCGATTCCTTCTGTTTGAGATGTTTATCGAAAAATAACAACATAATGAAAATGTACTTACTCTTTTAGTATAATTTCCCCCCTTTTTCCATATTAATCAGTTTTCAGGGAAAATTGAAAAATATCCGAAGCCCTCGTCCTTTTTCCCAATCGCAGTCAACCACAAAATATTGCATACCCAACACGAACGTATACAATTCCATAGCCTACCTTAGTAATCGCGTTATATAATCTGGCCAATTGTCCGGAAACATGACTAAGAAGAATCCGATCGATATCAGAATAATTCCCGCCAACTTCATCCCATAAAAATTGGTTCCGTACAAGACGATATCCAGCGCTAAGTTGGTAAATGCAAACAAACGAAAAATTAATCTATTTTTGTAGGTAATTATACGAAGATGGTTTGAAATAGCTACCGCGATAGGTATTTTTCGTTGCCATAATGTAGGTAAAGGTTTAATGCATTGTACACAAACAACATACAGTAATCTGGGGTATTTTTAACATTAAGTCAAGGTAACTAAAAAATCTTGTATTGACCAGTAGTTTATCACTACATGGGTTGTTAAAATATGCTCCTCCAGAAGACAAACAATGGCAGGCTAAAAATTACCCAGAAACGACGGGGTAGCTTTGGACTTTTCCTTTTTCTCTTCAAAAAAATGTTTGAACACTTCTTATGAACTTTAAATGAAGAATCAATATTTATTCAAGTATGAAAAGGCATTTTTATTCATTAAAGTACACAACTATTCTGAAAAAAGAAAATCAAAATTTCAGCTATAAAAATGTTAGATTTTAAAATGTAAATTCAAAATGAGGTACCTACACTTTTCATATACTTCATTGCCAAAGTCGCGGTAACCTCTTCTGACATTTTTCAAACTCAATGTCATTACAATATTAGATAACAAAACATCTTAGTACAAAAATTTTCGTCACTTTTTCTACTTTCTTCCCGATAATTCAACTTCCATTCATTCTTTTGATCTCTTTTTTTTTTTCAAATTATTCAGGAAAGTTTGCTGCATCCGACCATAAGAAAACGAAAATTTGATAACAAGATTTTTTAGTGTTCCAAATAGAGTTTTTTTTGGCTTTTTGTATGTGCGTCACGAAAATCAGACGCTGTTCAGCAAAAGAGAACCAACTAACATTTCTAAACAAAATAAGTTATTAGTATCGTTGGAAAGAACGTAAAAAAAGAATTTTTCAAAATTGGGCCCCCAATTCAAAAATGTGTACTCACGTGGAAAAAAGTTTATCAGTAAACACTATGTCATATAATTTCTACATATGGCTCTTGAACTTCAAATCACGTGTTCTCAAAAAGCGGATTTTGCTAGTTGGCTGAAAGCGTCCAATTATTCTAGTTTCCCTAAATCTATTTTATAATCGATTTTAACTACATAGTGTAGCCACATGCGTTGACATTAATTTCATATCAAATTTAATGGAAATCCCTTCAATCTGAACTCTGTGGGAAATGTTTCAAGTAAACAAGTTGAATCGGTCCGAAGTTACCCCCCCGGTTACGGTAATATGCATTTTAAACGCCCGGTGGAGCTCTACCCAAAGTAGACTGCCATTATTTTGCAACTTACACGTTGGTAATATTATAATGTTATAGTCCTTCTGGATACCTACCTAAACTTAGAACGTGCTTTTTACAAAGATTAACATCTTAGGTGGAGGCGGGATTGACGCATGTCTTAGCCCAGTCCCTCGCACTAAGTTATTACGGTTAATATTAATTGCTTAATTATCTAGTCTATAAATGAAATTAATTGGTTCTATTTTGGTTAATCTTTTCTATTATATACTCTGGTTTTATTTTCATAACCCTGTGCAGATAATCCAGAAATATTTTAATCGTTAAATTACTTTTTGTTGGTGCCAGATCTGATAGACTGTTTCCCTTGATTCCCATTTCCGTACGTAGTTTCATAAAGAAGTCACATTTCAGTAGGGTATGAAGCACATCCTCCTCCACATCAGAGCCACATAGATGACATTCCGGACAGTCTGTTATTTTGAACCGTTCCAAATATTGTCCAAAATTTCCGTGTCCACAGAGACATTGAGTGATGAAATAGTTAGTAAATATACCAGTTCTTGTTTTTGTAGGTGATGTTAATTCGAGGTAGTAACTGATAGGTGATTCTTCCAGTGAGACTATTTTCGTATTAATTTTGCCATATTTGTAAGGTTTCCTCAATTATATTTTTGATTTTTATTTTCATTTTTTGTTTATTACTTTTATCGGGGTATTCTTTATTATCTATTAATAACCTACTTTTGAGTTTTTCGCGTTTGATCGTATTTGTCAAGTTCATTTGGTTAATCGATGGGAATAATTCCAGTGATCGCGTGTATAGATGTGTAGGTAGCTTACTGTTCGATACGCGGAGGCGATATTTATCAAAAGGCTTCTTTGAAGTGATTTTAATTTATCTTTTTGTGGTCTATTCAACTTCGGGTAGTATATACTGGGGAACAGTATTCAGTAATTGATCTAAAGATTGCATTATAAAGTGCTTTTCTCTTATTGAAATCAAATCCGTAGGTATTTCCATACAGTGCTCTAAACAGGTTGAAATACTTTTTTATTTTTGCGGAGATGTAATCTACATGTTTACAGAACTTGAGTTTGTCATCGATTATTAAACCTAAATATTTAATTTCATCGCACATTTTAATTTTTTCGTTATCAACTTTTACTACGTTTTGAATTTTGTTTCTTATTTCCTCTTTGTCCTGCCTTCTAGAGATGAGTATCATATTACTTTTAGCACTATTAAAACGAAATCCAAATGACCTTATTTTACCATTTACTTTCTCAATCACGATGTTTACCAAATCCATATCCTTGGTGTCATTTATCCCACAGATCAGCAATATGTCGTCCGCATAACTTATCGAATGGATTTTACTTGGAATGTCGTACCCATGGATCTGACTGATGACAGTGTTGAATAGGATGGGTCCTAATACAGAACCTTGAGGCACCCCCGCGGTTAGTTCTTTCTTGGTGTTTATTCTACCTTCCTCGTCATCGTAGTGACCAACTGATCTATTAGTTAGGAGGGATTTAATCAGGTTTATTATCGTCTTTGAAATATTTCCCTGCTCAAGTTTACTTAAGATAGCCAGTCAATCTATGTCGTCAAACGCACCAGAAATGTCAAACTAATTAACAATACGTGTCTTTGGATAATTTTAAGTTGGTCGATGTAGAACGATAAGTTTGTTTGTAGCGGTTTCAGTGCATCGTGATGGTCTGTAGGCGAACTGATTCGTGTGTAAGATGTTGTTAGAATTTAGCTCTTTTTGAAGTTTGTTTTTGATTTTTTTCTCCATTATTTTACACCTATTAAATTATCTGAAATATAAAAATACACAAAACGCCATATTATTTTGTTTTTTACCCGCTGAAACAGGAACCGACGTTATCAGTCCGAGGGTTATGAATAAATCGTAAGTTATTGCGAAACTGAAATTTCCTAATACATGCGTAACTGCGAACAATCGAGAATAAAGTTATTAGGTTAGGCTATTTATGAATATGAGTCAGCAACTTAATGTTTTAGAGCCGGTTAGGATACTGATAGCATATCATTTTATGTACATTTAGGGAAGATTAAACAGGGCCGGCGCGAGAATATTTCCGAAAATTACTTCAAATAGCTGAGAAATTCCAGCAGAGTTCATAAAACTGAAAAAGCGTGAACGTGTTTAATTTTACTGGTCGCCTGAAAATATGAAGATTTCAATCGGAATTTTCGGCTTCTTTACCCCTCTCTCTTCTTTACTTTTTTAAGAATAATGTTTCATACCGGTCGTGCGTCTAGGTACGCGTAAGAAGACTAGATACATGGAAATAACGTGGTACTTACTTAAGGCAAAGAAACTTCCGCCAAAAAGTATAGGCCATGGGAGTCTATCCCATTGTAATAGTTCTATTCCGGTGAAATATAATACCAGACATAAAGGCCATAACAGAGTTGCGTTCAGCATGCCAATCAATGAAAAGAACAGCGACACTTGACCCAAAGTCACGTTACCAAAAGTTTTTTTAAACAGCACCTATAATTTGAAAAAAAAAAAAAAAAGCTACAACGTACTAAGTTTACCTACAAGCAAAATGTTGTTACTCAAAAATCAAAAACTTCGTAAAATGGCTGTTCGGCTCCAAGTCTTGTGTTCAGTACACAGCCGGTTTTGATTCTGGAGTTACAAAAACTAATATTCAAGCAGATGACTTGTATTCAGTAGGTACTTAAGATTCATGAATTAATTGGGTATTAAGTATCACGAATAAAACCGCGCGAATTGAAAAGATCAAAAATGTAAAATATAGAAATAAGTTAGTCTAATAATGCTGTCTAAGACGTATAATCTGTTTTAATCTTTTTTTTTTTTGGTTAGTTTATAATCTGTAAGCAAATGTATCTCTTATCAAATTTCGAAAATTTCAGCTCCCACCCCCTACAACTGTTACTTTATGTGAAAAAAATGATAAAATGATCCACTAAACATTTTAACTCGATTAATTAATTTTAAAGCGTCCCGAATGAGGGATTTCATTAAAATGGAGGTTGCACGGTCGAGCGCGTTATACTCATACGTTAAAGTGCCGGGTGAAGTACGATGCCTTGCACGGTAAGCATATACACTTGTAAAGTACAGTTGGTGTTCCAAATTTTTTCACGTCTGATTATTTTGAATAACTTCTTTTGAATAAAAGAAAAGAAAAGAAAAAACAGGGTGTCTAACAGTCATTTAAGTGATTTAACGTCTTTTATTTTGGAAGCAGGTCGTTTAAGTTATTTAAAATCATTTATTTTTAATCGTGGTCATTTAAACATTTAAAAATCAGCAGATCATACCTTGAAAGAGAGAACAAAGAATTTAGAATTGGAAAATTATATTATAATGATCCAGGCTGCAATTTTTATGCGAATGAATATTATTTTCTATGGCGTGTATTCCAGAAGTTTTAAAAGGTCTTCACGAATCACAAAATTCTGAGTTAAATGAGCAGCACTTCATTTTGTATATTTCGCATAAGTATTTTGGCATTCGCTGCACTTATTCTGCTTATTTTTCAAAAAAAAATTCCTCAAAAAGTGAATTTTCTAGTTTTTTACTCAAAAATTAAAAGTGCAATAATTCCCAACTCCAAAAAAAAAAAAATTGAAAAAATTGAAAAGATTTAATGAATAATGAATCAGGAGGAAACCTTTTAGAAAAATACATACCTATGTTCTCTTGCTTGTGAGATACCCTTTCTCTTGTTCGCATCACATTCATCAGTCATCAAGAAATTATGAATAGGAGCAATATCTCCTGGCCTATTAAAAAGAAGATAGGACTTCTTAGGTAACTACTTGACTATATCATTTTGAAATTAGATAAATATTGTCTTAGTGTGTCCTATTTAATTTTTTCATTAAAATGATATCCATATTAATAGTTTATTATAGCAAATTGGGGAAGGAAGGTCATTTAAAGGCCATTTATTTTCAAAATTCGATTTTGTTAGACACCCTGACTTAAAAAGTATAAATCAACATTAAACACATTCGTAACATTTTATTATTTCAATCATATTAAACTGAGTGTTGATTTTTCAGAATTTGGGTACTGTTTTTGTATTTCGTCTACCTTGTATTAAAAATTGTTTTTGTTCTTCGTTTTTTCTTATTTCAAAATTTTTGACGGTGAGGGACAATTCACAATTTCTTTTGCCCGCTTCGCTCGTAATTCACAGTTTAAATAAGAAATAAAAATCTAAACAACAAATAATTAACATAATTAAATCAGTAAACGGCAAGCTCACTAGAGGAACTTAAAGAAATGCTAATAGATCTAAGCAGAGAAAGTAAAAAATAAGCAGGCCTAGTAATAAACATGAACAAAACAAAGATTCTTTCGGAAACAATAGAGCAAAAAGGAATCTTATTAGATGGAAAATTGATCGAAATAGTACAGGAAGCAACTTATCTAAGTCAGAGAATAGCATTTAGAGACCAATTCAGAAATGAAGTAAAAATACGCGAATCTCAAAAACATATGGGCAAAATATTGGTTGTTGAAGGATATTTTCAAAGGAAACTACAGCTGAAGGCAGAAAAATGGATTATTTATTACAAGTGTCGTACCCGTCTTAACCTATGGAAGTCAAACCTGGCCCCAGAGTATCAAAACAATAAATAAAATTAAAACAACGCAAAACGCGCTAGAGCGCTCCATTCTGAATATAAAAAGAAAAGACCGCACAAAAACAGAAATCATTAAAAAGAAAGTGACGGGAAATATCGATATGGTGGAACATATCAGGAATATCAAATGGAGTTGGGCAGGGCATATTTCCCGTCTCGAAGACGACCGATGGACCAACAAAACAACCTTCTGGCAACCGTAACGTGAAAAAAGAAGGAAGGGAAGGCAAAGGACTAGATGGAAAGACGATATGAACAAATTCATTAAAAAATGTAAACTTCCAAACAATAGCCCGACACAGAACAGAATGGGATCGCTTACGGGAAACCTTTGCCCGGTACGGGCCTGGGAGTAACAGGGCACAGGGCCCCGCTTTGAGGACACCCAAGCTAAATGTACATGAATAAAATTAAAGAAAATTAATTATTGTAAATCTTCCAATAAAAGGTATTTTGATTTTGATTGAAATCAGTAAACTAGAATACACTGAGTAGAACAGAAGAAAAAAATTTAATATTTATTTTTTAAGTCAGAAATGTAAAAACTGAATTTTAGTTAACAAAATTACACGACCCATCTCAGGGACCGTTGATGCCCGAGTTTTTCCGCGCGTCGCAACGGACATGCAAGAATATAGTCGACGCGTTATTACCTTCATTTTAATGAAATCTCTTATTCAGGCTACCTTAAAAGCGATTAACTGAGCTGAAATTTCTATGGTAATGTTATTTCATATGAAGGAACAATTCTAGGGGGTGGGAGAGCGAAATATGAAAAAAAAATTTCGTCATCTATAACAGAGGGCCACCCAAGTATCTCTTATTCGCTCATGGTCGGACTATTAACCGGTCATGGGGCCACAAAACACACATGTGGTATAAAATAGGAGTGGTAAAAAGCGGCTCCTGAAGGTACTGTGGAGAAGAGGAAGAAATTTCGATCCATATCATACTCGTATGTCAATGCCCAGCAATAGCCGGGACAAGACGCGAAGCGTTGGGACTGGAGTATCCAGCACCCAGTGAAGTCAAAAGGATAGAGTTAAGTAAAATTCTCACTTTGGTTATAATAGTGAGGCTACTGAGCAGATCCTTAACAGCAACTTGAGGAATAGTGCAATGGACTGCAAAGTCTAAGCACTCGGCACATACAGCGCCGCCTCACACACAAATAAATGAATGAATCTCTTATTCGATAACCCTGCGGCAATAAAATCACTCTAGACACAAGGACCACAAAAAAACGTTTTCTGTTCTATCAAAAAGAGAAAACTAACAAAAACACAATTTTTCAAACTCACAACTGAACTGTAGGTAAGTAGTCTTCAAGATTTCGTTAGGATTTCAGAATTATGCGTAAGAAAATACGTGCAAATCAATACGTAGATCTATATACATTACGTTTTATTGTCACGAGGGTGAATTTTATGTGAGTGGACGTACTCGTGCCCAGTAGCCTCTATCTCCTAACTGACTACTCACCTTATAAACGGCAAATCCGGCCGCTGCTAAAGCCGCTAAAAGAACGCTATTCAGCGTCAAATGTTTCGTAATTCCGTCCATGTACGCTAACAGTGCTACTCCAGTATCGCATAATATAACGGCAACAATCTAGAAAAAATAAATAATTAAAATTTAATACATATGGGATTACAAGCGTCAAAAAATTGTTGACCACGAAATGAAATAATAATAGTGCCGGAAGCCTCTTCATCAAAAATGATAACAAGGAAATGTACCGAAATCGAATACAAGCATTAAAAAGATACTAAATCACCTTTTTAGGGTCGGCAACGAGCCTTTCCATTTTTTCCAACCATTGTTTCCTTTAATTGATTGCAGAATATTTTCTTACCGACCCTCCTCAAGTAGCGTGATGGTTACTTTATTTATTTATTTATTACGTACAGGGGTCATCTTTTATTAGTAGCTAACAGCCAATTTATACATTTTGATTAGTGAAAACATACTGAATTAAGCGCGACATTTCAACTAAATATCGCCAAAGCAATGTAGCGGTACCCTGTTCTGAAGAGACATACATATACATGTAACACGAGCTTGTACGAGCTTGTTGCCTCTTCTTATCTATTCACTTGATAACGTGCCTACTATTCTTTTCATATCTTTCCGTCCTCCCGTTAACACAGGTTCTAGTAATTCTCAGCTGTATTCAGTTTACTTTCTTATGTGCTCGAACCAGGTTCACGCGTTTTTGTACGGACTTTCGTTTTCGATTCGTTTGTAAAACGCATCTTCTACGAATAAAAAGCTTTCAAAACAGTTCGTCTTATATACATATATATTATGTAGTTAGTTTAATTACGCATACTGCTCTGTGATCGTATCTCTTCATTTTACATACATAATATACGTATGACAAATTACTCCTCCCTCTTCGCCTATATTCTTTGAACGCGAGGTCAAATTGACATGAGTCAAAATAATGCATCTTCCAGTAACGAAGTCGCTTTCCTTTCTAAGTTAAAATGTTCCGTCCTTTAGGAAAGAGTTCGAACGTAAGTACCATAAACTGCGAGAATTCAAGTGGACATGTTTGCACAGCCTGTCGACCATCTTGTACCACCGGGCGGTCCTGAGAACGACACGTCAACCGCTCATGTCGGTGCACAGGAAAGTGGCACTTCTCTGCATCCGAGGCTATCGGACAGTCAGCTGGGAAATAGCACTCATTCTGGCTGATCTTGCCCCAATAGACCTCACGATTCATGAGCGGTCAGTCTTGTGGCTACTCCATCGTGGCCTACCAGTCACCAGCTGGGGCCCGTATCCCATCCGACAAGTTCCAGATAGTGGCGGAGGCCGCCGCCGAATACACCGTTGAAGCAGATGATGATCTCAACAGTGGCAGCGAAAATGAGGAAGCAGTAGCTGCTGTCACTGGTGGGGTACCATTTGAGCGGCTGGCCAAGCAGCTTCTCGCCCCATCACTGAGCTTTGCTGGTGAAAACACTAGGATGAGGCGTCGACTGGTCGATGGAGGACGCACTCGATTTTCCCCAGCATCAGCGCCTGGCGTAAGTCCAAAATACAGCTCTCGGTTTGGACAACGCAGACGCTGATGGGACATGGATGCTTCGCCGAGTACCTGAACCGGATGAGACGGCGCGACACTCCACAATGCGAGTGTGAAGGCACGTTTTTGCAGTCTGCGGAGCATGTATCTCACAGAGTGCGCGCTGACCGAACCCGTACGTACCCATTTCGCCACCGACGGCTTCAGCGGAAGAATGGAATGTGTGGGCCGAATTCGCGACGAAGAAGGTGCGTCGGCTTTGGGAAGCGGAGAACCCGCTATTCTCAGCGGCCACGTCGTCACCAGCACCAATCAAAGGACAGCGGGAATCAGGGGGGGGGCGTACCCGCTGCCCGGTTACACATGATTGTGGTCGACGGATAACGATAGTGACACTACAAGTAGTAACGCTGTAATTATATTTTCTTCGTCATACATTAAAACTTGAGCGATATGAAGATCTAGGTAGTAGGTACATACCCGTAATCCGACGAATTGCTCGTGAAGAATGACCCATGATAGAAGATACACATAGGCGACATTGGTTGCAAATAATGCGATTACATCGGTCGCCAGGAGATATCGTAATGAATTAACGTACATATAATTTGTGAACACCCATAGCAAACAGAACAAGCTACATCTAACTAGGAACCGACCTAGAATGACATTTGATTCAAATTAGGTACTTACACGTCACGTAACTGAGCTATGATCTTTTAATAATCTCTAAACGTGATTACTATACTAGGTCCATATGGACTACCTAGCCTCTCAAATTCACCTCACTATTCCTGCCCTCGAACCTCTCACAGCAAGTGAATTTTTCTCTTTCCCGAGGCCCATAGATGCAGTGACTACTTCCCCACTGGATATTGGTAGCAGCAGACCTAACGAAGACGGAAGTGCTAACTTCTACCTCAAGTCCAACCCCTCTCGTCCAGGGCCCAAATAGTACTTTGTCGAATAAAATTTAATAAAAATTAAAACATTTTTTGCTCGCTCCGCGCGTCAACATTCGTGCTACCTATTTAAATCAAGTTGGGGACCTAACTCGGACCCAAATTTTCTTCCGCGGTTTCATGTAGCAGTCGCAAACAATTGGTTGCATTATCTCAATGTTAAAATAAGAATCGGAAAGCTTTTTTTGAAGAAGAAGAAGCAAAAAAGAATGAATGACAACTGTGAAACTCTCATTCACACCATCTTGCCAACTTTTATGGTAATTACATTAGGTACCCATTCGAAATTATCGAGAATGTCGACTAAAAGTGGTCAGAGTGTTAGTGTGCGATGCCCCTCCCCTCAATATTTCTTTGGTAGAGTAATTTAAAAACACGCGTGGGTACATCTCGATTTTGTTGTGTCTTTCTTTTGGTCTAGCACGTGGTACATATTTATGTATTATCCATCTTCTGGTTCGTATCCTACCAGTGAATTCCTCTTAGGTTTCGCATTATGAAGCAGCAATGGGTAGATTATGATAAGTTGCCTATAGTTTGGGTTACGATACCTACCAGCGGTAAAACGGCTATTACGGAAATTTCGCACACTTTCACAAAGTATTTCGGTCGGAGTTAAGGCACGAGATGAGGCTAATTGAACGCAATAGTAAACGGGGAAAAATAATACCGTCCAGTTGGTGAAAAACCATGTCGTGAAAAAAGGCGCATTGTAAATTCCCATCTGAAAGAAATCAAATAAGATACAATAATTATATTAGAAGTTTACCTAAATACTGAATATGAGTACATGGTCGTATAACTTGAACATTTTTCGGGAAAGGAGGAAAAAATGGGGTAAAATAGTCACGGAGAGCAGTAAGAATGAATAAGATGGATAAAATACCGCACTCACCGCCATAAGAGTGTTATGCGTAATAATATGTACATAAAATATTTTATGCAAACAGAGGCGTAGCGTGCTCAACATGGGGGGGGGGAGGGCAATCCACTAGAGAAAATTTAGGTTTCTCGCAAGGAGGGGATCTTATGTTTACTAAGTGCATAAGCATAATATATAAGGCAAAGTATTTTGCCGAGTGGTTTGTTCTTGTGAAGGAGTCTGGTACACTATAGTACATTTCGAAAATCACTAGGGGGCAAATGCCCCCCCCCCGGACGCTCGGCCACTGTACGTAGGTATTTAGATTTACGGGCTATTTTGTATCAGTCGGTAGGCGAACGAAATTTTTGGAGGAAATAATTTCAGTTAGGGAAGGGGATAGTAATAATAATAATAATAATAATAATAATAATAATAATAATTATTATTATTATTATACTCCACCTCAACAAACCGAAGGCCAAAAACGAGGGGAATTATCTTACATGTAGAAAGACTATTGTTTCGAAAATACCAAATAGGTACATGAGAATAATTTAGAATATAAACTATAAGTAAGAGAGAAAAAAGAGAAATACAGTATATGTAGTTGCAATACAAACAAATTACGAGGCGCGGTTTGTGGTGGTGACTAAGTGAGGGTTAAAAATGGGGTTAAAAAAAGATTTAAAAAAAAAACAACGAAAAGCACTCGGATTATTTGACCGAAATGTTTAAGGCCATTCACGTTAAAAAAAACGCAACTCTCGACAAGGAATAGTATTATAAAAATAGAAAACTACCCGGTTATCAAAATTAGAGTTCGTATAAATTTGAAATCGCAACGTGTAAAACCGAAACATTTGTATAATACAACAGAAGTACGCGGCTATCAAAATTAGATTTCGTATCAATTAAATCCCAAAAAAACATTGAGTACCTAAGTCGCCTCGCGCTTCTTATGCTGAACTTAAATTGAGGAAACTCGTGAATGACTCAACCGACTGTCATCAAACTTTTACCTGCACAACTTCGAGTAGGTACTTCTCTATAATATACCAAAATTTGGAATCAATTGATTCAATAGTTCCTGATATTTTCGTGCCACAAATTTTGTCCTTAAATTGAGGAAAACTCGCGAACGGCTCGACCGATTGTCTTCGAACATTTCACTGGACAATTTCAAGTAGGCCTACTGCTCCATAATATATCAAAATTTGGAATCAATTGATCCAATAGTTTTTGAAATTTTCGTGCCACAAAAATGTAAGAGTTCTCGACGGCTCGCACTCTCTGTAAACTCGCACGTTTAGTGTTGTAATTTATAATTCATTGTATTGTAACAAACTGCACTGTTATTATTGATGGTACCTATCAATATTGTACTCGTATCTCTCGTTCGATAGCAACGCTGTATTTCTTCTCTCGCACGTTTGTGTTTTACTTTGCGTTTTACGCGTACAGTCTCCACCCGAGGAAGACGCTTTAGTATGTTTCGATTCTTTATAATTAAAACATCTTTACTCGTCTCCCTCGTTTTCAATTTCTACCGACTTCATGAATTCTTACATAGGTATATAAGGAAACCTGAAATTCAGCCACTATTACAGTCGTGTTCTAAACATTCTGAAACGTAAAAAAAAAAAAACATTGCCCCCGTCCCCATCTTGACAACTGTGACGAGTGTAATACCTCCCTTTTCTCCGAAAAGTCGGTAAAAGAGTTCAAAAGGAGGACAAGGAGGAGGTTAACAACAGATCAATAATTCAAAACAGTAGGCTGTAATATAAGTTCAGCTGATCTTAAAATTAGAAGTATATCAGACTTAAAAATAGCACGAGGCTTGAATATATCAACATTTGGATTAGAGCATGCTATTTTATTATATAATATTATCTCATCGCAGTGCAGGAAGGTGTGTCCTCAATTTTCTTTGTATAAAATGTGTCCCGTACTGAAGTGTTCACTCGAGTTGTGGTACTCGGAAGGAAATTTTTGCAAGATGTGTGGGATCAGGGATGTTACCATGTACAACGTCATAAAGATAATAAAGCAATGAGAATAAGATACGTCGATTTTCCAAGCTATCTATTTTAAAACCTGCAAGAAGTTCCTTGTAACTCAATTCATGTGGGTAGTACTGAAAAATACGCGTAAACACTACTCTCAAAAACCGTCTTTGAATTTTTTCAACTTTATCTTTGAAACTTCTTGTTTGCCTCTGCCATATCAGTGATGAAAATTCTAAATGAGATCTAACAAATGCGTAATACAGAGTTAAGTAAGTATCAATTGTTGTGAATAATTTTGTATTGCGGAGTATAAAGCCTAGAATTTTATTTGCTTTCTGAATCTGGAGCTTTAAGTGGGCATCAAAATTCAATTTACTGTCAAGGATTACTCCAAGGTCTTTGATTTACTCGTTCATGTCTCTGTAATGTTGTAGCGTCAATTATTTCTATCGCAACACTGTATCACATTATTAATACTATTTTGGAGGTGTATAGGTATAGTCTTGAACCCCATTAATTACCCTGATCAATTTTATATCATCCGCATACAAGGATATTAACACGTTTGGTTCCAAGATAAGGGATATATCATTGATAAAGATTGAAAATAAGAATGGTCTAAGACAAACCCTTGTGGGACACCAGAGGGACAGTCATAAGCAGTCGATCTCGAACCTAAATAACTTATATATCTACTGACTTCTTTGTTCTAAATAACTCTTAAATAAGGAAGTCAATTTTGGTGAGAATCCTATTGACGCCAGTTTCTTGAGGAGGATGTTGTGACTAACCCGATCAAAGGCTTTTGAGAAATCTGTATATATTACATCTACTTGTTTATTGGCCCAATTTTCTTTAATTAGTGATTTAAAATTAACTAAATTTGAAACCACTAAACGACCTAAGTAGAATCCACGGTGAAAGGGTGTGTAATTAAGTTTTTCACTGGAGGAAATAGTAATTTAAATATTATTGCTTCAAAAACCTTCGACGGGACAGAAAGTAAGGAAATAGGTCTATAATTTTGTATGTCTTTATGATGAGACATTTTTGGGACTGGAATAACCTTTGCTGTTTTCCATTTTGAAGGAAACGTTGACTACTTTATGATTAGATTGAAAATTGATTTTTTTTTTTTACTAGAGAGGGCAAAAATTTTCCTAGGGAGGTACGCCCTTCTTCTTCGGTTACGGTCCTGCGAGATATACACTCGTATGTTCAGACTACACGGACGTATAGGCGACATAAAATACAATCCAGTCATCTAAGCTTAGGCTAATAATTGATTGGATTCCAACTAACATGCTCCAAATGTGCGGGTACGTAAGTAGCATTCAGTGACGATAGAGTTGATATGATGGAGTACGAATGAAACAAATATTTTATGAAGTGCGTGCTAGCAACCCACGAAGCTGTAATACACACGGTAACCCATACACCGCAATAAATCTGCAACATAAACGTTGATCGTAGGTTTGGTGTCGTGGTCGTGATGACTAATAGAAAATGTACACACTTCTATGTAGATCAAAAAAAAAAAAAATCAGCTTCGATCATATGTGATCGGGAATTAGGTAGAACCTATATCTAATACGCGAATTCGAAAGTATACCGATTAAATGGAAACGGAGACAGAAGAAAAATTAAAGTACCTAGTATATTTGTCAAAAATAGGGTCACATTTCGTTAGTTGGCACAGGTTTTAAGTTAACACAGCGACGCATTGGCACGTCACACTAACGCGATCAGGCTGAAACAGCCACGGTAGGTGCCCGTCTGACAAAATTTCTGTCGGCCGACAATAATGACACTGTCGGACCGTCAAATTTCTGACAAAGGAAGCATGCCCCGCCTACTTTGCCAGTATTTTGTCGGTTTAGAACCATTTTTGTGTCAGAAATTGCATCGCAGCGTTCTGATTGGCTAAAGCAATTGTCATTTGTGTCGTTTTTAATGTCAGAATTGGCAGTTCTGACACTGTCGGATTTCTGTCGACAATTGTCAGGCGGGTGAGTTATGTGACCACACAGCTCTCAATGCAGTTTTGGCAACATAGCATTATGCATCTTACAAAAAATCCCGCAAACGTGATTCCAGAAGTTCCAATAAAATTTTTCTGGGTTCGCGTTTTTCTATTTTAGACGTAATTGAAAGTAAATAAATTATTACGTTATCTGCCATTTGAAAGGTAATTTTATGTCGCTTCGATAGTATGCAGATTAACGCAGTTTGATCAAAAATTATACTTATTACCTACTTTTAGCGGTTAGAAGGAAAGAAAATGTAGTCAGCTGACACAAAAGTATGGTTGTTAGTCAACATATAAATTTCCATTTCTAGATGCTTTCATACCGTAGGTATTCATCACTCACAAAAAACCAGCCAAAACGCATAGTATGTAGGTACACTACTGCAATAGTCAAAAGGGCAGTTGATAGAGTGAGGAAAAATCCAACATGTCATTTTAGAACTTGGTTTAGCATTCAAAACTTTAGCAAGCTAAATTTAGGTATAGCTATTATAACATACCTAAATTTGATGGCAGGGTCATTTATACTGGAATCGCGGAACCCACTTTGCGCAAATTCTCATGAAACACGACGATTTTCCGTAAAAAAACGTGACGACTTTGCGCAAAGGATCTTTTAACGGAAAGATGAGTTTACGCAAAACGGAGATCATAAACTATGAATTATGTGATGATTTTTTGTACGAACTCAATAAATGGGAATGAGAGATTACATATATATCATACGTATGTATTTGGGAGAGTATTCATCAAATGTGTGTCTCTTTCTTCAACAACCTTCCTATCATTCGGAAATTCTTCGTAGATTTTGAAAAAGTTGCGCCTGCTGGCATTAGACATTTCTATCCCGAGGTCCGCATTATTAGCTGTAATTTCCACCTTGGTCAAACGTGGTATCGCCACAACCACGGTATAGCAGTGCTTTGCGTACAGAGTACCAGAAAAAGGACTCTCCAGCAATAGGAAAATGGTTCCGTTATTTTTTTGAACTTGCCTATCTACCACCTGAAGAAGTGAATGACGTATTCTGTGATTTAATATCATTTGCACCAACGGCAGATCATACTTTCGCAGACTTCATTCTCAAAAATTATATTGAACATGACGCACCATTTCCTCCTCATCTCTGGGCTGCATCACCTTCTTCTGATCCTCGTACAACGAACGCGGCGGAAAACTTCCATTCGCAATGCAATTGGTCGTTCTATGCATATTCTCCTCATTCGCATATTCACGTGGTCATTGAAGTGCTACTTAATAAGCAAGTTCATACCGATCTAGTAATGAACTCTGTTTTCAATACCGAGACGAAGCACACGATCGCAAGAGTGTGCGCACGAGTTCACACATTTCTCGATTTATACAATTTGTATACGAAAACTTTATTGACAGATTACACTACTTGAAAACAGTAAGCTTACTATTGTCAGCCAAACATTAAAGTATAGTAATTCACGCAAACATTTTTAATCACGCCTGCGATATGCAGACAGTTCTCAGACTGTCGAAGTGCATGAGAATGAAAATGTTTTGCGCAAAGAGGTTGTGTTTCTTTATACCTGTGCTATGAATGTTCATTTGCTCAAAGTCGTTCTACCGTCCTCCTTATTTTTAGAGTCCATTTGCGCAAAGTCGTTATCGCCACTGAAATTTGTGATTTAGAATATGTGATAAAATGAAAAGAACGCGGCACAGGTGAAGAAATAATAAATACAGGTCACACACGTTCTTTTTCAATGTATCAATTAGCAACACTAATGTTGCTTGTTGCTAGTTGACACACGAAAATTGTCTTCCATAATAACTTACAGTTTGAGTTCTATCGAACAGTCAAAACCAAGTTGTAAAAAAAGAAAATGCGCTCACTGGTTTGTTGTTTCAGATGGTGAATAAAACTTATCGAAATATCAAGGCTTCACAAATTCGAATTGAGTGATTTTTGTGTCAACTAACACATTACCCTATAGATGAGCTCAATTTTTATCAAGTATGCATCGTCATACATCCAACTAAACAGGTGTACTTTCGTAAAATATACATATAGGCAAGGCATATACATAGTTACCTTTTTTGCGGATGATGAACAACAAGCGCGTCCAAGTTTGCAAAGACTCGCTTTACAGCCTTCCCTTTTACCGACTAACTCTCGCGTTTCTTCGCGGGGCAGATCATCTGAAAATATTCTAAGTTGTTAAAAAAAAATTGGAATGCCGCCTCAAACACAAATACCTATGTAGGCTTTCTCAAAATTTTTTGTTCGTTAAAAGATCGCACTCACTTGGCGCATTATAGACGGACGAAAAGACTAGTATTTTGTTAGTCGTTCATCTCAGCTCTTTTCTATTCGGTACTTCATCTACATTTTTCGCAGTGGAAAAAATTAGAATCTCCCCGTCTGAAGAAAGGCCCGCTTTACAAACATTCTTTTCAACACATGCCCACACATGTTAAATATGACTGGAGGCTATGAATGACCGAGGGCGCACGTTGTAGGTGTGCATCATAATATATACAAGTACCTAATACACTAAAGTCTGGTCCAGTTAAGAAACATACTCGTAATTTTTTCACGGCGCTGATAACATATTCTCGAACTCGTCTTTCCCCTCCAACTCCAAAATACCCATATATCGATCGGTGTATTGCGGGTAGCCAGTTATGTTTCTTAACTGGACAAGACTTTAATCCCGCCCCACCTTTCTCCTTCAGGCCGGTCTAACCACGAAGTCGATTATACTCGAATTAAGAGAAATATAGACTCGTCGAGACAGGAGCAGTGCGTTTATATGGTAAGCGCAATTTGTCATTATACATATACTTATAGTTAAAATGTCGATCGATTTTTCAAAACCTACATTCGCGAGCGAGTGTAAATTGAGATATTTATGTACTTACTCGATTCGACACTGTGGTAGGAGCCATCTCTAGATACCGCTCTCATCGATATTGGATCCCTGTGAGATGTGATCGTGGCAGCTGCCGTTACCGAAACTGTTGCATTCGGATGTGAGCGAACATTGTTTCTTGGATTATAAATCGTCTGTATGTCATTTTCGTTTTTCATTACGAATTTTTGATGACCACCCTTGACTACATACGGCGGCCGTTTCTGGAAGATGCTGATGTCTTCATGTTTCTCGTTGACGCCCGGAACACTTTTAGAGACAATGGTAAAGTTATTCGTGTTCGCGTTCGTACGCGTAATGTACGCTCGTACTCGTACGATAACGGCGGCTCAGTTCGTTTCGTTTCTTTTTCATTTCGTCACGAATGCGAGTGTACAAGAAGCGACGATAACTTCGAATCTAAATGATTTTTCAATCGCATAATTTTTATGTACATAGGTATACTTGTGTAGGTATCTAGGTACTCACTATGGATGGTAATAATTTTCTCTTGTAGACAGTAGCACTCCGTCTATTCTATCACCTTATTCGTGATACCCAATTTTGATGACACGCCACAATATAAGGTACTTGCAATATGTATACCTACTCGTGTTTATAGAGGGGTATTACCTACCCAAACTATCGAGTCTCCCTTGGGCTAATTTCCGAGGTCGCGGACCACATATTCACTCGGATGAATAAATTCGATCGGTCGTTTTACAGAGCTCGTGTACGTGTACCTATAACAGCGATATCGAAGGGGGGAAAAAAAGAGAAAAAAAGTTAGAATAACTACTTATCTCACAAGTTTCATTTCAACGTGAATTTATTCATCAACACTTTATACGACAGGACGACTAGAACATATGAGGAGTGATCTGTCAAAAGGGCGCATGACGAACAGGTGCCCTTTTTGCGGATATGCTGATTTTCGAATTCTGCGTGTCCTACTCTTTAGGAACCAGTTGAAAATTTTTCCAAAATCAACGAATTCACCGTACCATGCTGTCTTAAATACGTCCCTCTCTTGTAGCCGTTTACATTGTATACAGTCGCTTTACCTCTTTATCAATATCAGTCGAACAACAAAAGCGGCTTTCATTCTGAGATCGCTCTCAAGCGAAGTGGCAACCTCAAGTGTTCTGAGGTTCTGACAGAGAAACGTGGTTAAGTAGGAAAATTTAATTGACATCAAGGAAAAATTTCGATTTGCAGATGTGATAGTGTAAGATGGCGGTGCCAAATACAAGTTCCAGCGTTCACGATAGCAGAACAGCGACGTCTTCGAAAGCTCGAAACTATTATCGTGTTATGCTTCTCTATGTGTTAAAGTTGATAAACTGAAACCCGCTTTGTACGTATGTACCAACGCATGATATTCTTAAGAGAAATATACAGTGGAGTAGTAGAGGTGGTTTTCCGCACAGATAGGAAATCATATAAATACGACTTTCCTTACAATTTGTCAAATATATTTAGCGTTCTCACACTGGAAAATTTGCCACTACACCACTGAAAATATATATATTCTCTAAGACGATATTCAGTGAAATTGGCGCCGATAGATGATGATTACAAACGCATTGAATTAACATCGATTCTATGCTGAGATGTGTACAAACTTATCATGCAGTCAATAAAACCAAGCATAGGTACATTACATTATATCAAAGGACGCAAAGCGAATAACTCATTCCACGATAATACTTATGCCTCAGAAATTACACATTTCGGTTGCCTTATCGGCATGGAGAGACATCTTCCCTACTACATTAGCTTCAGTCACGAGAATATACATAATAACTATAATCATACAGCGAGTTAGGAATTGTGTATTTTGTTCCATAAGTTGTATAAATGAATGGAAACAAGCAAGATAGAAGAGTAATACCTACATGAAATTCATCGATATTATCTTATGGGAAAACAGCTACTAATAACCATAATATGTCCCACGACACCAATTTTCCCATGGATCTAAAAAGGGCGCTTGACATCCTTCCTTCTTTCTGAATTCGTCCGCGTTCGTTTCTGAATGAACTAAACAATGAACTAGTCATTTCTATTAATGAAATTACAATGAACATTTTTAATAATAACATATTTTTCAATTAAATCAGTCTGAAATGAGTATTTCAGCTTGAAAACTTTGAAGTTGTTTTTCTCAAAACCAAAATCGCTGACATGCGCCCTTTTGACAGATAACTCCTCACGTGTACAATGCGTTTCAAGTTGCATGTGTAAATCTACATTTGTTGGAACCCCTCTAATAGAGCTAGCTCCTTGTTACTACCTCAATATGATCTACAATCAACAGCAGATTACTAGGAATACATAGATCGTAAGTACTTAGTTTGGTAGGCCTACCTATATCTATATTTCACTGTAAGCCGTGTGTGGGTAATATGGATATGCACTTTCTGTGTGCGTATCCGCATGGTTTATGCGCTCCAGGACTCCAACGTCCGCTTTTCATGCACGCCACAGTACAGGAACTGCACTACACATTGAAAATCTACTAATAATTTACTAATAATTTATACTTCTCTGTACCGTAGGGCACTGCACTGTATATAGGTACAGGTATATATATTAATGCGATAACGAAGGGTGATAATTACGAAAACTGATTTTTGGTTACAATCGTCGCGAAATGATGGCACTCCAACGTAATAAGCATTTTAAATAATTGAGAGGAGAATTCGCGTATATCATCACCTCGAAAGTTACCAAATTACATATATCCGGTATGCGTAATAACGTATCGACAAAACATATATTAAAAGAATAAACGAATCTCTCTTTTTAGTATTCCCACATTATTTTAGTCATAACATACACATACCAGTACTAAGGTACCTATTAGAATAAAGGGAGTGAAAATTGTGAAAGAAAAATCAATTTATATGCGCCTGCGTAACGTTCAGACCTTTTATTCATGATTATTGAAATGCTATAAGCAGTACCGCGATTCACCTACAACTATAGTGAATACCTACTATTCATAATGTCTGCAGGTATACGAATGATGTGACGATGATGGTGTGTGTGTGTGTGGGGGGGGGTGACCAGAAATACACCGACTAAAATTATTTTAAGAAACTTACAAAAATGAAAGCCGACAACTCTATGCCACGAAGTGTGGAGAAATATGCTGGGGACTGCCTTTTGAAGGCTGGCTGTGTTTTTAGAATATCGGAGCAAATACGTGAAGTGTTTCGATAGGAACGTAAGTCCAAAAACTCAAGCGACATAATCTGTTTTTTGAGAACACGTGATTCGAAGTTCAAGAGCCATATAGAAACTATATTATATTATATGACATAGCGTTTACTGATATAAGCTCTTTTCAACGTGGGTACACATTTTTGTATCAGGGGCCCAATTTTGAAAAATTCTAATTTTTACGCTTTTTCCGACGATGATACTAATAACTCATTTTATTTACAAATGTTGGTTGGTTCCCTTACGCTTAACAGCCTCCATACATGTAGTGAATTTTTTTTCGGAAAGTATCGTTTAAATCGAACTGAATTTATAAAACTACCTTATGTTTAGACAGACCGAATACCATAAAAGTGCGTTCGAACAGGATTTCCAAGATTCTGTAAATTTTTGCGGAATGTATGCCGAGTACCTAGTAGGAATTAATTCGCACTGATGTGGTTCGGGTTGAGAACTGAATCAAATTGCGAATATCCTATCGTCTTGGAAGTCATCTTCATCTGAGTCAGTCTAGGCTAGGGGCCGTATCATAACCTAAAGTACCTACAGATACATAAGTTCCAAAATGATGCGCCAAATTTATCAGACGGCACGGAATTCTAGAATATGGCTACTAGAAGGGAGGAGGGGGTGGTCCATCCTGTACTCCGTAAATGGTTAGTTACAAAATTTAATTGATTAAAGTTTTATTCGCTAGTTGTGCGGTAAATTTAGCAAATTATCGGTAAATAGAAGAAGTTTTAGACAGGGTTTCAGACTTCTTTTCCATCCAAGTAGAGCGATATCAGAAATTTATTCTCTCAGAATAGGTACTACTGAAAATAAACACGTTGATATTGACCAGCTTGAAAGGAAAAATTTGGACTAGACAGTGACAGCATTTTAGTATCATCATTCAGTATGAGACTGGCCACGTCAGCTGGTCAGCGACTACGTACCAACGAGGCTAATGAGTCACCACAGAGGGTCTAGCAAGCTCAGGATGCACGCATTTGCTTCGAAAAAATTATGGGGGGACTCTATATTACTGGAAAATTAATGCGGCCTATGTATGGAAACACTGACTAGACTTCATGGTCAGTATAATCATTTAAAGAACATCAGAAATTTCAAAATGATGTTCCAGTGGTAACCGGGTAAACGTCCTCTTCACTCTTGTACTTTTCAATATTGTGCTAATTTCCTTGGCCCTGTCAGTTGAGTGCGTCAATGCTTGTACAATTGCCTTGATTTGAAAAGTACTGATTAGGCTTCACGGTCAGGCTAGCCACTTTAGTACTAGATAAGTGTCTTTAAATTATCTCTTAGCATATCTCCTGACTTAATTCATGAAATTTTCAATATTTCAACATTATCCCTTATTGGGTCCGTTCAGCGCATCTTGCCCTATTAACTTGTCCAATGTTTAGAAGGACTAACCAGGCTTCATGGACATAAAGTAATAAACTTAGACTAAAATCCGATTTTTGAAATTAATTCTTTAAGACTTTTCAAAAAATTTGAAATGATGATATTGCAACACAAAGCTGGCGTAACTGAATATTCATCCTATACAGAAATAAAAAATCTTTTCATTTTTTCTTAAATTTCTTTTGTTCATAAGTCATGACTCATGAGGCACTGAATCATTAAATTTTACAAAAAATGCTGACAAACCAAATAAATAATTACGTGTGAAAGTGAAGTGGGTTTAGCACCTTGCGGTAGTACTTTTGAATCAATTCAAAATTTAAAGAAAAAATCAGAAGGCCCAGAAACAAAAAAAGGTTATGTTGGTATGAAATTATCCAAGTTCAGTAAGTCGTCCACCAACTAGATTCGTGTAGTAGCGTGCTAACCTTTTATCAAAATTGACGATTGAAGACCAGTGATAACTTGTCTCTGATATAAATATGTATATTATTAAGAATGTGCTTCCAATTATAGATTAAGGGTTGGTGAAACGGAGATCCACCGACTCTACACTCATTCTCTGCAATTGTACCAGGTTCTTATAGATGAAGCTCGAGCAAAACACAATTTTACCACAAAAAGAAAAAGGCTTCCGAAATACTTGAAGAAGAATACGGATTTGGACGAGCTTCTGCCTTGCCCGCATTGTAAAAATTTATTCACACAAGTAACGCGGCACGCAAAAAACTGCAAGCATAGAAAAGTAAACATCCCTAGCTACGTAAGGCCCTTGGCCAAACAAATCTGGGCCAATGTGGAAACCAGTGATGAGTCAAGTACACCAACTACTGAGAAACTTCTGAATCTGATGAGGTGAGAATAACAAGCTGATTTATTTTCCTACTTCATAGTGTCACGAGTAAACATATCAGTACAGGTTTAGGACTATAGCTATAGAACTGGAGGGGGAAACAGTTCAAAGTTGAATATGGGCCAATAAACACAGATGTTAGTATTACACTAAACAACAGCCAAAAACCATAAAAACGAGAGTAGCCGACTCTAGAAGTATTTTTTACGCTAAATTCAATGACGTTCTTCATTTTTCTTAATTAGCTCTCCTTTTTTCGTAAATTAATTTTGAATATTGCCCCTTATTTCTCTCTTTGTTTGAAATATTAAAAAGAGTGTGGCTACACTGTGTGGCGTGCGAAACTTTTGCGTTTTGACCCCACGCCTTCCCCTTAGAAAACTAAAAGGGTCATGCAGGTTCTTTTACGGTTTGAGCCCTCTGCACTCTTGCGGATAACCACAACAACAATAACTCAGTGGAGATGCGGTGAAAACGAGTATAATTGGAGCGATAGCGTACTTACGATATATACAGAATGCCTTCGGCTGCTGGCATTGATCGCCAACGACGTCTCCTCGGGGATGAAGGAGTTTCCAACCGAATAAATATCAGGCCACTCCACTCACACCGACCTCTCGTTGTTACATTTTGAAAAAAGGTATCGAATGCGTCCTCCGAGCAGTGATCCGATTCATGCGACGCGGCCAGTTAACGTCACGAAACCGAATAACGAGATGTTCGGTGTAGAGTGGTTCGTAGGTATGAAACCTCCCTTCTCCGCCCTGATAGCCCGCTTCACGGTGCTCCACCGGCCGAGCGCGTGGACTAACCGACGCTCGTCCGGCGAGCCCATATTTGAAACTTTCGGACGTCACAACTGAATGCACTAACAAAAGGTAGGCTCACCAATACAGGTCAGAGTGTGAAGGTGTGATTTGATATCAAAGATCAAAAGAGCTTATTAGGAAAATAGGTTTAATACACCATCAGGGTCGCCACATAAAATGAAAAAACTTCTCAAAATACGCCATTTCATTTCTCAGTGAACGTGAAAAATGATTAGCCAATTAAAAGTATTTTCAATATCATATTTGAATTCAGCGTTAAGAATACATATTAAGAATCATCTATTTTCCATTATGTGGTCTCTAACAAGGTATCAGTTGATTGTTTAGTGTTATACATAGTAAATTCAGGTAAGAAAAGAATTTTTGTCGCTATTGGAAAGGACGAAGGGTTCAAGCCCTTTTTCCCTGTAGCTATGACCATGTTGGATGGCCTTTCTGCCTATGTAATTATTGATAGTTTCAATAACAGAGATCACCATCAATCATATATTTTTACATTAATGGATATTGATATAAGAATTGATACACATAACATCTACTACTGATAGTACTTGTTTTTAATATATTATTCTAGAACAGAGAAAAATTCCAAAAAAGTCAATATGAAAAGCTTTTAACATTGTTCATAAGAGTGATGATAATTATGATTTACTACAATATTTATTATCTTTCACATATTACAGTAATTAAGTTAGTAATTACCACAAATGACACTGTAAAATTGAGATTTTACACACTTTTTCAACATATTTTAGAAGAAAGAACATATGTTCTTAAAAAGTTGTAATCGTTTACTATAATTTATGATCAATTACCATGATATATTTATGGTAAATATCACAATGTATACATAGTAAATTTACATTTATTATCAACAACTAAACGTAATCAAGTTTACAGACGATTATAATTTAGTAAATTTTAGTTTATTTACAGATTTTATCTCTGCGGACAGCTAGTCTCTTTTTAAGAATTCCCCACTTATGCTTGACTTATATAAAAAGAAATTACTTCTTACTTGATTTCAGAAATGATGAGAATAAAGAAATAATTCGCAATGATCCTCTGATTTTGAAAGTGTGGGAACACTTGGAGCCAAAATGGCGTTCATTGTTACCTGATCATACAAACCTGGTAAAAAAACGACTCCGATATTTGGCTCGGTTTCTATTGGATTTCAGAACTGTCACTAAGAATGATCAGTATTCCTTGATGGATGCATTAAGGAACTCTGATGGTAGTGTTTTGAATCAAGTTGTAACCAGGTTTTCAAAAAACTTTTCATACGCCCACGTTGCAGATACTTTGCACACAGACTTGAGTAAGTTGATAATGTGCTGCTATGTTAGTACAATAGAGCGTAACAGTATGCTATTGTCTTCATTTTTCATCAGTAAATAGATTGTTCTCTATCCCTTTGTTAAAGTATATTATAATTCTACTGCAAAGTATTAAAGACAGTTGATTTTGCATCACATGTTCACATATAATCTTATCAGATTGTGAAATGTATTTATAAGGTTATTTGTTATAGCATACACACTCTCCGTGTGGAAAACAATGGTGCCAATTGAAGAAACTAGTACAGTTCATTCAACCAAAAGTGTCTTCAACATTATGTGGAAACATCTAGTCTTACCAGATGTAGCCACTAATAAAGAAAAGAAAATTGTCAAAAAAGCTGGCAAAGCTACTGACCTACCCAAACTGGAATACATACTAAAATTTAATCAATATGTTGACGAGAAAATATCCGCATTTTCCAGACATTCAATTCTAACAACTCAGCAGTATAAAGAACAACTATGCATGTAAATATACATAATATAGTAAATTATCTAACAATTTTACTTAGTATAGACCATAGATGTCTTTATTAACAGTTCATAGTTCTGTGTGTTAGCTAAATGTGTTTGGTATAAACATACATTACTTATTACTAAAGTAGAAAGAAAAATAAAACAGCAATACCTAGCCTGTCAGTGATGGAAATAAGGAATAGTATAGGGTCATGCCCCTTTCACAAGAGCTAAGAAAACAAAAAATTATAGTTGTTCTTCTCTGTTCAAATGGTTAGAATACGCTATAAATTATTGCTCACTCGTCTTCAAGTAAAATTTACAATTTTTAGTTGCAGAATTTTAGTTTACCCTACCTCCCAGAACAACTTTTTATACAAATTACTGCAACCTATTTTTAATCACACACTTGTTTACAGGTATGTGGTTTCAAAATTGACAGTTTACAATTTTTGCCGGGGTAATGAAGTCACCAAGATGAAATTATTTCATTATGAGGTGAGAAGAAAATCCACGGACTCGAAAACTGATTGGGCATATTGTGTTACCCTGAGTGGTATGTGCATACAGCATACTTATTTGTGTTTAAATAACCGTGTGTAGTGCGTATTATTTACTACAGCATTTTTATTACAGGAAAAAGTTCCACTAATAATAAATTGGTGGAGGTGATTGTACCATACCAATTGGTGGACGCCATTCAAATCATCATCAATGCAAGAGAATATCTTCCAGAATTGGAGTAGGTACCTAAAAAAAAAATGGGGCAAGAAGAAGCGTACAGTATTTGCTTCAGTAACAAAAACTAACCACATCAATGGTCTACAAGCCCTGGATGCTGTTGTGGCCAAAGCGGGCCTGTCCAAAAATTTTAAATCCACTGCGCTTAGGCATGTTCTTGCAACAGAAATGTGGTGGACAGGGCTCAGCGATAAGGAGCAAGCAGTGTAAGTATTAATATTCACATATTAACTAAGAATGCTAAATAAGTAGATACATTGGATTTTCATGCTTAGGATGCCTCTTTATCATCATAATTACATTTCTATTAATTTTATGACTAGTGGAAAGGAATGTACACTTACAAAATTATTGTATTCTTAATATAATACAACGTCAGATGGAAAGCTTCAACTAACAAATATTTTATATCTTTCTTCAGTTTAAAATTAGAATCAAATCTTCATTGTAGGGTTTTCAGCCAGAATAAATTCTCCACGAATTCAAACCTGATGATTGTATGTACCTAACTCTAATTCAAATTTTGTGAGAGTGTATAGAGTTTAAGGTATGAAACCGCACTACCTGTGGGTGCGTATGTGAGCGCTCACCCTGGAAGACCAGGATGGTTGGAGTCAGGCAATAATAGAGGGTGGTTGTAATTCTACTTGAAAGTAATATTTGAGTAGCTTGGTCTCAAAGTGAACGTTTTGCATTTTTGGCAAAAATGAGTTAGGTATCGTTTCGGGTACTATTCGATACAGGCTATCCGATGAACCTGTCGCCGCGATCTCAAAATGCCTCGCTGTAGGAGAAAAACGTGTTCAAAAACATGCCTTGGTGTCAAAATGAACCATTTGAAATGCAAAACGTTCATTTTGGCACCAAGGCGGTTTTTTTGTTTACAATACAAAGTCCCATGCCTGATAACGAGTCGTACAACGTTTGTATACAATTTTAACACATTGCGAATCAAATTAAGTTCAAAGTTTGTTTGATTGAGCTTTAAAAATGCCGAACGAAGGTAAAAAGAAGAATTATAAGCAGAGTATATCTCGTAAGAAGTTACGATTTCCGAAAGATTGGGCCAGGAATAAAGCGAAAAAGGAAAGGTATGTATGGTGTATTGTTTTCTGAACTGCTCGGTGGTGAATAGATTAATAAATCGAAATCGAAATCAATATGCATTATTTTTTTCAACAGATACAGTCCGGCTTTTCCACCGATTAGACCGCACTGTACCCATCCGAAAAAGAAGAATCTGAAATGCAATACGCTCACTGCTCTCGACGTGTATTACTTCCACAAGCTGTTCTACTCAAATCCTGATCGGCAATGGCAGGACGACTTTCTTTTGAAGCATATGGTAGTAAATCCGGTTAGAAGACGAAAAAATGATTTGGTTACGTCTGCCACAAGGCCAGCTGTATGCTCCGCTAAATATTTTGTTCGCAATCAACAAAAAGAAAAAGTCCAGTTTTGCGTTCAAGCCCTGACTGAAGTACTTCACGTTCCGAAAAATCGATTTCAACTCATCGCTAGACATTTTCACGAACAAGGATTCGTATGTGAGCGACGTGGTGGTTCTCGACCTACTACAGTTCAACGATACAATTTACAGAAGGATGATATTCGTACGTTTATGTCAAAATTGAAATTCAAAGAAAGCCATTACTGTCGTGGAAAATCTGAGAGGAAATACCTTCCTTGTGATTTGAACATCGAAAAATTGTATCGTGTCTATTTGGATTGGACTACACTCGAACACAAACCTAAAAGCTCTTATTTCCGGTTCATTTTTAACACCGAATACAATATAGGATTTGGTTCACCAGCCAGCGACGTCTGTTCTACATGTTTGAGCTTTGAAGAGAAAATAAAAGCAGCTGAAGGTATTGATAATGATGTCGAATTTTTTTCATTATAAAAACGATAAAATTTTCTGAATAATAGTACCATTTTTTTCTTTCTCTTTTTGTACAGGTGCTGATGAAAAAGCAGAGCTAAATAGCAAACTTCAATTGCATAAGAAAAGGGCGAAGGCTTTTTTTGAATTCCTACAAGATACCGACGGCAACTTATTTATCTGCTCTTTCGATTGTGAAAAAAATCTCGCCTTGCCTAAAGTTCCAGATAGCGCCGCTTACTATTCCAGGCAGCTGTATCTCTACAACTTCTGTGCGGTTATCGGTGATTCGAAATCTGCTACGAGCCCGGAGAATGTGAAGTGCTTCATGTGGACTGAAGATCAGTTAAAAAAAAAACGCTAATTTAATAGCTTCGTGTGTCTTTCATCTTTTGAAAGAAACAGACTTCGGATCAAAAACCAGAGTGAGACTAATGGCGGATGGATGCAGCGGCCAAAACAAAAATACGATTATGGTCTCCATGTTCCAGCATTGGTTTGCGAAGTTCGCTCCACCTCAAATTGAATACGTACAGCTTGTATTCCCTGTAACTGGTCACAGTTTCATGCCCCCCGATAGGGTATTTGGCCGAATCGAAAGAAAAATTCGCAGAAAAGAAATCATCTGCAACCCGGATGAGATGATACAGATCATTCGTGAGAATGAGTTCGGTGAGGTCATCGATATTGTTGAAAGCGTTACAGTTTTGGACTTTCAGACAGCTATGAATGGCGTTGTGAAACGTGTGTCTGCCTGGCCCTTTCAAATTTCGAAAATGAAGAGAATCGAGTTCAAGAAAGGCAAGAATGGTGCTATTTTGATTAAAGGCGAGCCGTATTATTATCAAGATTGCGCGAATTTTATATCAGTTTTCCTCAAAAAGAAAACTTTCGCCGATTATGCACCAACTGAAATTTATCAAGGCACCGCCATCAACGATGAGAAGAAAAAAGATACTGAAAAACTGCTCGAAAAACATTTCGGAGAAAATTGGCGAGAGGATCGGCGTCTGCAATTTTTTATGCGTGTTCTGGATGGAATTATTGTCGTGGAGGAGGAAGAGACCCCGATGGAAGAGAATGTCGTACGTATTGTTCACGAAGTAGTTCGTCAAGATGACGAGGATGAGCCTTTCTGTGAGCAGTCAGATGAGCCGACGGAGTTCATAATTTGATAATATTTTTCTCTTTTTATATACGATAATAATTTAATTTTTGTTCTACGATGTACTAGTATCGTATTTACGACTTAATAAAACATTGCATGCAGCTTGACTCAACTTTTTTCGTGATTTAAAGGGGGGAAATTTACCTTGGAGTCAAAATGAACCTTTTGCAACACAAAAGGTGGTAGATTTCCCTCCTGCGAGGGAAAAAAAGGGATTTTTTTTAGGGAATCGTTTTCGGACATGAATACGAAGGTATTACACCAACCATCATCGCGATCGACTTTACTCATTCTCTGTAGCAGTATTTCGCCTCTACTGAAAAAAGTGGATATGGCAAAACGTTCACTTTGAGACCAAGCTACTCATTTGATGCCAGGCTTGATTCTCTTCCATTCTAAAACCTCACAGCACCAAATAGTTGTAACTGAAATTCAACTCTCTATAAGGTATTTTTGCTAACAGTAACCAAGAACCTGTGTGACATCAAGATCACAGTTCGCTTATCAAAAAAATACTTATTCTACACCAGCGCTTCTCCAATTTGCACAGTCCCAATTTTGAGATTCCTGATTTCCCTTGACCTATGACACTGACCATACAGTCTAGTCAGTGAGGTTCAATTGAGGTCTAAATAAATAGTCATGATACGCTAAGTTGACCAAGTGAAGAAAATCAGCATAATATTGAGAAGTTCAAGGGTGAAATAAAAGGTTGGTTCCCACATCATTTTGAAATTTCTGGTTTTCCTCTGACGTTTGATACTGACCATGAAGCGTAGTCATTGCTACCAAATTCAAGACGAAATAATTAAGTCATGATGCGCTAAGATGACCCAGCAAAGAAAATCAGCATGATATTGAAAAGTTAAATGGTGAAGAGGGAGGTCACTTCTAGAATCATTTTGAATTTTCTGATTTTCCAATGACTTATTACACTGACCGTGAAGCCTCGTCGGTACTATTAAATTCAGGTCTACATTATTAGTCATGATGCTCCAAAATGACCCAGTAAAGAAAATCAGCATAATATTGAGACGTTCAAAGGTGAAATGGAAGGCTGCTTCCCGCATCATTTTGAAATTTCTGATTTTCCTCTGACTTATGACACTGACCATGAAGCTTAGTCATTGCTGCCAAATTCAGGACGAAATAATGAGTCATGATGCTCTAGATTGACCCAGGGGGGAAAATTGGCAAAATATTGAAAAGTTCAAGGGTGAAGAGAAGGGTTTCTTTTGGCACCATTTGAGACTTCTGATTTTCTTCTGACTTATTACACTGACTATGAAGCCTGGTCAATGCTATTACATTCAGATCTGTATAATTAGTCAAGATGCGCTAAGATGACCCAGCGAAGAAAATCAGCATAATATTGAAAAGTTGAATGGTGAAGAGGGAGGTCGCTTCTAGAATAATTTTGAATTTTCTGATTTTCCAATGACTTATGACACTGACCATGTCGCCTAGTCATTGCTGCCAAATTCAGGACGAAACAATTAGTCATGATGCACTAAGTTGGCCCAGCAAAGGAAATCAGCATTCTATTGGAAAGTTCAAGGGTGAAGAGGAAGGTTGCTTCTAGCATCATTTTGAATATTCTGATTTTCCACCGACTTATGACACTGAACATGAAGCCTAATCAGTGCTGCTCAATTCAGGGCTACATTATTAGTCATGATGTTCCAAGATGACCCAGCAAAGAAAATCAGCATAATATTGAAAAGTTCAAGGGTGAAATGGAAGGTTGCTTCCAGCATCATTTTGAACTTTCTGATTTTCCTCTGACTTATGACACTGACCACAAAGCCTAGTCAGTGCTGTTAAATTCAGGTCTAAATAATTAGTCACAACGAGCTATGTTGGCCCAGGGAAAAAAATCAGCATAATATTTGTAGGTTCACAGGTGAAGAGGAAGGTTGCTTCTAGCATCATTTTGAATATTCTGATTTTCCACTGACTTATGACACTGAACATGAAGCCTAATCAGTGCTGCTCAATTCAGGGCTACATTATTAGTCATGATGCTCCAAGATGACCCAGCAAAGAAAATCAGCATAATATTGAAAAGTTCAAGGGTGAAATGGAAGGTTGCTTCTAGCATCATTTTGAACTTTCTGATTTTCCTCTGACTTATGACACTGACCACGAAGCCTAGTCAGTGCTGTTAAATTCAAAATTGAAGGTGCCTCTGCTGAGTGGGAGCTAGCAGCCGACTTCAAACGCACTAATGAGCAAGCCACATATACAGACGCCGAGTGTGAGCCAGCCCCATACATAATGGATACTACTGAGCTGGCAAACACTGAGTCAGCAAGTAGCACACCAGCCACCAAATCAGCAACTAGCACATCAGCCGCCGGAGCAGCAACTTACACACCAGCCACCGAATCAGCAATCAGTTTACCAGCCACCGATTCTGCAAGTAGCACGCCAGCTGCTGGGGTTTACCCGCGTAAATATGCCAAGTGTTCGTATATAGCGCTCAAGAAAAACGTGCTATTCCTACATTATCGTTGGCATCGTACCAATCAGAGGCAAGTACGATGCCCGAACTGCTCACAGGTTGTCACAACTAGACCTGTGCCCGGATAGCAAATTCATCGACGGCGGCGATCGCACTTGGGTTTAAAGGCATGGCGGCGCGCCGATCATCCTTTGACAGCGGCGTCCATCAGTTGTAACACTAAATCCAAACATCAAGTCCTCAAGTCATTGCACCTGTCACTGCTGCTATTAGTACTACATAAGTACATGTACGCCGATAAGGCACTGATCATATGGATCGGCGGCGCGCCGATCACGCCGAGCAGAGATTTCAGCGTAGATTTTTAACGGCGTCGGCGGCGCGGCGGCGTGGCGCGCAGGTCTAGTCACAACATATTGGCACCTTCAGGAATATCTAAGAAATATTCATTCATAATTTTTGTAATTATATGTAAATAATATGTATAAAAATTTGAGTTGTAATTTGTGTTATATTAAACATTTTTTTCCTCCAAGTTTTCATCCATGTATAATATTTTTTCTTTCATATGTAATGTTTTTATATAATTAAATTTGTTCCCCCCCCCCCAGTTCTTGTCTCGTACTCGGTGATTCCGACTATTATACAGGAATGATATTTGTAATTAATGCGAATAAAAATTTTGTTTAATACTGACTTCACCTTTATTGAAGAATATCTTCAATAAACTCTTAAGGTACTCAGTATTTTCCTGTTATCCGGACACCCAGCAAAGAACATCAGCAGAATTATGATAGGTGATGAGTCCAGGGCCTACACAGAGCTTGAAATTAGTTGTAAATTCTTCACCCCTTTTACAATGACCACGAAGCCAATCAGTCAGCAGTGCTTCTATGTTCTGGAGGAATGTATTAGTTATGATAACGTGAATTCACCCAGCAAGGAATATAAGGCGGATATTGAAGTGTTCACAGGAAAATACCAAGAGTACTTTCTGATTTTCCTCAAACTTGATGCACAGACTTCGAAGCCTTGACTATATTTCAGAATTTTGCCCATATGAGTCAGTTAGTGATGCACTGAATGAAAATACTGAGATTGTACTCTGGATTAAATAGAGAATTCTGGTTTTCCTTAAATTTGTGAAGCCAAGAGGTAAATGCGCCACTGGGTACATGTCAGATGCTACTGTTCGCTAAAATGTTTTCCTTCTAATTTCAAGCGTTTTATCTGGAAACGACTTTTTTGGGTACATACTCAAAATTAGTGTTCATATTCTGCCAAGTGGGTCTTCAGCTCCGCCATAACAATGTTGTTTACTTCGAACCCGATGCGCAAAATCCCACCTGTTACCCTGATAACAAAAAGGACCCAAACGGGACTGAGGGTAACTGGGTAATCTGAGGGGAACCGAGGGGAACAAATGGGTAACTTTTCCGCGGCGGGTAACTGTTGGGTAACTAAAAAGGAACCAGGGTAACTGATAAGTTTCTGGGAAACTCGAGGGTAGCTCAAGGGTAACTGAGGGGAATTCAAGGGTATAACGAAAGGGTAGTTTTCCCGCGGGTAACTGGATAAACTAGAAGGCAACTGATTGCGCATTGGGAAGACAGCAATTATTTGTATCAAGATGTTCTCTTATATTTCTCGGTATTACGCTAGCAGTTTTTATTTCTGCCCGTATAGGTTCATTTTTTATTACTTTTCTCACAGTAATGGAAGGGGCGGGGATAACAAGGAATATTTAACAAATTGTCATCGAAAAAAATATGCGTTAACCTGTCTAGTCAGAAGCTCAATCCCCGTTAGTATAATGCCTTTAACACGAGATGTCAGGACAAAGAACCCCATTTCCAAGAGGAATGGAAGTTCGTGTCTGGGCATCTATACGAATATCTTTCCACCATTTCTTAAATTTTGCGGCACCCGATCTAAATTCGAAATCAAATTCAGTGACTCAGTAAGATTATTTCACTCGTGAACTGTTCAATATCATGCTCATTTCCTTGGCCAGGTCAAGTTGATGTGTCACGGCTGGTTCATTTGCACGAAATTCAGAAGTACCGAATAGGCTTCACGGTCCCTGTAGCCAGTTTAATATTGAATAAGTGTCTTCAAAAAATCATCTCTTAGCATATCTCCAGTCTTAATTCATGAAATTTTCAATATTCAACCATTGTCCCTCACCGGGTCCATTTAGTGCAACATGACTAATTAATTTGTCCTGACTTCAGAAGGACTCACTAGGCTTCATGGACATAGTGTAATAAACTAGGATTAAAATCCGAGTTCTTAAATTAATGCTAGGTTTAGCTCAACTCTTCATCCATGAAAGGCTCAATATCCTGTTGACTTCCTTCGTTGTGTCATTTAAGTGCATCACAACTTATTCAATTGCCCAAAATTCAAAAGTACTTCCTAGGCTATAGATTCTATGTACATGTCCAATTTATCATGGGCTATGACTACAATATTTCCAACTATCCATTTTTATACCCCCGAATCGTGAACTGAAAAATCTTCAATATTTTGCTGATTTTTCTCGCTGGGTCATTTTAGAGGGTCATAATTAACTAACTCGGCACAAATCTAGAAGCACTGGCTAATCTTAGTATAATAACTTTGGAGGAAAATTGGAAAATTCGAAATCATGCTCCATGTAACCCTGCTCCTCACTCTTGAACTTTTTAATATCATGCTGATTTCCTTGGCCAGGTCAAGTTAGTGTATCACGGCTGGTTCATTTGCACGAAATTCAGAAGCACTGATTAGGCTTCACGGTCCCTGTAGCTAGTTTAATATTGAATAAGTGTTTTCAAATTATCTCTTAGCACATCTCCAGTCGAACCTAGGGGGGCCGAGAGAGCAGCGACGTAGGATGTACGTCAACGTCATCATGTCGGTACTCCTATACGGGGCGCCAGTATTCGCCGACGCCATCAATATACCATACAGGAGAGCGGAGATGGAGAAGATCCAGCGAAAAGCCGCGATGAGGTGTGTCAGTGCGTACTGCACTGTTTCTTCGGATGCAGTAGGCGTGTTGATCGAACTCAAGGTCGGCGAAATTGCGGCGGTATACGGTGCGAAGAAGAAAGCGAAGACGAAACGGGAGACACTTCGGGTCAAGCGAGCCAGCCAGCAGGACACGCTTCGGAAGTGGAAGGACGCGCTCGCCCACTCGACCAAGGGCGAGTGGACCCGAGCGCTGATACGCGACCTCGACGGATGGGTAGGAAAACACACGGAGACTTGAACTTCCACCTTACCCAAGTACTGAGCGGCCACGGGTGCTTCGGCACGTACCTGTATCGGATGTCGATAGCGCCGAGCCCCGTGTGCGCGCACTGCGATGGAGGGGCGGAGGACACACCTTTGCACACCCTGTTCGAGTGTGAGGCCTGGGAGCAGGAGAGGCGCGGGACGGCCACAACAGCGATCGATCCCGGCGGCGACAATGAAGAGGAGGACGACGACGCCGGCGTGATCAGCCTTCTCGCGCCGGATACCCTGGTTCCGGCGATGATGAAGAACGGAAGCAGTTGGAACCGGGTGTCAGCCTTTGTCTCGGCCATCATGAAGAAGAAGATGGAGACGGAGTGGTCGAGACAGAGGGCCGGCGATTCACCAAGCTCGGCCCACACCATCGAACAGGGGGAGAACTCTGTACCACCCTAGAGAAGAGCTGCTGCAGCTGCACTGCGGACCCACCGGCAGGGCTCACCCGTCGTCACCACCTGCCTGCGTCGACACACGGACCAAGACGAGGAGGTGAGGGATGAGTGAAGAGAGGCAGCGCGTCCGGCCGTGGGGGACCTGAAATTTCCAGGCGAGCGCTCTGGGAGCGCGGACCTCGGTCAGTAGGGAACCCCATGGTGGCCCTGGTAGGACGCGCGCACCGTTCCGGCACGTAGAAATGGGGGCTCGGGCCCGGCCCCAAGGCGTCCCTCCGGTCACGGCCGCGATGCTCGAAAGGGTAGTTCTTGTGGCCGGGGGTGCGGTGTCATAGGGGCCACTTTGGCATGCGTGCATCGCCATACGTCCCGCCACAATAATCTCTAGTCATAAAACTATTCGAAAGTATATAAAGCAGCGGAGGGGGCTTGGAAAACTTTTTATTCCAAAGTAAATAGGCGAACACATGGAGACACCGGAGGAAGTTTAAGACCAGCCACTGGGTCGAGTCTTGGACCCTTACTATGAGGAGGAAAACAGTCTGTGTGATTGGAAAAGCAACTTTGCGGCTAGCTGTATAGTCATGCCCGAAACAAATTATTCCCCACCTTCTGCCCCACAATTCGGGATTTAAAAAAAGAAGAAAAAAACTAAGAGTAAAAAAATAGTTATCAAAAATTGGAGGGTGCGATTTTTGGTCAAGGCTATGTGACGCCCCTCCAAACTAATTATTTTCCAATTAATACACATTTTCAGATTCGTCACCAGTGTGTGGTTCTGCAGATGCCCAATTTAGTGCTAATTTATGCAGCCATTAGAACTTTGCGGATCACTTTGTATGTTCTCGTTAGCCCCTATTTTTTGTTAAAGTAATGTAAACAGCCGGAAAAAAAGGGGGGGAAGTATTCCAGTTTGGAGTAGTTCACATTGTTATGGAGATTTAGTACAGATGTAGTTCAGATTGAAGGTACAGTATACCCATCATCCATTTAGACTGTAACCAAACCATGGACAGCAGGAATGATAAAAACCTGTTAGATAAGGACACAGAAAGTAAGCAATAGCCGATTGCGGAATTTGCGAACAAGCGAAGCGAGTGAAGTGACCGCATAGAGGTATGAATTTTAATGTAAAGATACTCGGTAAGTGTTGCGGTAAACTTGTTTACCGCATATTTACACAAAAATGATTGCGGTAAATCTTTACCGACGTACTTATCAATTCACAATGATAATTGGCCATTTACATCGTTGAAATCAGCTGATGTAAGTGTTCTTACCGAGTATCTTTATATAAAAGTATTTTTAATAATATAAATACAAATATTTCAGGATACATTGTTTGAAAGCACATTTTTATTGACGAACAAAATCTTACCAGATTTCTTTACTTCCAAATCAGGGAACTGTGAGATGAACAGCTTTAGGGCTGTATTTTCCTTCCTTTTTCCGTAATCAGTAAACGCATTGCTTTTGAATGTCGAAAATATAATTGATTCCAACTTTTTGTCATACTCTGCATTCGGCCCAATGTAGTACGAATAGATCATTTTAGCAGTCGATTCAGTGATACGTTTCTGAAATATGCATCGAAAAATTAAAAACTTATTCACTGTAGAGGCGAATAATGGAACAGATGATGAAAAAATTTGTGGATGTTATAAAAATGACGTGAATGTGAAATCCAAACATTTTATGTAAGTGTACTACAAATTAACTTAACACTCTTTTTACCACTCAACAGTTACTTGATTTGTTGTTCGTTAATTCATTTGTATAGCGTCCTCTTCCTCAACACGTACTTCTTTTTAAAAGAGATTGTTTTCCTCCAATGAGCAGCTATTGAGTAAAATTCACGGATAGATTTCACATTCACTTAATATAGTATTGGTGACCGTGACTAATTCTCGAAGAAAGCAATGTTTTTCAGGTGTCAAGTGCGTCAACTTCCTCTGAGCTGCTAGTATTGAATGTGGAAAACCTAAATACAGTATCTACTTTGAAATGACAAATGATTCAATGACTTTCTATCAACATTTCATCGTACCTTTCTTACCTTTCAACAAGCAATTATTCAAAATTGGTTTAGTACAGAATGCTGTTTCTGGCAATAGCTCATATGAGACGCACAGAGATCGAACATGGCACAGTTTCTCAACTAAAGACGGATGGTAGGATTCCAATTTTTCGATGAAAAGTCTCATTTTTGTTGTAATTCAGTGGACGTTACATCTGCGACATCTTTCAGATCAAGCTTAGAACATGTAATTTACTATATCACTGCAGTTCAGTATTCATGTATTTTTTCATTAGATTAAATCTAGCCATAAAACAGTTGATTTTACCTGTGGAATTTCTGCAGTAATCCTACTATATGCTTACATTTGCCAGTTTGAGCAGGGCAAGTACAGGACGCCGCCAATACTTATTTACAAGCATATGTATTCCATGTAGCTTGACTGAACTATTCGAAATTTGGCTACATAATCCAACAAATTCAATAACTAAATCATCGTCAGTACCACCAGTGTTTTCTTTATTCTACCAGTGGTTGGAATAATTTGGGAATAATTCCGCTTTTCGCGATTAGACTGCCTTCTTTTAAAGGACGTATACTGTCACCTATATACGCTACTATGTCAGCGAATTCAACTGCAGCCATAATTACCACAAAATTTCCAAAATCACAATAAAAATACACAAAATCTACAAAATAATAATCGCTTCGATATCACATTCAAATTTAAATATAGTTTCACAAACACATGTTTTGACTAGTGATGGGCAGTATCGATACATTTATACATCGATGTTTTCGATACTTTGGAAATTGTGTATCGATGCATCGATACACCGTCTTTTTGAAAAATATATCGATGTATCGAGCGATACATCGATACATGGCCCACCACTACCTGCAATAACACATCTTTTAAAATACTTCGATGTTTTCGATACTTTGGAAATATTGTGTATCGATGCATCGATACACCTTCTTTATGAAAAATATATCGATGTATCGAGCGATGCATCGATACATCGCCCACCACTAGTTTTGACCAATCGTGAGAACTGAGAAGTCGCGATGTTTTTCTCTACTCAACTTTGCTCATCAGTGTGGATAATATGGTACATAAATATTAAATACGGAATGGTTTCAGTTTGTAGTAGAAATTTAACCTCGCAGTGGTTCCAGTTTGAATTGAAAAAATCTTACCTATGGCTTCACAGTGATGAGTAGGGCTGCCGATTTCATGCTCTAAAAAATAGCCAAATATGCGCATATTATATGCGTTTATTTTTTCAAAATATGCTAAAATATTCCCGTAAACTGGAAATATGCAAAAATATGCCCTAACAATATGGGTATTATTTTAAAGGAAAAATGGAGCTCAATCGAATAGTACCATTATTTTATTCCGAGTACGCTCATACGCCATTTTGAATCCAACTGCGCCTGTCGATGCCAAATTGACTATGCTGGTTGGATTCAAAATGGCATATGAGCGTGCTCGGGTCTATAGTACTCCAGTGATACTGATAATGTGATAATTTTTCAAGTTTGTCTTTCTTTCAGCGAAAAATCTCCTGTTTTTATTGCAATTTGAGAATATGCACCTAAAATTAGCTAAAACGGAGAAATATGTTGTAAAATGCTGTAAAAATGGTCATTTTATGCAGTTTTATGCAATTATACCCAAAATATGTAAAAATATGCTACAACAAATAGGGCTTATTTTACTCAGAATTTGATGATTCGCAAAGATATCCAAGATATACAGAATCAGGTTCCATACAAAAAAATATGTTTTTACATGAAATCGGCAGCCCTACTCATGTAATCCTAACGTTGATAAGGTTCTGTTGAATCTTGGGAAGTCCGAATTATGGGTGGACGTTTATCTGCTTTCGGCATTTCGGCTACTACTGCTTGTAGCCGGTGTTAGAATTTAAAACCTGTGTTTGGATTTGGATTCTTCTTGAAAGCTTATCTTACAGTGTGAATTATAGAAGTTTGTTTTAGATTTCAGACGCTCTAAACTGGTATACAGATACCTACAACTGATTGAAATTGAAGTAACGCGCATATCCTAGTAGATACAAGTAGTACAAACGCCGAAGTAAGTACTGGTGCAAAATTCTTGTTTATCGCATTCATGTTGCTGTTCCAAGTATGATTGTTATAAATGTTGTTATTCTTTGCTCATCCAACACGTTTACGTTTAGGGAGCATCGCCTTAATGCCGGAGCTGCGGAAATAAAAGTAATCGTCATGTTGTACCGATGCGAACGCGAAAACTGTAATCTAGTTTTCGACAGACCCTCGAAGTTAGTGAGACATCAGAATTTGCACATGGGAATAAGATCTTACCCGTGCTTACGAGCTGACTGTGGAAAGTCATACTCAACTCCTAGTCACTTAAAACGTCACATTATCACCCATCGCGTACCTTCTACTGAAAAGAAAAACTCCGTTTTCTGCTGTTCGTTTCAGCAGTGCGATGCCTTGTTTAGCACCATGTGGGGATTACGACGTCACGAGATGAAGCACGAGAATGGTTTTTACTGCGAGAATTGTAAGCTGTATTTTAAAAATGTAACTACGTTCGAAAAACACAAAAGTGTTCATAAAAGAAAATCGAAACGAGAATGCAGCTATTGCAGAAAAAGTTTTGCCGATAAAAAAAAAAGCGATTGGATTGCTCATGAAAATAGCTGTATGCTACGAAGTGGACTCGAAGCCCTATCGTACGAATGCGCTCGCTGTGGTTCATGTTTTCAAACTAAGAGACGTCTGACTAGTCATATCTCTGAGTGTTTCAGTTTACCACCACCTACTTCCTCTCTATTTTTATGCGGCGAACATTCGTGTTTCAAAATGTTCGCTTACAAACGTAATTTAATTGCCCACATTCGTTGCGATCATCTTAAAGTTTTGCACTCGTGCTCGATCCCCAGTTGTGGGAAAATATTCAAGCACAGAAAATATTGGTTACGTCACGAGAAACTGCATCGGGTAAATCATTGAATACATTTGCAATGTACCTTGTTATCGCGAATTCGGAATGAATTTATCGCGTTGAGTCGCAAAGTCGAACCTCCCATTAACGCGTCAATGATTTTCTGTACAGCAAAATCGAGCCCACATTTTCACGGACTATTCTGTTAGATCTTCTGCGTGAGGGTAACCGGATCCAACCTCCGGTACGCTGTTTTTAGTTACCGTATTGTAATTGTTTTGCGTTATAGCGTTATCTACTTATCTATATCTGGAGTGGTCGGCTGTTCGGCAATTTCATAAAATAAAAATATCGAGTCGAGTTTCAAATTTAGTTTTATTTAACTTACACGTACATTTGTTTGATGTACTGCGCTTGTACGTACATAATCCGTGTGAGTAATTCACGCGGTGTCGGACTAACATTTAAATGATATGAAATAGCGAAATTTAAGAATTCCGGCGGCGTAAGATCGGCACCAAATTTTGGCGCACATATGTATTTATGTATCTGTTACGGTAAATGCCGATAAATTGGTTAAGTTCGTCATTTGCCAGATTTTCTGTACGTTTATCTACAAATTTGGTGTATGTTTAAGAAATTCTACAAATGCGCTGAATATAGACATTCATCGCCTGCAGTTGGAAAATGTTAACACTTGATGATTGGCCCTCGGGAATGAAATGCATTCAGTTTCAAAAGAACAGAGTTTCCCGCGAAGGTTTGTATGTACTTAATGGTTACTCACAAGGAACTATCGCTCTCCAGTGACGTAAATACATTTTTAATTTTGAAGAAGTGGAAGGTCGCTATACACAGCATATTACTGGGTTGTCTCACAAAATGTGGTGTGGACTCCCTTAATATACCGCGTGGAGTAGATGTGCATGATGAAGCGGACGTAGAACGCGCTTTGACTGGAGATAGACGTATGGACGGCGACAATGATCCCAGCCCCGTTAACGATGACGAGGATGACGACAATTCCAGTGCCGCTAGCAATGCCAATGTTCTGAGTATCTTTACAGCTGAAGTGCCCTTAATAGTACGTCTAAGCCCCCCTCCCCCTCATGAGTGAAAAGTGAAATGTGTCTACCAATAACTTATTTCTTCAAATTGTTTAAATGAGGCGAAACAAGCCGAGACTGAGATGTGTGCTCCTTACTCATCCTGTTCACATTCCGAGACTCTGTTACTGTCAATAACCTCGGGATAGTATCGACACATTCCCCCCCCCCACATCTTTTCAGTGACTGTTGCCGCAATTTACATTTCTGGTGATTGTTGACAATTGCCGACTGTAATATATCTAGCTAAAAAAAATAAATAAAAAAAAAAAAAAAAAAAAAAAGACAGAGTTGAGGGAGTAGCACTTCTCTGTCCCATTTAAACAGGGCTTATTCGATATTTGGCAAAATTGTGCAAGTGGGAAAATCTTCCAACTTCTATGCTCCCTCTCCCCTCTTTGGTCATTAAGTTCTTGCGATGTTCCATTCTGTTTCTCTTACCGCCTTTGCCTGTCTGTACACGTGATTTACAGATGGCGCATTTGGCCTTTTTTTTGAATCACTGCCGAGCTACGAGTAGGTGAACTGATCAGCTCTATCGACAGTCCGGATGTTTTCAAATGAAAATTGATTTCTATAAAAATTAAAGTTGAATCAAGTAGTATAATGGGAAGATTCATAAGGGGAATTTCTTCCTTACCGGGAAAACATCAAATCATGGATATGTCTTTTCTATCCAGTAAGAAAATTAAAGGGAAAATTAAAACTGAACTCAACGACTCACTCATCGTGTGAGACTCTTCCGATTGAAGCTCCAGCCCTTGCACTGCGGGCGAGCTTTGCTCCAGCCCTTGCACTGCGGGCGAGCTTTGCTCCAGCCCTTGCACTGCGGGCGAGCTTTGCTCCCGCCCTGGTGCTACGGGCGAGCTTTGCTGGAGCAGTATTCTCGAAAAGTTGTTACGGTAACCACTCATAACACCTAGTCCCAAGGTGGTGTTATGAGTGGTTATGAGATGTTATTATCCAACACTGCGGTAAATGGGTAACAACCGGTAACAACTCATAACAACTTTTTTATAACAACGGTTGTTATCATAACATCGCATAACAACTTTTCGAGAATAGTGGTCCTGGATGGTATCCGCCGCCGCAGTAACAGCAGCAACATCCGCTTCTCCTCCTTGCGTCCTCTGTCTCGACCACTATATTATTATTAATTAAAGCCCTAATTTTTCCTTCGATTTTTGCACAACTCTCATTGAATATTGCAGAATATGTTTGCAGAAATTCATAGAGCATGTGCAAAAAAAAGTGTTAATTTGCCAACTGATTTATTTTTTCCCATTTTGCCAATTGTAAAATACAACTGGGGGGGGAGTCCCCCCCCATGGCTTCGCCGCTGGCACCTGTTCTAATATTGCAAACTCCTAAATGCAAAAAGTTTTCAGTTAATTTCGGAACGATCTCGTACATACGTGAATGCTACATTGGAGTTCAGTTCTGTCCCCATATAAGTATATCTAATCATTCGAATTGTAGTTTGCGCTGTACTTAGGTATTAAGGATGAGTTCACCGCCTGAAATGATGAGTTCGCAGCCGCTTAAATTTATCCCTGGTCTTCGAGGAAATTCGTTGTTAGTTGTCCAAAATTTTACTTGTAATTACTCGACTACTCGACTGTTCTCAGTCGATTCTACGTTCATGTTTTAAGTGATTTATTACGTTACATTTTACCCTAGACTTACCTGTTATATTTGTAATTTACCGTAGAGTTACTCGTTAAAGTAGAACTGTGTGCAAAATACTGTCTTCTATATAAAATTACCGATGTAAGCAAAATACATTCAGAATATACTCGTCGTTCTGTGTGCAAATTACACTGTAAGCAGTTTACATTTTCAAAATGAAATGTGTGTGCAGATTACATTCGCCCTAAACCGCACCACGATAAGCTAGAAACTGTGAATTTCGTAAATGACATTTATTACGACGACGACAGCTAAGCAGAAGAGACACTTCGCAATTTAGATTTTATTAGAAAAATACAACAAAATTCATTAATTAAAATTGATACAATCGATAATTGCAGGTTAGACTTATACAAAACTTTAAACAAATGTGACTAGATAATAAAATTTTTCAAAGTTGCAACTTTTGCTAAAATACCACTTCCTAATACATAATTCGGAAGTATACCTACGCGTGAAAGATTAATGAGGTAGAACTTACACGATACCTATGTAGGTAGCTAGGTACGTGTTACGTAATATTAAATTATATCAAATACATCGCACGTACTCTACATCGTAATACATACATTACTATACATGGCCCGGCCAGAATAACAACACCACAACAGCCAATACTCGTGATATTAGTTCAGTAGTAAGATCCATTTTGGAGCTTGGTTTTAGAAGGGCCAATATGACATTTTCGGCATGTGACGTCTCCCACGCCCTAAAAGATATGAAATTCGCTGCGATGGAGTCGAGCTCCAGTATTTCAAGTATGGCGTTTTATTCGAGAATAGAAGTCGTTGAATGAAGACAAAGGAATAAAAGTGACGAATCGGTAAAATGATGATTACAATTACAACTGACGTACGTTATATACTCATAGTAAGAACAGAAGATCTCGTTCCACACATATTGCTCAATCCAGTTTCATTATTTTTAAAAATATTAGTACTCGCGTTGTCGGTTCTCTGCAGTTTTTCGAGAACGAATGAAATAATTCAAAAAAAGGATTTAGAGTTTTGTAGGTTTCCGAAACGCCGCTGGAGGACTAGATGGCGATAATATTTCTCAAAAATATACTAAACACACGTTTGAAAACGGGGTCCTAAATTATTTTCCAAGACACAGGCAGAAAATAATCATTTCTACGCAGGCCCAGTACGCGGGAGTCTGTTTTCTCTATTTATACCCAATTCACGTTCAAGAACCAAATCCAGTACTCTTCAATCGTATCCTATTCATTACGAATGCGCACCAATGGCCGCTAATCTTCATTCTTTATGGAATATTTAAAATTTTTGAGAAAACTTTTTTTCTTCTTCCTCCTAAATGATTGTTTATTAAATTTTACCAAGGCTTGTAATTCTCTCAAGATGGATTTGGAAAAAGCTGATTCACCCCCCCCCCCCTCCATATATGCCAGGTATGATGGGAGGGGGGAGGGAGTGAAGCTAAAACTCAAAATCTAAGAAAATATCCTAATTATACTAAGCCGGGAATACACTTGAGGCCGAGGCAGCCTCGTTCGGCCTCCGTTCGGCTAGTTAAGACAGCGCAGCGAATGCCTCGGCTTGTTTTGTGCGGGAATCGGATCCGAAGTGTGCGATTCTTGAAATTTTTGCTGTCAGTTAGCTACGCTAACGAAAATTCGATGTTGAATTTAGCGAGCTTAATTGTTGCACTGGACCAGCAGTTACGCTACCTAACTTCAGTATATCGTAGTTAACTTAGCTAAGGTAACCGCTGGTCCGAAACTGCAGTTAGGATCGCTAAATTCAACATCGAATTTTTGTTAGTGTAGCTAACTGACAGCAAAAATTTCAAGAATCGCACATCTGATCGTTGTCGGTACATCAAAATGAGGCAAGCCCGAACATTCGCGCCGAAAACTGAATCATTGCCTCGTGTTGCTTCATGCGTCGCGTGCCCAACCAGACCCGCGAGACCGAACGAGGCAAACCGAAGCAGCCTTTTTCGGCCTCGGGTTACCTCTGCTTCAAGTGTATTCCAGGTTTTACTTGGAACTCCCGGCAGAGAAAACTTGGCTGTCGAGAAAGCTGGTACCATTTGCGAAGTACACAAGAATGTAGTCTACAAGTGCCACATTTATACACACACACACACACACACATTCACTCACGTTTTAATTGCGAAAATGAAGGAGCATCTCGTAAATGTCCTTCCAAATAAGACGACGTATGTGAACCTTTCCGGCTAGTTCTACAGTCGTATCAAATAACGACCGGAGACAAACTGATTTTATTTTCCGTATTGTATTTTAACGACAGATCGTAATGATATTTTGTTTGAACCAAATTTGAATCGATGTTGATCAATGATTTTGGTAATAAACTGACAACTAAACATAATTGCCGAGCAATGCTTCCTTCCCCTATTTCGTGGAAAAAATTACGAATAGTACCGGCAATATACAATCATCATTTCTTTTCAATATATATTTGTTACCGTATTTTTCAATCCCGAATCGCACAAGTCCATGTTGTTGTTTTTCTTCAAGAGAGGGGAGAGGAGAAATAGGGCGTATGGTGAAACCTTCTGCACGAGGAACATGTATGTACGTGTACGGGTTTGATCGATGAAAACACGCCTTGATATTTTATTTCCCAGGTATTTGATGTTACTCTTAATGATTCGAGAAAATGGGTTCCTAATCTACTAGTACTAGTACAACAGTATAATCGCGTTATTTTCAAATTTGAAATACAGCCGAAGTTGATGTTACCTCCGACAAAACTGAAAGAGATAGTTCGTACACGCAACAACATCGGTTACTGTTAAGGCAGATGAGAGAGAAAAAACTCGCGTTTTAAATCGAAACGTTTTGCGAAGTTGAAGTCGAAACTCTTGTTTGGTATAACCGAAAACCGTGATCAGTACCACACTTCAGGATCTTCGTAGAAAAAGGTAGCAAAAGATGAACTGCATAATATGTACAACGCGCACGTCGTGAAGATACCATATTATTACACGATAGAGAGAGAATGATTCGAATGAGTACTGTTCGCGTTCAGTGTTAGGTGAACGAGCAGGCTGGTTCTTTCGTACACAAAGTTCGCAACACCAGTGATAGGTACAACAGTGACTCGCTCGTATGAAGGAAAAAACAACTTACTACAACATCACGCATTTACGTTGATTTCTTTTCAGCGGTACTGGTCTCAAAACAGCTCGCACGGCTTCATCGAAGACCTAAAAATTACATAAGTCTTTGAAATCGACCAAGAATCATGCTAGTTTCTAGCATAAATCACATCATCGACACGAATCAAGAATTATCGTGGTTTTAAATCGAGAACCGTAAGACCAATGGTCGGACAAACCGATACGAACACATACAATAATAACGATCAGGTACACATTTGCGTTAATAAACACATTTTACCAACAATAACTTGACCTACCGACGACTACTTACTACTAATATTCGCGTCTCTCTAATAAATAATAATGTAGGTAGGTATTCACAGTTAGACTTTGCACAATTCACGAGAGGCACTGCGCAATGCCATATTTACACAAAATACCTAGTAAAAGTACCTACATCATGGTACATAGTTATTGCAGTCTAGTGGTGCATAAAAACGGCAATATGCGTTTTAAATATCGGCGTGACTTCGGAAATTTTTTAGTTTTCAGAGAATGTTGATGTTTGTAACATAAAATTACAAATATGAGTAACAGGGTGTGCGAGAAATTCAAATGCTTCGTAAACATAGAGGAGAATTGGTACCATTTGATCCAAATGACAATTGATGACGTCACTTCGAAAAGGACCTAACTCAAACAGTACAACGGTGAGAATAACGCGTTCAAAGTTTCGAAAGAAAAACATATAGTATCAACGAGATCTTTATGTTCAACATGTTAATAATTTTGTTACAGGTAACCCTTTACTACACGAGAAATTTTACCGCGGCACTGTCGCACAAACTGTTATTTTTCTACAGCGACTTGGAACTGGAAGCTTATAGGCCCTTTTTTAAGTGACCAATATTTCCTCCATACAGTGAAATAAAATGCCCGAGAAAATCATGGGAAACCTACAGGAAGCCAGAAAAATTACTTTGAGGAATATGTACTGTACAATACCAAATAATAAAATGAGAGAAAGACTCACGAACACTGAATAAAGGAATAGAATAAATTTGTGTGTGGCACCTTTACGGGAATGGTAATATTTGAAATACTGTACAGGTATCACCTGAGATCGAAGAAAGATATCTACGATTTCGTTTTATCACAATTTTGTTCTTTGTTCGAGTTCTCAAACTTAAAACAGCCATATCGTAGCGGTTTTTCAAGGTAGCGAGGTAGGGAAGGTCTTATTTCACGGAGAATTGTACACAGAGCCCCAACCTACAGTCGCCTTAAAAACGGCTTAAACCTCATATAGGCCTTTCTCCAAATGATAGCGTCAATTTTGGTTTGATTTTAGCTGGAAATGGCATTAACAGACACCCTGACATTATTGCCGGTGTTCTGATGGTTTTCCCTCTCACATGGAAGTTATATGGTCATGTCGCATTCCAATTATTATAATTGTTATCTTTACTATATAATTACCTGCTTTAAACCACGTTGCGTCAACGCCGAGCATTCCATATATTTAACTGCTCTAATTTTGTTGGCTAACTTCTGACCCTGTTCTCTTTTAATACACGATAAATTTTGTTCCGCTAATACGGTCAACGTTTCGCGGTCCTCCCTCAGATCAATTTTCGTTCCTATAACGATCGAACAGTAAAGTTTTCGAATAAACTGGAAAAAACTTTGTAAATTTAAACAAAAATGACGAAGCAAATACAGCCATGATTCTTCTTTCTTCAAGTATCGGTAAAAAAAGATTTTAGGTAGGTAGCTGTTAGTATTTACCAACTAAGATGATGGGTGCATCCGGGCAGTGATGCTTAATTTCAGGATACCACTTGGAAGTAACATTCTCGAAGGAGGATGGACTGGCCACACTAAAGCATATCAAAAAGACGTCAGTCTGTAAAATGAACAATACAAATTAAACGAAGTTTCTGTTCAATACATATCCAACAAAGTGCACACAGAATAGATACATTATTAAATCGTTATACGTTAAATATCGAAATCCAATCCTAGTTCGACGTGAGCGGTCGTCGGTAGTCGAAGAAAAGTAAAACAACAGAAAAAAATCTAAATGACACCTCGGGTTAATTATTATATGCATTACGTATCTACTCAACATGGATTTCTTAAGTACGCTCAATCACATGTGTTTTCGCTCGAACATGAATTGGATACTTCCGAAATTTTCTACGCATTAAATACCGATACCGAAGGAAAAATCGGGAAGGTGAGATGAAATGTTGAACGGGTAACATTCGAAAATCGTTGAATGGACAACACGAGTAATTCAATACAAAACAGAAATATCGACGAAAAAGGAAATCATTGAATTGTTTGCCGATAACCGAAAAGGTATACGAACGACCGTAAGTTACCTGTCAGCGACTTAGTCAGGGGACCCAATTGAAAACGAGATTACATCTGAAAGTCAAATAGCTTACCTGCGGATACGACAACGGTCGTAACCTATCGTAATCTTCTTGTCCAGCAGTATCCCATAATCCGAGGCTTACCGGTATACTATCGACAACCATCGGAGCGGAATAATTATCGAACCTGAAATATAAAATCAAAGTGCGATTTTCAACTATAACGTAAATCGATTGTTGGAGCATACAACCGTTTCTTAGTCCTACTGAAAATACAATGATCGAAATGGCGAATACGTGACTAAAAGCTAAACAATTATGTTAAAATAATTTGTAATATTGTAACTTACACAGTTGGCACGTATTCGCCGGGGAAACTGTCGGTAGTGTATGAAATAAGCATACACGTTTTTCCAACGGTACCGTCACCGACAACGACGCATTTTATCGGCCTTCCTGAAGACATCTTCGAAGAACTAAAAACAAAACTGTTATCAAACAACCTATATAAATATGTAGCAGTTGATTCGTGTTTTTCTTTGACAGCGGCAAACAATCGGGTATTTCCTAATGGATTAGATAAGGGGTACGGAGACTGGGGAGAAGAATTAACACGTAGTACCGATAAAATTGCAATGAACGAGATTTACTAACGCTGTGCCTCGGAATTTTGATTTGACTCGATTTTACGAGTCACCATCTTACAATATGATGCGTCACTTACTGAGAGTGAGAAGCGTAAAATCTTGAAAACAGTAACTCGTCGACTGATACAGGAAGTTATTCGTTTGTTTTGCAAACGGGCGTCGGAGTGACGAGCGTCATCTTTTATTTCGATCTAAATTCACCTAGGGAAAAATTAACTAGCAACACTCGTTCCACCCCGGTTGATATTTACGGCGATATACTGAATACGATAGACGGACGTTCTTCGACGTAAAATTCGACTACCATTTACAAAACTATCAATTAATAATGCGAATACGTTCAACATTATTCTCTTAAAGGGATGACAGATGATTGTCCGAACATAACACAGAATAAAGATTACAATATTTCGTCTGAGGCGATATAAACGGGAAATAATTACAAAAAATTTACATATAAATTTGATATACGATACTATTACTGCTTTTATAATTTGAACAATAATTACGACCCTAACTACCCTAACTTGAGGCACTCTAATCTGAAGGCTGAAGGCAACGTCCAAGTTAGTGTGCATTCATATCATACGCCATTTTTTTTTTTTTTTAATGGAACCGCGGACTCTCTGACTATAGTATACATACCATGGACACAGAACAACGCGATTCAGGGTGAAGCCAACATTGCCCTTTATATCATTATTTTTATCAGTTATAATTATAATTTATAATCTTATAATCATCTTCCTATTATTAGTATTATTCGGTGTAATCCGGTGGAATAGCAGAGGTGCTTAGCTAGCCATTAGCCATTAGCTGTTAGCCATTAGCTGTTAGCCATTAGCTTGTAGTTTTTGGGAGATTTTTAGCAACCGTTAGCTAGCCGATTGAAAAAATTTTAGTCATTAGCTAGCCATGAGCTGATGAAAACTCGGAAGCTAACGGCTGATTTCATTTTGCTAATTTCTTGCCTTTTCCCTTTTGACTACATTCAAACTGAATTTTTTTCCTATTCCTTTTTGATGGATTTTCGTTTTTTGGATTGAAACTGCAAACTTGGTCAAACGCTGACTCAGAATTGGGGGAAAGAAAAAGAATTGGGACCAAGTTACCACTTCGTCTATTTTATTTTATTTTTACCGAAAATGTGGATTAAGTCTGTAACCATGTCAGAACACTCAGCAAAAAGTGCAATATACTACAAACTGATAAGAATAATGTAAACATTGTGAAATCCCTATACACGCTCTCGCGGACAACTACTGCACTATGACACCACTGTACGAATCTTGCCTACTCGTTTACCGGCATGATTCGACAGTATCAGTCCATAATATGTAGTGTATAATTACATAATTAGTCATAGTAGGGCTCTATAGTTTCACCTGGGTATACTAAGCCGCCATTTTGGTTCGTACTGCGCCCGTGGATGCCGAATCCGACTATGCGGAGCGTAACGCGTAGTCAATTCGGCATCGACGGGCGCAGTATGAACCAAAATGGTGGCTTAGTATACCCAGGTGAAACTATAGAGCCCTAGTCATAGAAGATAATGCAATGCATCAAACCATCAATGGTTGATGGTTGAGAACAAAATTCTGTATATCTATGAAGTACAAATTGAAAAAAAAAGTAACTTGAGTTTGTAATTTTATTGTGTCGCTCGTGTTATAATGGGTAAAGGCTTTAATAATTACATGTGCAAAAAGTTCTTCCATCCAGCATCTCGTGACAATCTGAAACGGGTGAGTGTTCATCTATTTTATCACTTTTATATTTTAAATTCATCTCGAACGAAGTATTTTCTCCTTGCTGGGTTGTGTTCGAACTCTCTTAGAGTATTATAGTTATTTCAAATCACGCATCAATAGTATCAAGTTATCAAGTCAGAGACAGATTTTGTTCTTGCTGAATTAAAAATACCTTTGAGAGTACACCCGATTTCGGGACTTGCTGCCCCTTCTGAGTTGTTTTTCAACAGTAACGCATATTTTAAGAAGGTGAGTGAATTGATGTGGTAAACTACGGTACTGTTTCTGTGTTCCAGTTCGAAAAACGCCGAAGTTGACATTCTTCTAGTTTTGTATTATTATTCCGTAATCGAATTCAGCATCACCATTAGTGTGAAAAGGATAGTCATGAGGATCTATACTTCTATACCAACATGCTTTTTGTGTCCTGCAACTTCCATGTTGCAAATTTAGTAGGTTAGAAACCGATCCTAATACATTTCGCAATTCCTAGGTATGGATGGCTGAGCAGAAAAATGAAGCCTACAAGAAAAAACAAGATGAACTGCGAATTCAATATGAAAAAGAACAAGATCTATTTAATAACAAGTAAGCTCATCTCACGGTTACACCTTTGTTGATTTATCTACTGGTATACTAAGGAGCGTATCACAAAATTACTGTCGTTGCTTATGTATAATTTTCTTTATAGGGCATTATTGTGTAAGGACAACAACAAGGATAAAATGACTTTAAACTTCATGTACGAGCCTCCTCCAGGTCTTGTTAAAGAAAAGAAGGATGGAGATGAAGAGATAGAAGAAAACAAATTCGAATGGCAGAGGAAATTCAATGCTCCTCGTGAAGAGTAAGTTGAAATTTACATATGTACTTTTAGAAATTCCAAAATTATTCATAAATAATTCTAAATTGTGCGCGAATTATAATGTAATTCTCTGTCAACAGTTATTGTAAAGGAAATGCTGAGATTCGAGATCAACCATTCGGAATTAGGGTGCGGAATGTACGATGTATCAAGTGCCATAATTGGGGCCATTTAAATACAGGTTAGCAAATCGCTACAGAACTATTCAACTACTCGTTTCAAATTTCCTCGTCAGGCCTAACCTACGGTATTTTATTTCAGATAAAGAATGTCCTCTTTTCAATAAATCGATTGACGATGTCAATTGCGCTACTACAACTAGTATGGACCCATCAATTTTGATTAAACAGATGGAAGAAGAAGGTTTATCTCTGAAGAAAAATGTATCTTCGGAACAACGCCAAAATAACACCGTAATTAATATGTATGGAAAAGTAAGAATAGGAGACGTTTTCTGAATTTTGTAAACATAGTTTCTTCAATTCCAAAGTGATGTAATTCATAATTGCCTTTTGTATTTCAGTACAAATGGATGAAAGGTTATGAAAAAGACGTAGAATATCTGAGGAAATTGAGTGCTGATGATCAGTTGATGTTACTGAAGTGAGTTTTATATTTTTATAGAGGAAGAATTATCTTTGAGATGGCTGTTTTCATTTCTCCAATTCAATTAAACTTGGCACATTTTGAACATACCATTGTTTGCAATAATTTTTGATTCAAGAATTGTAATCCTGTGTACGGAAGATGACAAAACGAGTCTTTGATTTCAGGAAAATTAAAAAATTGGTGAAACGTAACAAAAAAGGAGTCGATTTGAAGAATAATCTAAAGAATGTTCTGAAGTAATTTTAATCCCGAGAAAATATTACCATGTATGTACAAGTGTACTTGGTACTTCGGATCGGCACCCATTTCTACTCGCATTCATTTCGTTGTTGGTGAAGAAAAACGAATATCAGTACAGTAAATTATAAGCATCATTATTAATTTACTTTTCCGGATTGATGAAACGAAGTACTCATTCCTACGCGAGATGTTATGGTACAACAGGCCATCGCATATCGATTCGAGATTAGTTCTTATATCTTTAATTGTAGCATCAAAAGAAGCTCGATGTCATATTCTTTGAGAACCACGCAGATTTGTATATTATGTAATGAAACGTTACATAGTTTGTAATTTTCCTTGTCTTAATTTTGTTAGAACTGATGATGCCATTGGCTGAATAAATATCACTGAATGATAACGAATTGCTTCTTTTACCGACTTTTCGAAGAAAAGGGAGGTATTACACTCGTCACAGTTGTGAAGTTGGGGGCGGGGGCAATGTTTTTTTTGCGTTTCAGAGTGTTTAGAACACGACTGTAATAGTGGCTGAATTTCAGGTTTCCTTATATATATATTTATATGTTTATATATGTACACCCTAATTTTGTGGGAAGAAAATCTCAGAAACTATTGAATCAATTGATTCCAAATTTTGGTATATTATGGAGAAGTACTCGAAGTTGTTAAAATAAGCTTTTGAAGGCAATCGGTCGAGCCGTTCGTGAGTTTTCCTTGAGGACAAAATTTGTGGCACAAAAATCTCAGGAACTATCGAATCATTTGATTCCAAATTTTGGTACATTATAGAGAAGTACTCGAAGTTGTATTGGTGAAAGTTTGATAACAATCGGTTGAGTCGTTCACGAGTTTCCTCAATTTAAGTTCAGCATAAGAAGCGCGAGGCGACTTAGGTACTGGGATTTAATTTATACGAAATCGAATTTTGATAGCCGCGTAGTTGTGTTGTATTATACAAATGTTTCGGTCTTACACGTTTCCGCCTTGAATGTATCGATTTCAAATTTATACGAACTCTAATTTTGATAGCCGGGTAGTTTTATATTTTTTATAATACTATTCTCTGTCGAGAGTTGCGTTTTTTTTAAAACGTGAATGGCCTTAAATATTTCGGCCGAATACCACTAGTCCTTGTCGACATTTGCGTTTTCTAAAACGTTTACCACTTAAAACGTGTCGGCAGTGTCTCGATTTCACGAGGAACGAGCGAAGCGAGTTCCGAGTACGTTTCGGTATTACTGCGAGGAACGAGCGAAGCGAGTTCCGAGTACGTTTCGGTATTACTGCGAGGAACGAGCGAAGCGAGTTCCGAGTGCTTTTCGGCCGAAGGCCGAAAAGTCGGTACTGCTTTCGCGAAGCGAAAGCAGTTTTTTTTATTATTCATGTAGAAAGACTGATTTTTCTTCCTTGAATTGCGACAGTAAATTATTGCTGTGCCCGGTTTTATACTCATAATTGTACGCTGTTCAACAAAAGGGAACCCACCCACATCTGTAAACAAAATGAGTTACGAGCGTAAAACGTAGAATTTTTCAACGCAATGCCATATAGTTTCTACATGGCTCTTGAACTTCGAATGACGTGTTCTGAAAAAGCGGATTTTGGGGATTGGTTCCCTTTTGTTGAACAGCGTCCAATTATAACTGCCTTCGACCATACAGTATGGTTGAAGATAACTGCAGTCTTGTCAAGGTAGGCGTGACAAGGGTTTTGAAACTGTAAACATTTTGCCCAGGCACTAGATTCTTTGATAGAGTCGGCATTCGTGCTAAAAAGGTAGGTATGTGTTACCACCGAATTTCGGAATCATAAAGTTTAAACAGTGAAAACAGGTGTACTGGAGCGGTATTCTCGAAAGGTTGTTGCGGTAACCACTCATAACTAGTCCCAAGGTGGTGTTATGAGTGGTTATGAGAAGTTATCCAACATTGCGGTAAATGGGTAACAACCGGTAACAAGCCATAATAACTTTTTTTATAACAACGATTGTTATCATAACATCGCATAACAACTTTTCGAGAATAGTGGTCCAGGTGTACTCGAAATAAATCAACAATGCGGGGCGTACACCGGTAACATGTGACGAAGTTATCCTGCCGTTCGCGTGTAGAGTGGCGAAGCAGGCTTGCGTCGAGAAATGAATTGTACTATCGTACCGTGGGACCGGTTTAGCTGCGCTAGTGCGTATTTGCATTACTTCGTGAGGACACATTGATTGTGCGTGTTAGTCAAGCCATGCTCTGAGTTTCCGCAGAGTTCTCTTTTGATCATTTTGTTTCATAAATCGTTCCGTTACAATACTTCATCTCCGTTGTCTTATTTTTCGTTCGTTCAGTAATAACTTAATATTGTCCACTGACCGGAAGGGTTCTGACTGAATCAATAGATACTTATTAGTTTGTGACGTACAGATGAACAACTAGAGGTAAATCAATAAATCTTTATTTAATCGAATGTAGTACGGCGAGAAAAAATATTTCCGCTGCATAGCACAATTATTCATTTTATTCAAAATTATGCGACGATATTCGGGAACAAGTTTCGCGTTACAATTGCAAATGCTCGACCTCCGATGGTTAAGCTAGCCACAGGCTAATCGAAATAAATCGAATCCACTTTAGACGGCATAAAACAGATGAAAAAATGGCGCCTTCGATTACAGAACCACCAAGGTTTACGACGGTCTACTTCCGACACGTTTGACAGCCGACGACTGGGCGACCACACGCGCAAAAAGCTTACTTCGGCATAATATTCATAATTTGCAAAGCTAGTTTTTCGTCTTCGACAATTCTTTTCACACTTCTGTAATCGCTATCGTCGTCTTCATTTCCACGTTTCATCCTCGTATTTTTTTTCACTTTTTTACACTTGCTATAAACTGGATACAATTCCCGTTTCCTCTTCCTAAAACAAATTCGGTTATCCGACAGATGGTACCGTAAATAGAATACGAGAAATAAATTTATACGATAAAAGAAAGAATTAGGAGAGTTTCCCGTTTAAGTTATGAGAAGAGTTGGTCCGTAGTTATTGGGACGAAAGTTGCCGGTTCTACATTTTTACAGGCTGACGCTGTAAGGTGGTCCTAATTGCAAAAATTTTCGCGGATCTGCGCTCCCATCCTCGGATGTTGTTATAAATAAGAAAAGTTTAGGAGATAACTAGTACAAAACAAGCAGCTGAAGTCTGGTCCAGTTAAAATACAATTTTTTCACGACGCTGATAACGTGTTCTCGAACTCGTCTTTCCCTTCTAACTTCAAAATACCCATATATCGATGTGTATTGCGGGTAGCCAGTTATGTTTCTTAACTGGCTCAGACTTTAGCTGCTGGAAGAGGGTCGGCTTTGGACTGAAAAATAAGAGACTAGTTGGACGCTGTTAAGCGCAAGGGAACTAACCAGCAAAATCTGTTTTTTGAGAACACGTGATTCGAAGTTCAAGAGCCACCATGTAAAAACTATATGACATACCGTTTACTGATAAGCTTTTTTCAACGTGAGTGCATATATTTGAATCAAGGGCCCAATTTTGAAAAATTCTATTTTTTAAGCTCTTTCCAACGATACTAATAACTCATTTTGTTCACAAATGTTGGTTGGTTCCTTCACGCTTAACAGCGTCCAAGTGTAGTGAATATTCATAAACATATCCAAAAATGCAAAAATTCAGAAAATTTGATAAAATATGCACCACATATGCTTCTAAAATACCAAGTATGCGGAATTTCAAATAAGGCTCATTTCACTCAGAATTTTATGTTTCGCAAAGATATCTTCAAAATGCTTGATTTGATGCACAGATGGGTAAAAGGTAGGTGGACAGTGGACAAACTAGAAGAAATTTTACGGCATTCATTGACTAGCTGATGAGTTAAAGTCAATTAAATGAGCATTTCGCTTACTTCCTACACTGGTATTGATAAAACAAAACCAAATCTGAAATGTTGGAGCTTTGAGACACAGTATCAACGTCTGTTATCTGAATAAACGTACCCAGTGGCGTATCGAGGATAAAATTGAGGGGGGGATCCAAATTGGAAAAAAAATTAATATGGGTGATAGGGCAGAGTGGTAGAAGGGGAAGAGGGCGCAAGTAGATTATAAAAACATTGAAGTTGCCAGGGGGCGACCAAGACCCCCTTGACCCCTCCCCTTTAAATACGCCAGTGACCGTATCTATAAGTAACTGTAAGTCTGTAACCCATAATAATCAATAATGTTGAAATTATGAATTAAACAAATTGAAAATTCATGAAATTGTTGATTTTAACCGTTTTAAACATGTTTTTTTTTTGTTTTAAACGCGTTTAAAACATTGGTATTTGCAAATATTCAAATTATGTTTTAAAACAAAAAAAACCGTTTTAAACAAAAAAAAACTGTTTGTTTTTTCCAAAAAAAGTTTTTTTTGCAGCACTGAACACCGGTACTCACGAATGGATTTGGATACAAATGTTGGCACGATTGCGTCTTATCAGTGGTATGAATGGGTGATCATGGAGATTTTTCTATTTAAAAGTATACATGATCACCCTTTCATTTTACCCCGTTAACACTCGCACCGGTGATTTTGCAGCGCACTCTAGTGCAGGTTTATATCCCAATTGAAGCTTGCGTACACGATGTATTGACTTCATACAACAATTCAATAATTTCATCAAGATCCGTAATTTTCTTAAATCTTTAGGAATTTTTTAATTTAAACGTCCAATTTCAACCAACAGAGCTTAACTTCGACTTTTATGAGAGGCGGGTTAATTATATCCAACGAAGCTCAGATTTTTGAATTATTCGTAACGAGGGCGGCGGAAGGGGGAGGGGTGGAAGTACAGAATCGAGAAAATTTTTGAAACAAGGATCATTTTTACTAGTGCCGAAAGCGACATTTCTTTGAAGAACAAACAAAGAAAAAGATGAAACACGACAATTATCTTTTGGGTAGACGAACGTACCTGGCCCTTGGTGCTACTTCGAGCGTCGAGTCCGATGTTGTATCTTCGTTCGTGGAGGCACCGACCACTAATTTATCCTGATCCGGTAAACACGACAGATCTGGTCCGTCGTCTTCTTCGCTGTCTGATGATTCAACGGCTTCGTGGTCGTCCACTTTGGAATGTTGTTTGTCCTTCAGTTTGCGCCTTTTTTCGCGATGTTTTCGTTTCACCTTCATTCTAAACAGCTCCTTGTCATATTTGTCTTCTTCTAGCAATACCATCCGAGCTTTCGCGATATCGATACCCCCTCCGTTGGCTTTCGCATACTCTCTGGCTAACTCGGAAACGTACTCCTTTTCTTTGTCGATTACAACCTAAAATATGTCGTTGAATCATTACAAGTACGCACTTTGTAATTATGTTTAGCGGTAAACAATCGGGAAATGCACGAACAACCGAGTTCGATACGATGATACGAGTAACATACCTGCCCTTCTTCGTCGAAAACTATTTTCTTATTGGGTAAAATTTTCTTTTTAAGCACTTTCTTCACCAAGGCCGCACGAGTACACGGTTTCTTGGACTTGTTTGACGAGCACAGTTGGCCCGATGGTGGCACCGGAATGTCCAGTTCGTGATTCTTACGCTTCACAAATAGGAAATCATCATCGACGGACATCTTATCTAAAGCACAATTTCAAGCGACAGTAAAACAAGTAGTAAACATTGACACACGGCATTTTTTCTACCGTTTTCTTTTCCGATCATCTTGGTTCTACAATACGATTGTAAATACTGGTCCCAGGAGAACACAAAACAACCGGTACTAACCATCGTAAAAGCTGAAAATAGCATTTCGCAAGTTGAATTTGTTGGTGGATTTCCGTTCGCGACCGTCTTGTTCTACGGAACTAAATGTTTTTGGTTGCTTCTCTTTGTCTCCTTCTTTCTCGAAATTGTCTCCATCGCTCCGAATGACTTCTATGTTATCGACGAGAGAATCGTCCTCTTTGTCTTTTCTATCCATTTGGCTATTCGACAGTAATTTTTGGCATTTCTGCAAAAATCGAATGCGTGGAGACACAGCCAAACCGAGAGATCTGCAAAATTAGTTCAGTTTGTCATTCGAGTCAAAATACGTTTTAATGTAGTAATGAGAATTCAGTTTCTCCGACTCGCGAATATCACCTTTTTCGTCTTGCGAAGCCTCTTTCCTCTTTCTCATTCGCCATTAGATTGACGTTCTGCTCACATCTCATATCATCTACTAGACGAATTTCGATGACTAATTAGAATCACATTTTCCACCTGTTTCAATGTCATCGGTCGTATACCCGGGCTGAGTACATCAGCTGACCTCTATCGGCAGCTGATCTAGTTTTATTTGACGTCACGATACACGCCTTTCCATCAACGATATTTAAATTCTCAAAAATTGCGGACCAATAATATACCACACGTTTTAAGCGACAATACACCGTTACTCAGCTCCGGATGTCAGACTTGGAAACTTTATAGTTTTTAACTGTTAACTCTGCGTTGTGTCGTACGCTAAAAGCCTAGTAGTAATCTCGGGACTCGGTAATTTCGAAGTCGTTTTCGCGTGCTCAACTATTTTATCGATATCGACGTAATTATCTATCAATAAAATCATCGTACGTGGTCAGTCATTTAGACCGTGTTATTTCGAGGCAGTTGCGAAGGTAATTTAGGGGCGAACACCATCGCTCCCTCCAGGTCCACCATACAAGGACCCCCATCTGACATCGTTCATCTTCACAACAGAACCGCGTCTTTATTCACGACAGGCTTACAAAGAATGCAACCGTTTCGGTGTGCGGTGCTTTTAAAGACCTGACAGCTTTAGAGCCACGACGAACGGTGTTTCGAAGCTGGATATTCACAATATCTCGGGGAATGTCGAACAGTTTCAAAAACTAGACAATTCTCGCGAGTAACTGTCACTCGAATTCAAAACGAAAAGTAACGCTGCGAGTAAATCGGGCTGTGATATAAAAACTTGACTAATGTAATACGCACTGAGCAAACGCGTCGATATTTAGTTTTGAAATGTCGAACACGAGTTTATCTTTCATCAGGAACACCGATTTAATGTAGGCGCGAAGAGCTCGCTGGGCCGATCTCTTCAAATTTGAATCTTTGGCTAGTAACGCCTCTAAACTGCGTTGTATGTTCTGCAACTTTTTTACATTAACTCTGAAACAAACCATCGGACGATCGAATGCATAACCGATGAATTAGATGAAACAAAAGGTTTGAAAATTCATATCCTACGTAACTACATTCCGGAACTGGCAGGAAAATAGGATAAAGTGTTCCCGAAGTTTGGACAAATAAAGAAAGGTAATGTGAACGATTACTGCGTACTTCTCCAGACATTGAAATCATTTTGAGGCTCCCTTTTCTACCGAGGCACGAGGTGAAAATTGAGCAGATTTCCCAATTATTCTACGCATATCTCTCTTTCAAACATAATACACGCACTACGTAGTACGTACGTAATTTTGAATACAGCGAACTAGGTTCCTTTTGACTACACTCGTACTAGGTGCATTTTGAATTTACCGCACTATGGATCTTTTAACAGGAGGTTAGCTTATTCAGAATGCAACCCGCAATGCGTAGTGCTCAGCGTTTGCCGCATATACCATATATGATACCTACACACACTTCAACGCGCGATTGCCACAGTACTGCACTATAGTGACGTCACACAAACGTAGCGCTTGGGACCAAAGTCATATAGATACACCAAGTCGTTCGACTCGCCATTTAACCAATGTTAAACTTCGTATGTTACGATAATTTATCCCGATAGCAGCGCTGGCAGCGTTCGACTGCCGTGAAATCAATGTAAACGTTGGGAGCCCTAACAAGGTTTTGCGTTTATCTCAATAACGGTCGAGTTTTATGAAAAAGTGAAAAGAACAAAATTTATTCTACCTGTTATTTTCTATCAGGTAAGATCAGCTTCAAAATTTTACCCATACAAATTTCGAATTTACTCGCATTCGATGGGAAATTCCAAGGTGAACAAATTTAGCTCTTTCCAATTTTTCATCAAAATTGATAAGTTTTTGAGCTAATCCGCAAAAACGTAAAAATGTCCATATAAGCGCAATGCAAACAAAGGAGTTCAGTGATAGCAGCGCGCTGGCATGACGGCAGAACGCGGAAACGCGCTAGTCGTCTAACTTGGTGTATCTATATGACTTTGGAGCTAACCTTTGCTACCGCACAACGTCATATACATACCTTGGGGCGTCTTCACAAGTTCACCACACCAACTTAGGCAAAGGTACGCTTGTAAAAAATAGCACCGCGCCGCCCAACCATCCTTTAATGAATGCCCTCGGTCGTGCTGAAGGGTAATACGACAAACCAAAACGTTTCCAATTGGGAGGTTCCCTATTTTGAGAGCGAAACGAGTGACTTCTTTTCTCTTCAGTAATATGAGATGTACAAATAGATAAAAACGTCTGGAAATATATTAAGATCGTCTCAAATGTTCCAAGTGAAAGCTGCTAATTTTTGAACTGAGACCAAGGATCAAACCTCTGACAGAGGGGGTCTCCCATTATCATTCGGTACGACCCCGCCCACTCCCTCCTCAATAGTCTCTAAACCATATAACGATCTTCCTATAATTTCCGAAAATTTGCCTCCAATTTAATTATCATTCCTCCGTACTAAAATCTGATTCCCTCGTTCGCATACTTTTCAAGACTTCGTTTTTCATTTTACTGATTAGGAATTCCGTAATAGACCAAAGAGAAGAACGATTAATCGGAAACTGAAATTATCGATGTTTCAATCGAAAATATATGAAATTAAAATAATAAGATGCCTAACTTTCAGATGCTGATACAGACTTCAGAGAAAGAATTGGAAATTGGACCTTGGATGAAATGAATATTCATACTTCAACTTTCGTTTGACATACCATACATATTATGAATAATTAGTTATACAGAACTGATATTCTACTAATCAGTAGACCAAGTGTGGTAATCAGACATAGGATTGGTTCCAATTTCTCAGCAGTATTGTACAAGTTTCAACGAACAATTTGAGCTATAAGACATAACTTTCCATAAACTTATCGATTTTCAACTATTTTTAGTCTGATTAAAGCCCTATAACAATACGAGTGCGGAAAACTGCCATTTTGTATTCTGTTCGAATTTTTTCTAATTGTATTCAACGCCTTTCTCGAATTTAATTTAATATTTAAGTCAGTAGTTTTAATTTAAAACCACTCATAATTCACTTTAAGACACGATTATAAGTTTTTGAATAATTTCAATCATTTTTCAGCACGATAACAAATATCAGCTGTTTTACGTGTTTATTGTCCATATCCGAGCAAAATACAAAATGGCAAATTTCCGCACTTGTACTAGTTATAAGGCTCTAGTCTGATTTTGAGCGAAATCCTATTGATTTTGAAGAAAATCGGTCAGATAAAAAGACGGTGGGGGAGGGGGTGTAGGTTGGTTTTAGCGCGATTATAGGTTAATAGAAATAAAATATTTAGTAGATAAGTATATTAATATAGATGATGGAGATCTATCAGGAGAAGAACCTTATCATTTTCCAAGTAAATAGTGTGAATGGAAGAGACCAGGAAAGGGTATAAATTTTTAAATAGGTCATGTCTGCGTTTTTGTGAGTCAGAACAGTTAGTTTATGAGAGCTCGATCGAATTGAGTTTAATTTGCGAACTCTTTTATTCTTGTAATTTTTCATGTAGGAACTGGCAACGTCCAGGCCGTGTCTTCCTGTAGCATACAGCGTCATAAAATCCAAAGTAAAGACCTGAATAAGCAAGCAGACGGAAATGCACTGGCGGTTGGCCAGTGGCATGAACGTCAGTAAAACACTGATAGGGGACACCCCCAGTAAGTATGCCAAGTTCCTATTAGGGCTTGACAGGAAACATGCAAGGCTCATGGTCGGACTACTAACCGGTCATGGGGCCACAAAACACATGTGGTATAAAATAGGAGTGGTAAGAAGCGGCTCCTGTAGGTACTGTGGAGAAGACTCGATCCATATCATATGTCGGTGCTCAGCAATAGCCGGGACAAGACACGAAGCATTGGGGCTAGAATATCCAGCACCCAGTGAAGTCAAAGGGATAGAGCTAAGTAAAATTCTCACTTTGGCTATAAAAGTGAGGCTACTGAGCTGATCCTTAACAGCAACTTGAGGAATACTGCAATGGACTGCAAAGTCTGAGCGCTCGGTGCATGTAGCGCCACCTCACACACAAATGAAAAAAAAAAAAATTCATGTACAACCAAAAGGGTGAGGAGTAAGGAAGGACTCAATTATTTTTATGTAAGATAGGAAGATGACAATGATGATGATAGCCGAACAGTCAGTTCGAATGTTTATTGTAACATGGACATGGTTATAGGACCACAGCTCGCCTCTTGAGCATTTCCTTCGTTCCTTTTTGCAGCCAACTATTGCTCATCATGAAACGAGTGAAAGGGCGCTGGTGATTTTTCTTTTAATTGTGGCTTCTCCGACTAGTCGGTTTAGAAATAATTCACGGAAGTACCAGACGAAGAATTCCATTGGAACTTAATGAAAGCAAATATAAATTACCAGATATTTTCGTTATTATACTATAGAGAAACGAATTGCTGCAATTATTTCAACGAGTAAATTTTCATGTTAATTCGAAAGTGAGTGCATCCCATATAGAACGTCGTTTACAAGAAACTGAAATAGAATACAAAACTTATAAACAGGCACATATATACTGAAAATCTGATTTATCGAACGCAGTTTAACTGCGTGTAAGTTTTGTAAACTTTTGTTTACATTTGTCGCATGCATTTCTCTATTGAAAAAGTTACTGAAACCTACCGAGTGAACCCCCATAATCTAACTTCACCACGAAAATTATCATCGAGATAGTCTAACTGCATGAAATTTTCCAACATTTCGCCGATTCATGATGAAAATAGATAAAAATGAGAAAATTCAACATGTTATTAAAAACCTTTATTAGTAACACTTCGATGGTTTTCGTCATTTTTCAGCGATTTCATCACATATCTGAGAAATTTCATGAAGTTGAGTTTTCTCCTTTCTTAAAGACGATCTCCGTAGTGTCGACAGACTATCGAACTTTCATCCAGTTTACTTATTAGTTTTCAGTAACCTTCACCATAGAAAAATGAGTAAAACACGTTTAAAACTTGTTAAAAGTCGATAAGTAGATGAAAAGTCATGTTTCACAGTTCAAATCAATCGTTAGAACTCACAGAATACTGCTGAGATTTCAAACACGAGAAAAATAGAAAAATTTTCTAAGGGTAGAAAATGAGACCAACCTTATGTCCGATCAGTAAACCCAGTCTACTAAATGGTAGGATATCAGTTCTATATAACTATGATTCGTATGTGTGGTATGTCAAACGAAACTTTAAGAATGAAATATTCATTTCGTTGACAGTCCAACATTTAATTCTAGCCTGTATCAACATCTCAAAGTTAGGCATTGGCCGATTAATTCCGATATTTTTTTGGTTGAAACATCGATAGTTTCAACTTTCGATTCAACTTTTTTTACTACCGTGGTCCATTCGAATAGAATCACTTTCGGACCTCTTTCTCGAAGTTACACGGTAAAAAGTTGCGTCGGTTAAAATACCATTTGTTCTTTTCTTACTGAATCTCTTGAATAGGAATTTTTTTCTTCTGCAGGTGCTCCAACATTTTCATCTCAGACGGAATTAGGGCTAATAATGATTCTCCGGTTCTTTCGTATCGAGCCGTTCTTCCGGCTCGGTGAATATATTCATTGGCGCTCTCCGGACAGTCCAACTGCACGACCCAATTCACGGCCGGAAAATCTGAAAGTTGATCGAACGGTACATTCTTCATAATTTCTAAAACTGTTACAAGGACCTTTTCAATCCCTTTGACAGTAGACGAAAAGAAAAGGTAACTACGCTCCACACGACAAAGTGAAAATTGAAATTTCGAAAATCATACTCGTACTAACCGAGTCCACGAGCGGCGATGTCAGTAGCAAACAGAACAGCGCGCTGCTTCTGACAGAACGAATTGTACACAGCCATACGTTTAGTCAGGTGCAGACTTCCGTATAATGCGAGCAAACTAATCCCTGGTTTTAGTCTGCAGAAAACTTCGTACAAGTATTTCACCTGAGAAAAACCAAATTAAACTGAATCCGCTATCGGTATTTAGCGACATTCAGCTCAAGTTACAATATTCTAAACGTTCACCTGTTTACAGCTAGATAGAAAAATCAAACTCTTCTGGGAACGATGATTCTTAATAAATGACCAAAGAAAATTAATTTTATCGTGTAGATCGCACTGAATATAATTCTGTACCAATCCGGACGGCGTACTATATTTTGATTCCTCGTGTACCGAGATGTAACGAGGATTGATTAAGCTTAACCTTGCTAGATCCTTTACTGATCTGTAACCGACAAAATGTTTCGATTGAGTATTATAATACTTTAATCTATATAACACGACTTTCGTAGTCTCTATAATCGATCAAATACGGAGTGTCGTTACTTACTTAGTTTGGGTGGCCGAAAATAATAAGGTCTGGCGCTTGGTCGGAAGATAACCGATTATTTTGTTCATGGTCTTCTCAAATCCCATATCCAAACATCTATCTGCTTCGTCCAAAATCAAGATCTGAGTAAAATATAAATCCGTTTTACAGGGAATATTCAGTATTTTTCGAGTACGAATGACGACAGATATATCGAGCGAGGGACTATAAAACAAACGATTACTTGGACAGAGCTGCAGTCGAATAATAGATTCTCATCCATATGTTGAAGCAATCTGCCTGGAGTGCAGATCACTATATTCCACTGATCCATTCGTTTTCTCTCGAATTTAAGATCTTTACCTCCTACGAATAGCAAACGAATAGAAATACATACAAACTTTTCTTGATGTATATGTCACAGTGAAAGTCGATAATTCAGAGAATGTCGATAATGACTAGTGATTATCGACACTGACGGACTGTTTTAATTGACTAGGTATTGTGTACATTAACTAGTGATTACCGATAATCGCTAACTGCGCGTAGTGAAAGTTGAAAAAATATTTCACGCGTCATCGTCATCGAAAAGGTGAGAAAGAAAGATTTGATCATTATTTGTATAAGGTAAATTGTCCACTTTTGGCCAGGTTTCTCATAAATTTGTTAGCAAATAAGGACTGGGTAACACTAGGAATGTGATTTTTGCACTATGAAATAAGTGAACACTACCGTGTGTACGGTGTGTTGTATTTTCAAGTTTACGTTACCCATTATTCTTATTTAAAAGACTGATCTGTGGCGGACTTCAAAACTTCAGTGATTTCTTATCAAACCTCTTAAGAATCCAGCAGTTGGAAAGATCGTTATAAGAACACTTCCAGGCGGTAATTGCACTAGGCAATGTATTTTTCTAATTATTTATAGTGTTAGTAACGGATGTTGAATCAAAAAATTGGTTTTTACTCCGGTTTTCACTAATTAAGAGGCATGACCAAGTGAGGGTCCCGAATTTAATGATTTGACTATCTTTGGCCAGCAACCTGTCCAAAGATCAGTATTAATCCATTTTTGGCCACCCTTTGTTATGAACGATAATGACTAGTAATTATCGATAATACCTAATTATCACTTTCACCGTAACATATACATGATGAAGGTGTAATGCACATTTACGAACAGTTAGTCGCGTAACACATGAATCGTTTTTGCCAAACATTATGTACCATGTAACAATTTTACTCTCGTGATAAATTTTCGGCGATACCGGTAAGTGATAACTTTAAACATCAAAAATTCTGCACCATATCATTCAGTACTTCGGTTATACGATTCTCGCACGAAACAGTAAATCATAATACAAACCATACCTATGATCAGTCCAGCAGAGAAGTCATGATACTTGCCAATTTTCTTCAGCGTTTCAAAAATCTGATACGCCAATTCTCGAGTAGGTGTTATAACAATGGCACCAACTCGATCGTATTTCGTCCATTTTTTGCGAAACAGAACTTCTAGCATCTGATGCAAATTCCAGTTTCATTAGGCACGTTTAGAATTGTGATTCTTGCAAAAAACCGAAAACGTAAAATCACGACGCTGAGATGATTAGTGTGCACTCACCGGTATTAAAAAAGCCAAAGTCTTTCCACTGCCAGTCTTGGCAGCGCCGAGTATATCTTCTCCACGTAGACTAGGTCCTATACTGACTTTCTGAATCTCAGTCGGCACGACGAAGTTATGTTTCTGCAGTCCTTTCTTGGTTTTGTCTGACAGAGGAAAGTCATCCAACAGTCGAATATTTTCGACGTCGATCTACGAAAGAGAAGTATTTTTAGCCATTATGAGTTTTATAAACTGATCATTTTACGAAATCAAAATCTTACCATATTGTATGCTTCTTCAAGTTCTCGGATAATTTCATCTTCACTTTTGCTCTTCTTCTTCTTTTTATAAATTTCAAGTTTGAATTTGTTCTGTCGTTGGCGAGTCATTTCAATATCCAAGACGCGAAATTTATCCGCGATTACCAAAGAACATCGGTAACAAATTACCAATTACCGCCTGCTACTCCAAATTTTGACTGAAGCTACCTGCCACCTGCGATCAAAAAATTGTCATTTTTTTCAACTTACACGTTACACGGCTAAAGTGCGACAATTTCAAACAGTCAAAATGTATTTTTCTTAACTCACACGTGTGACATGCCAGCATAGACATAAACATACTGAAAGCTAGATGACGAACGTGGACAAACTCTCCATAACACACGTGGTAAAAATTTGCGCGATAACGTAGTATAACTTGCGCCTAACGCGTAGGTCATACATTCGGGTATGCGTTACTAAAGTCCGTTCCAACTAACCTGTACACAAATTTCGAAGGGGCAAAAAGTATTTCGTGTGATAGCACTCCGCACACCATACCCCTCGATCACCCGAACTATCTACGTTAGAGGTGTATTGCGGATTGCATGTTGTATAGGTTAGTTGGAACAGACTTTATGCAGTATGCATACAGCATTGACAATGAGTATACGGGTATCTTTCTGTTGTTTCATTATTTTTCTTGGTGAAACCTCTGACTATAGGTATACTATAAGTTATAAGATGGACACGGCATTCTGATTTCCATGTAAATGTTACCTTGCGCACAGTCATGGCATAACTGTTGATAGGGCTCTATAGTTTCACCTGGGTATATGTACTAAGCCACCATTTTAGTTCATACTGCGCCCGTCGATGCCGAATTGACTACGCGTTACGCTCCGCTAGGGCTCTATAGTTTCACCTGGGTATACTAAGCCACCATTTTGGTTCATACTGCGCCCGTCGATGCCGCATTGACTACGCGTTGCGCTCCGCATAGTCGGATTCGGCATCCACTAAGGCTCTTTATAGACGAGTATGCGCATACGCCATTTTGGTTCGTGGAGGAATGTAAACAAATGAATTGGTATGTGGTTTTCATATACATTCCTGAAGATAATAAGAACAATTTCGTTTATGAGTTGGAACTACAATTAAGTTGAAATGGTTGGTTGTTCTGCCGTTAATTGCAAAAACCAGAGTTCACAAGGGTATCGACTGTTTCGATTCCCAGCAGATGATACTCGGAAGAAAGCGTGGATCCAAAATTGTCGCCGCAATCACTGGAAACCGACCAGCACGAGCAGATTGTGTGAAGTAAGTGTATTTTATTTGACTGAAAATAAACGCGTAAATTTGTATTCCAACATTCCCCTGTATTACTTCTATACTCATTTCGAAAAATAAGGTAAGAAATGGTTATAAGTTTTCATCACAAAATTTTTGGATTGTCGAACTATAAATTACATTTTTCTACCAACAATAATTTTTATTGCTTATTGCAAAGTTGTAAATATCCGGAGTAAGTTGTCGACTACTTCATCTCTTCTCCTCAGTTGGCAATTTTCTTGTTGAAGGCGGATTCGTTCCTTCCACTCTTTTTCAAGAGCAAGGCACAGCTCACTTGTACTGGGAAACTAAACAATAAATAGATAAGTTTGCACAAGTTGATTTCACAGGAATAGGTTTGCAAATATTAATTCTAGAAAACTCATTGACACCCATACGCCACGAGTATGTAGAAGTGCACTACTATTTCATGTATCATTAATTTTTACATGGAAGTATATTACATGTATTGAGGACATTGGGTACCAACTTGCCAGATTTAATGAATTCTTCAATCGCATCAAAGTATGCAAGTACTAGAAATTTATGGACTTGAATTACGTGAACTTACCCGTTTTTACAAGCACAGAGAGCTAGAGCCTTAAGAGAGGTTGGCCAAGTCCGTACCCCATCATACAGAATTATTGATATTTGATGTTAATGAATAAAACAAGGTACCTTCGAGCTACTGCTTGTAGTCTTCCTATGCGGCTGATCGTCTCTTAATGACATGGACTCCTCCATTTCAATAGATACAACGTTTTCTGGCTTCCGCGTCTTTCTCAACAGAAACAAACCTTCCGCATAGAAAATAAGGGGAAATAACTAAAATATTAGAAGATAACCATTATCAGTAATTCGGCCACGAACCAAAATGGCGTATGCGTCTACCTGTGTTTATAGGTGCTCTAGCATCCACGGGCGCAGTATGAACCAAAATGGTGGCTTAGTATACCCAGGTGAAACTATAGAGCCCTAGCTCCGCATAGTCGGATTCGGCATCCACGGGCGCAGCATGAACCAAAATGGCGGCTCAGTATACCCAGGTGAAACTATAGAGCCCCAGCATCGACGGGCGCTTTTGCAAACAATATGGCGTATGCGTATACTCCCTTTTTATAGGTGCTTTACACCGCACTGCTAGGTCCGAATTTATGTATGTCTTTGATCTGAACAATGATCATGGTTGATTAATGAGTAATCAACTTCTGTTGTATAGTTGAGTAACCAGCTGTTTAGTAGCTTTCAAAATGCCTCGTGTGATAACTCAGCAAACTTTTGATGATGCTGTCAAAGAAAATATCAACGAATTTTCCATGTCCAGTGAAGAAGCTGTTCAAGATGCAATCAAACAGTTTGAATCACAAGTAAAATTTACATATCACGTGGAATACTAGACTTCTGTATTCATCTCGAATACGAAAAAATTGATGTACATATTATGTATATCTGAGTGTATTTTCTAGTCAAGTGTTGAACTTGGTTTTGCAGGGTGTCAGCTTGCAAAATATCATTACTAACTCGTTACTTACCAGTGAAGTGGATACTGTAACTAAGAAGATCGATAAATTGAAAGAACTGATAGTTGAGAATCCAGAAGATACCGAGCTATTAATAGCATTGAATGAGGTGAAAAGTGAATGCAATGATGGCATAGCTAAGAGAGTGCTTGCTGGTCAATGTGGATTGTATGATACCCTCGTTGGTTTTCTGTCTTCAAACGTAGCTATGAACGAAAATTTGAAAATCTCCGTGTTCGAATCTCTAATATCCCTGATGACTGGTATGGAAGTTCATTATCATTTTGTTATAAATTACAGAAAAAACTGAGATTTCTAATCCGATGCCATCTTCTTCAGGTTACCCAGATTTATTGGATGCTAGTGGATTTAATATTATAGAGCAAACTCTAAAGTATTCATCAAATCAAACTTTATTATTAACTGCTTTGAAGTGGAGTGTTGAATGCTGTATCAAACACGAACAAAATCGAGAAGTACGTTTTCGTTTTTATCCAATTTTGTTTCAACGTAGCGTCTACTATGAAGTTTGGAGCTCATGGACTCCATGTCTGTGAATTTAATATTGAATCTTTTTTGTCACACGTTGCCTAATTTTTTCAGCGATTCTTGAATAATGAAAACGTAATCAGCAGCCTGAAAGAAATAATTGAAAAGGATACCTTATCTCCGGATGTTCTACGAATATTATGTAAATTATTCCAGACTTTCGTATTAAATGATGACATTCGAGCAGAGTTTCCCATGGCTCATAAACACGCTTGTCAGATATCAAACGATTTCCTCCATCCATTGATACTTCGATTACGAAGTGCGTACTGAGTATTTTTCTGCTGAGGGCCTAACTGAATGTTCGACGTTCAATTTCCAAGATTAAGATGTTTTGTTTGTAGATTACAAAACGGATAAAAACGTTCTGATTGCTGTTTTACAAGCGTTAATTGCTATTATTGTGAGGAATGAATATTGCCAACATTTCGCCGACGCTGGTGGTTTGGAATTGCTCCGTGAAATCATGGTTAAAAATTCAGATGATGAGGTAAATTAGTTGAATATGCAGTTTCTCTGGAAGTTCATTGCATACCAGTAACTCATTCTTTGACTTGTGAAACCGAAGAAAATACATGGACGGGAGTCCATTCAGTGGTATCACTGGTAATCAACCACTATAGTCACGGAAATTTGAAATGAGCCTTATGCACGCACAGCCACGCTTTCACTTTGACATTACTTCGTATTTGTCAGACATGCCAAAGCTCATTTTAAATTTCCGCGACCACAGGCCAAAATTCGCGTGACTTGTAAGTTTAACGAGTATTGTGGTATTCTTTACTGTATTTCTGCGTTCACCAACTGTGACTTTCGTTACTTTAATGCTGAGTTTGACTGAGATTCTCTTTCTTAAACATTTGAATATTGATTCAAATTGATATTTAACAGGCATTATGCAGATCTTGCTTCAGTCTGGTTAAAGTAGTCGCTGGAAATGACCAAGTGAAAGCGAAAGTTGTGGGAATCATCGACCCTACAATTTTAATTCCTACAATACACCGATACTTGGTGAGTTTTCACAAAGCCGCATTATTTTCAAACAACGAGTTCTTCAGCCAATGAATAAATCGTATCGTATGTTTGACTTCAGAGCTCAGATAAAACCTGCAGTCGAGGGTTGGCAGCTCTAGCCATGTTGACTTTGAGGAACAGTTATAACTGTAAATTGCTGAGTGAGAACAACGTAGCTGAACTCATCGTGCAAGCGATGAAAATACATTCCGCTAACAAAAAAATTCTGGTACATTAATAGAATAATATTTTGTAAGTCCCGGTGTTACTTTCCTGGGTCCTATTCATTTTTGCATGTTACAGAAAAATGTATGCTGGCTAATCAAGAACCTTGCCCAAGGAAATGAAAAAGTATCATCTGAATTTCTTAATTTCGGCGTAGAAAATTGTCTTCGAGAGATTCTGCAGAATCATGAAGATTGCGTGTTCGAAGCCAATATAGCATTGAGACTTCTGGGTTGCGATGTTGAATCCAAGGAAATATGGACTGGAGAAGGCAAAGGTGTTTGTAACTGAAAATCCTGCTAACACCCGAATGATGATAATAAATTTCATATGCAGTATAATATTTCTTTCTACTACTAATTTCCACCTTTCGTGATATTTTAAAATTACTTAACATTCTGTAGCAGTTGAACTGATGCGCAGTCAATTTTTGTCATTTTCCTAACTCTAGCTTTGTTTTATAGAAGTTCCTTAACCATTTGTTAATCTTTTTATATGTTCATAATAAAAAGTAATTTCATGAAGCAACACGTTTACTTTGCACGGAATTTTCAGATATTAAAATGATACAAAATGCTGATTTTAAAGGAAAAAGAAAGAAAGAAAAAAATAATAATTTTAGAATCATTTTACTCGGTCCATCTGTGGCAACAGAAGCTACTGGTGCATACGTAGTACAATCTCATTTCCTCCTGCAAAAATTAAACGTTCAATGTAGAGTAAAACATTCATAATGAACAGCGCAAGATATCACGAATAGTCGCAAAAGAAGAAAGAAAAGGAGTTGGATAGGTGATACGTACTTCAGCTCGTCTCGTTTGGGCCTGGAAAAATACAGCTTCACGATGACTACACTTCGGGCACGGATGTTGCTCAGTCCTCGGTAATGTTGGATCAGATATTACATCAGCTACAATGTGCGTTAGTTCGCTAAAGTCAAAATCAAATGTCATCAGTGTCTAAGAATCAATTCTTTGCTGAGGTGGTAGTGAATTTTATAATAAGGAAGCATCAATGGACTAGTCCCTGTTTCAACGCTTTTTCAAATGTTACTTTGGCTTACTCAATTTCGTGCATAATTTTGTTAACATAAATGCAATTGCTGTCGGCGTCTTGCTTATGATCACAGTTGCGACACTGAAACAGACAACAGAATGTTACACTTCATAGAGAAGAGATTCCGCCGTATTGGACATACTGAAGTCAAACTGAAACTTACTGCGTAGAGAAGTTTCTTCATCTCTTTGTCTTCTTTGGGATACAACATGTTATTACTGTGACAAACGATGATATTAATTTACCGGTTGAAATATATAATTATGATTTTGAACTACATGATCTGATTTACGATACGCAGCATCAAAACATATGAAATGTTACTGAATGGAGCAGAGAATATCACATGCACTCGCAAAGCTAGATTACAGGGTAGTTTTGACGACAGGAAAATAGCAGTAGAATACATTCTAAGATTAGAATAAGAATTCTTGATTTACGAATCAGCAGTCTAATACGCGATAATGTTTCAACACTCCACTTAGAATAGCAACTTTCTGAAGGAAGATGAATGAAACCAAGTCATACATCATCTCACATAGACGACCCTATAAGATCATCTAGCTGGCATATTTAATATAATATAAAATCAATGAGACCAGAGTTTATGAGAGAGATTGTGTAACTACGAGTAATTCAAACCAGCACTCACCACTCTTGACAGAATCTGATACCAACAAATGCTGGACCTTCTCCGTGGGACTCAAAACCAGTGGCATTAACCATTGTGAGATGGTATTATTTTGCAATTTGCGTAATTATGATAATATATAAATATAATATTCAATATAATTTGCATGTCGACGTTTTCGACTTCGACTCGCACTTCTATCTACCTGAATGTGCGAGCCTTAGACCATATAGTATATACATAGACCGCCGATAGCCTATGTAAACTGACGTTATCAGCCGTCGGAACATGGGAGGCGTGCTATAAGTCGGCACGGTTCTTATCACTATTTACTGCAACGGAACCCGAACCGACTACGTTTATTTTTCTGTTCTCTTTCTCTGTTTCTCTTGAGAAATACTGTTGAAATGGAAAGATCTAAAAAACTATCTTGTTTTGCATGCGGAAATGTACGAGCGTGTTCTTATTTCAGGTAGGATACATTAATTACATTCGCTAAATGCTTCTGATCTTTGAAACCCTGCAAACAAATTCATCTGAAAATCCGTGTTCAGATACTGGTCACAATGTCTGAATTCGGATTTCAATTGAAGTCCCAGATTTTTGTAGTCTGGTTTGTCTTTCAACGAGACGCCGTACTTGATCTTGTCAAATGACTGAGTTATGTTTGTGTCGAACATCTTTTCCAGAATATACTGCAAGAACAATTTTGATCTCATTTTTGTCGGCAGATGTTATTACAAAATCTGTCGTCCACAAATAATTCACTTTCATTAAATCTTTTCTTTAAGGAATACAACATCTAGAATGCATTTCAACGAGGTGTGTGTTGTGCGTAAAAAGGACTGATTAGAACCTTGCCGACTTATAGCAGGCCTCCCATGTTAGGACGTTGCTCTTATCACTACCGGCAGTCTATATGTATACTATATGGTCTAAGGTGCGAGCCGAAGGCTTCTGACGTCATTCCCCATTCGTGCCAACATAGTATTGCGTCCATCTGGTCGCAGGGTTTATTGCCCGCAATAAAACCTCGGTCCAATTCGCATGAGGCGGCTCTACTAGGAGCGCTAATGTTTTCCCCTTTTCAGCCACTTTTGTACACTAGAAAATTCATCATAAGACATTTTCGTTCTCAACTACTTTGAACTTATACTTTTCTTGTACTTGTGATAATAAGTAAAAAAAACTTATTAGGACTAGTTACTAAAAGTTCGTTTTAGAGAGGACGTAGAAAGATTTTTATTATTTTATTACCATGAGCTCTTATGGCTATTCTATAATGATCCCCTTTTCAGCCAGCTTCCTGATTTCGCCACTCGTTGAGCCCACTTTGCCGCCTGATGCGAATTGTCCTCACGGGGAAAGAATACGCACAGATGGCCCAGCTCGATTGAAATATGTATATTTCGAGGAGGCACAAGTGATCGTATTCTTTCGCTGTATCGTCGTGTGTACTTATAACGTTAAAACTAACACGCAAATATCGTGGAAATTGGAAAATGCGGAGAAACAATCGACGTAATATTGTAATAATGACAATCCCACCAATAACGTGAGTAAATTTCGAGTACTAAAGCGGGAATCAGCAATCCTCAGGGTCTTCATGTAGCGTTCACAAAGTTCCTCACCTAGGCTCATGTTGTCAGTAATGTAGTTTTGTATTAAGTACCTATAATTATTAGTATAATTTGCTCACATCACCTCATGTGACTGATGAGTGATGACTGATGGGATGCATTTGCTTTGTGTGTCCCATTAGGTGTCAACTCCATTCAGTCCGTAGAAGCCTAGATGTCCGTCGCCATCCTAACGCGAACTTTGAAGCTGTATAATTAACCATTAAATAAACTTTTGCTCCTGACCTCCTGACCAAGTCTTCATAATTTCTTAGTCTTACGTGCCGAGTTTGAGCCCAGCGTACGTGCGCATTCAGTGTAGCGTCACCCTTTCACCCCTTTACGACGTAGCTGTGGTAGCTGTGGTACTGCCATCCGGCCGCAATATCAACCGTTAGCTAGCCAATTAGCGTCCTGTAGCCATTAGCCGTTAGCCGAAGCCAATCAATTAGAAAAATTAGTTTTAGCTGTTAGTGGCTAAGCACCTCTGTTGGTGGTAGGGCTCTATAGTTTCACCTGGGTATACTAAGCCACCATTTTGGTTCATACTGCGCCCGTCGATGCCGAATTGACTATGCGTTACGCTCCGCATAGTCGGATTCGGCATCCATGGGTGCAGTATGAACCAAAATGGCGGCTTAGTATACCCAGGTGAAACTAGGGCTCTATAGTTTCACCTGGGTGTACTAAGCCGCCATTTTGGTTCATACTGCGCCCGTGGATGCTGAATCCGACTATGCGGAGCGTACCGCGTAGTCACTCAATTCGGCATCGACGGGCGCAGTATGAACCAAAATGGTGGCTTAGTATACCCAGGTGAAACTATAGAGCCCTATTGGTGGTTGGTATTGCGGTCCGTTGATTTTTTGGTCGGTAGAAATTGCGGTCCGTTGGCGGTATACCTTGACGACCCGGGTATCATTCGCTTTGTTTTCAAAAAGCCGAACCAAAATGGCGACCTAGCATACCCATGTGGAACTACTGAGCCTTACTGACATATTAGCGCACTCTACATCATTCCTTTCCACATCCCAAGAATTTATATGACTTTGCCAGGCCAATAACCAATTTATTATAATAATGTATTAGTAATAGCATTAGCTAGTTTTTAGTTATATTATGTACAGTTGAGTTAGATGAATTATTTTGTTTTTAGATTATTTGGGAGTTTGTATCATTTTCGTTTATTGATTGATCATTAATTTAAAAATTCTCGGAGGAGAAGAAGAAGAAGCGTAATTCACGAAAGTATTGCTTCTCTGCTCATTAATCATGTAGTTTGTCGATTGTTAATACTGGTGAATTTGTTATGGGTGTAGTCTGTAGTTTTCGTTTTAATTCAGTTCGTTGGCGTTTTCCTATTTCTTACACGTTTGTTATCGTGGATGTTTCTTGAACAAGGCGATTCCGTATTTCATACGGCCGAATTAGTCGCCTGATAATATTTATTATGCGCGAACGATTACAAAATTAGGTGATTCGCAATCGCGATATTCAACATGTTCAAGTGCATTCCTCTGTTCAAAGGCTGTAACAGGCAAGTTGAGTATGTGGACAAACGGCATTGTTCGCTACAAACAGTACCTGATGACATAATGCGCTATTCCAGAAGTTTGGAGGAACTTTTTCTGGATGCTAACCACATACGCGATCTGCCGAAAGTAAGCGTTCGTTTATTTCCGAGTATGCATTCTTAGCGTAACCCGTGGTCGCGGACAAGGATTGGCTTTCCCTTCCAGCTCATACCCGTAGACCCGTACTCGTTATCTTCATGCCGTATTGTCGAACCTTATTGTTAGGATCGAAAAGAGCGCTGGAAATTGACTAGCGCTGTCTCGTCTTGTTCGGCACACTGGGTATATTCGAGGAGAGAAATGCGTAGCGGACGAAATATGCGCCCTAAAGATTGAGCACTGTCTATATCGGGGTCCGAAAACAGAATAGAATAAATTCATTATACACACCTAAAAAGTGGTTCGTTATGTAACACATTATTGGTCGTAAAGAGCGACTTTTTAAGCTGAATTCCGAATGCGGAAGAAGAAGTAACAAGCAGGAGAAAGAGTAATCTTACCGGGAGCAAAAGTAACTAAAACGGGAGAGAAAGTACTGACGTGAAGAATCCTATGATTTTTTTCAGTACACTTCTTAGGTGTGTATGATAAGAAATGTCGTATGCACCACAGGAGAGAAGTAATCGTTCACACTCGTGCGTTCGCTTCACTCGCTTTTGCACGTTTCGCGAATCTTCGCACTCATGGTAGAACAATCATTTCTCTCCCTTAATGCATACTATACTATTTCCCTTCAGGCCGTCGTTTATGGAATAAAACTGAAACGAAATGTTTCGTTTCATGTAAGCGACGATGTAGCGGAATAATTGCATTTTGAACCCCCGTATCGAGGACAAAGCCGACTGTAAATCTTTACAGTTCAGGTTGGTAGTCTAATACATGGCGTAGCGGAGAATGTTATTGTTATTAACGAGCGGGTGACTTTCAATTTTCAGAATTTTTTCCGTCTGAATCGTCTTCGGAGACTCGGGCTGTCGGACAATGAAATTCAGAAGCTGCCGCCAGAAATCCAGAATTTTATAAATCTGGTCGAATTAGACATATCCAGAAATGGTAAGTTTGTTGTATTCCGAGAACATAGTTCTCGTTCCCGTCGTTGGCTCAATGTTTTCAATGTCGCGATGATGGTTATTTATCCGCTTGCGACTGATCTACCTTTCCAAGTCTGCACCAATGTGGCTTTGAAAACGGCGTGCTTTTGTCAAAACGTTTTCGGATGTTGTCCTGTTATCAGTGAATTAGCTACTCGAGCAAAGTCATTAACACTAGAAAACGTTTTGGTGAGAACACACCATTTTCAAAGTGAAATTGGTGTAAACTTGGAAAATTGCCACGTAGTCTTCCCCGACATCTCGATTTACCATTTTTCTTTTCCAAAATCCGAATGTAACGCTTACTTTTTCTAATTAATTGACGTCGACTATCGAAACCGACCGACAGTTGTTCTTACCTCATCTGATCTGATGAAATATGGCACGCGATATGGCATGGTGTCTGGCGATAATGATGGTGATGGTGACGGCGACCGAAACTGGTATCCTGAGTGTTAAAAAGTTCATACGAAATACGACTCAGTGCGGGCAGTAATCGAAAGGATGAAAAGTCGTCGTTTATGCCAACTGAAACTTGGGAATCGTCTCGCGTCTTCGTTATGTATCTACATCCATTCGATTCGTTGGTTGTATTGCTGCTGCCGCCGCCGCGTTTTAACCGTTTTCGTTTTCAGAATTTATTCCATCCGTGTCCGTGATCGTTAAGTTATTCGTAACTCGTTTGTACACTCGGTCAGTCGTTATTCGAAACTAAAACCTAAATTTCCGCCTCCCGATCCGCTTATGATTCTCAAATTCGGGTGGATGACAATCGATTGGATATCAGATGTGGATGTCATTACAAATAAGAAGGAATGTCCGAGCCCCGTGGAATGTGAAAGCCAAATGATACGGTTAGCTAAATGGCGTCTGTTTTGCGATTTCCGGCGTACTCTGTCAGTTGGTATTTACGTTGCTCGGACGCGGTTTTCATCGTAGCGTCCGCGTGAAAATAATAATCGAGCGAGCATGTGAGGATACTCTAGCTGGCAAGCGCCGCGTATGAAAACATCAATAAGCCAGTTACAGATACACAGTACCTATGTACACAATGTATGTACTTTTTCGAAGGTCAGTCAACACGATCTGTCGAGCATTTGCATTTGTACGCGAACAGCGAGTACGCTCCTTTTCTCGTCAATTATTCATTACTTTTGTTACTTATGACTGTGTGTCGTACTTGCCGATGTTAACAATTGCTTTGTTTCTTAGTGTTGAAGCCTCGCGCAGGAGCCACAAGCCGAGGGCGGCAAATCACATTTTCTAGACTATAGCCCAGTGCCTCACATGAGATACGATATTTTTATTTATCTATTTTTAACAAACGTCCCCTCCCCCCTCCCTTCTCAAACACGTCCTCCCCCTCGCCGAAAATGTCGAGCAAGTTTCGCGTACTGTGACAAAAAAACAGCGCGGTGGTATTTCACTTTTCCATGCCGGAGTAAACTGTTTTTTCTTAACACGTTAAAAGTTCATCTTTTATACAGCAAACAGACACGAAAAATAGCGGTTTTTCGCTTTCACTTGTGGGAAAAACAACATTCCGTTCCACGTCGCAGGATACACGTACGTACACGCCGTAGTGAAGGGTTTTGCGGATGGAAAGAGTCAGTCCTGCCTGCCTAAGTTTGGAAAATTGGGTTTGGTTGCAACATTTATCAAGTTTTTGCTTGGTTCTACGTCCCAAATCGATGAAAAGTTCTCAGAAAGTATACTTTGATACAAGTGCAAAAAGGCATATTTTTTGCAACGAGTGTGAATTTAAATGCGAAGGCCGAAAGCGAGTAGAGAAGATCACGCGAGTGTAAAAAGCCTTTTTGTGCATTTATCAGCGCTATTTCATTTCTGACGGATGCCTAAAAAAGCGATTTTGAGCCTGCAACCTATGAAGTACCTAGAAGTCACCTATACCGTGTCAGAAAATGAATTTCTCACGTCTGATTTGCGTGCGAAAACTCGCGTTTTTTGTGTATCTGTTGACAGAAGTATTTTTCCACACTCTCCACTCGTTAAATACATAAGAATTTTACTAGTTGAAACAGTTTGGCCTTCTTATATCCTTCTTCCCCTTTTTCTTGGCCACAGTGTCGTTCTAGTTCTTGTGCTGATACGAGTCTGTAACGATAGTTAGATATTGGGTACCGGTTCTGTAGAAACAAAAATTAACGAATCCTTTATGAAAAGGGTATAGTTGAAATCGTGTTCAAAGATTTCGAAGCCAAAAAATGGAAAACAAGAAAAAAAAATTGGAAAAGTAAACTGTGTATCCGAAAATGGTAGAAAATACACCTTTTTTACCATTAGGCTATCAGATTATCGAAGAGAATGGAATGGAGAACTTAGAAGACCTTTGTAAAATGAATTCAGACACTGTCCAATTGGGATGTGGAACGGAATGTAGGAGCGCTAATGTGCACTTCCTAATGAAAGATTGAGTGCTTACAGACGGAAATAACATTGCCGTAAATGGAAGATACGGGTTTTTCAAAAAATCATTATAAAATTAAGAAATGACGGTCATGCTTCAAATTTGAACTGTTGGGAGCTAAATATTCAAATTTACAATTAAAAATTTAATATGTCAGGTAGCAAAATTGATAAAAGTGCGGTGAAGCCGACCGAGTCCCAATTGGAAAAGTGCACCTGCTTCGAGATGTGAGCTAGTATTTGTTGGCTTATTTTTGACGCTGACTCCGAATTCTTCGGCGGCCTGCTTATCCTAGGACTTTTTTCTTTTTTTTTCTCTTTACAAGTGGCCTTTGAAAAGGCCTCAGAAGGTGTGAATTTTCGACCAAATTTCTCGCATAGACTTCGAATCTGGCTTTAAATTCGAAAAAATACATTTTTCTTTCCTGCGAAGGCCTTTGAATACTCGATAAGGCTAAAATTTTACGGTTCCAGTACTATAGATTGGAAAAATGTCGTCTTCCCTTTCCCCCTCCCCTAAATTGACGTTATTCCGAAAACTCTGATTGTAGAAATTAAAATTTCGGATGTCGGCGAGGAGGAGGAAATTCCGAATTCGATGTTCAAATTCCAATAGAAACTTATTTTCACTCTCGACAGATAGTGGATTTTCAAAAGTCGAAAATGCTGTGTTCGGACTCCTTTTACAGTGGAATCGTGGTTATCCAAACCCCGATTATCCGAAGCTCCCAGAACCCCTCCCGATTATCCGAACATTTACCGTGTTATCCGAACCTCGTTTGCGGACGTTATGAACTCATGATGTTGAAAAAATGGAGGGACAGTGCAGCCAGAAAACGAGCCTCAAATGTTGCGCAAAAATCATTGGACTATTTTTGGAAAAAATGAATCTTTTCAATTTTTCATTTCTTTTCTAGCCAAAGTATTTACTGAACCTTTTTTACGTCATTTTTCTAACATTTTTTGTATTACATAATGCGGTAGTCATCTATGTAGTCAATTTTACTCATAATGCAGTAGTACATTCGTAATAGATTGAAAAAGAGTCCGTATTATTCGAAGTTTTGATTATCCGAAGCACTCAATTCCCCAGTTAGTCTAGATAACCGGGGTTCCACTGTATTTTCAAAAAAGAATAATCACGTTACCGGTTTAAATTTATAAACTGATTCCAAAACGGACCTTAGAATTAAGAAAAAAATAAAATTGCCAGATGTTCGGAATTCGTGTTAAAATCTGATTTCGGAACTCTATTTTTCAACTTCGTACAGCGTGCCTAATGAAACGCCCTTTTATCTTCATTTTCGACCCAAAAGTCGGTTCGAGGTGCGACAAAACGGGATCCCGGTCTAGTAATTTCGATTGAAATAATTTTCTTTTTTCGAGGGGGAGCTGGAACGTTTCTATCGCTTTAGATTTTCAAACGAGAATGTATAAAATAAAGTATCGAGATACGGGCTTTTTCGGGTTGCTGATGTCTGAATCCTATCAAATTTTTGGTACAGCTTCGATCGTCTTCCCAAAATCCAAATTTTATTTGGGAAACCAACAAATAGACCTCCAAGATTTCGAACAAACAGTCGAACGTGGGGTCTTCCGGGTTGCTGCCGCTCGGAACGCTCTCTTTTCGAGACTGTGTTAGATTTTTCAACGGAAATTAATTTCGCCTATTTCACGAACGAATTCGGAATTTTGGGACGGGAGCTCCAGTCGGGGTCGAATCAAAAATTTGATCGGATATTGTTCGATACGTATCTCTTTTTTTGGAAGCGAGGGGGGGGGGGGGAATAGATAAATCTTTTTGTAAGCGGCACCGGAACTTTTTTCCGAGTTGCGTGCAAAGTAGAGCGTTGGTGTGGTACGGCGGGGGCGGGCCAGATTTTTACGTCGTCGTCGTTAACGAGCGGTGTACTCGTAGGTTAGAAAATGCTCGCGCGGTCTTTTTGCTGTAAACCGGTTGAAAGATGGATGAGGGAAAGGAGGGAGGGAGGGGTTGTGTGAGTACTTGCGTTGCGTGACGCTTTACGCGGCGTTTTCTTTTCGTAACCGAGCCGACCAGCAGTCGGAGGCGACGGTCAGTACCCCAGTGTCTATTCTAATCGTGCAGCATGCGCGTTACGTTATGTACGCCGAATACATGCTCGCCTGCGCTTCTATGTGAACGGGCAGCGTACAGCTTTCTACTGGCCCCAGGGGGCTCACACTCGAGAATTTCTAAAAGGACAAATTCGGTAAACGAAGGTTGCGAAGAATTTTCGAATTGGAGAAAAATCGTACGAAAAGTAAGCTTCAAGCTGAACCCGAGAATCTCTCCCCCTTTGGTGGTACGTCGCCGACGGTACTCGTATATGTATATCGACATCCACTACTTTTTTTTATATCTGCTACCGAAGTATGTAAGTCCGACCTCGGGTCCGTAAAAAGTACGTCCTCGAGCCCGCACGGTACGTGTGCTGCAGTTTACGTCTGCGTCTACAGTATTATGATACTCGTACACCTGATGCGTCGAGGAGTATACGAGATGCATTGGGACGTAGACGTACGTCTTGGACGATTAGAGCTCGCCTAGTTCGTATTCAGATTTGTTTGAGTCGGGCTTACGTCTTATGGTGGATTTACATTCAAGTCGGGCGACATCCTCCTCAAACCGACATTTGTCGGTTCGGGGGAAAAGTTGTCCGCGACATGGTTGTGATGGGTCTGCAACGAAGTTGGAAATGAATGTAAATCCGTAGTTGTCGCCGATATTATTTAAAAGTTTGTTCGCGACATGTCGCTGCCTCGAATGTAAATCCACCATTATTCTCTCCGTTCGTCCCTCCGTCGCCGCCGAGGTACGATGGAAGGAGAATCGTGGGTAGTTTAGCAGCGTACGATACGTATTTATTTAACGTAGAACATAACGTAGCAGCGTTGATCGTCGAATACGTTGCGCATGCTCGTAAATACGGGTGCTGGTAATGGGCTATTAATTTAACCGACACGATCATCGGTTGACTATTCGTAACGTAACCACCGACGTAAGCCGTAACCATTATCGTGAACGGAATCCGAATGAATGGTCGAGTCAGTAAAACCTGCCAATAAACGGTCGAGATTATTCGTACATAATTTGTACCCGTATCCATCCATTGCCATCGCCATCGTCATCGGTGATGTGTGAAGGAATACCTCCTCGATCCCTACCCTACGAATCGTAGCCGCCATCGCCGCATGACTACCAACTTGCCGCTGAAAATACCTTCGAAAAGCGAAGCGAACCTTTTTTTCCTGCGCGCTCGATCCTCCCCTTGGTAGTCGCTAAAAAGTCGGCGTGACGAAACCATTTTCCATAATTTTATTCTTCGAGCTCGTTTCTAAAGTACGCGCGCATCAGTCGATACAAAACCAAGTCGAACGAGGCTCCGAATGCGACTTTTCAATTAGGGCCCGGCGATCCTTTAATGCCGTGAATATGAAGTTCCTTTTAGCGGTCAAAAATACCGAAATTTTGGAATGAAGAAACGTAAATGGCGCTTCGTAATGAAAACCAAAATTCGAGAAACTGTGCGGCGAGCTTACATCGAAGAGGCGATTACTATGTATGAAGTATGAACGTATCATCTCTATCCAATGTATGTACTCGTACTGTAAGATACAGACAGCTACGATACCTACATTACATACTGTAGGTACTGTACGTATTCATATCATGAACTGTATGATGTGTAGGTACTCGTACACTTACACGTACGAGTACGAGTATGTGTATGTGTACGTATATATGAATAAAATGTGATATTTTGGTATGCGATGTGTGGTGTGGTGTGGTGTGATGTGTAATCCGATGTGTTTCGTGTACGTATTTAATGTTAACGTATTCATGTACTTATGGTGTATGCGTAATGCGTATGCATTGTATACGAACTACCGACCTCTGATGCGATATTCGGACTCAACTGGTAACGGTAGCGATAGTGTTAGCGTAGCGTGTGTAAGCTCGTTTCGTGTCCTTGTAGCCGACTGGACAACTGTTGGTAAACAGATTGGTAATGTCGTCGTGTATTACCAAGTAGTATTTTGTGAGCTAGCATTAGTGGCGTATTTATTGATACGAGTAATCTACGTATAGGTATAGGTATAGGTTGTATGCACTTGTAGTAGTGAGAGAGGCTAATGTAGTACGAAATATAAATGTAAAATGATAACGCGCATTCCACGTTGATCGCGTCACTAGTGAAATAACCGCGACCCGCCCGCTTATTACTCGTATTTGTTTAATTATTTTTAATAACCTTTCTTTCTCATCTTCTTTCTGATCCTCTCGCGTCAATCCTGTGATTTTTCGTTACCGCTTTTCTCTCCTCTTCCTCGTGGCGTATCGTACAATCATTTCGTTCATTCGCTTTTCGCCTTCTCCGCGTAGTCGTCACAAAATAACGTTGGCGCTATATTCCGCCGCCGGTACTGGCCAGAGTTACGATTACGAGTACATGTCGTTCGACGGTAAAACGATTAGACAAGCACCTACCTAGTACCTATGTACTAGATAGGTATGTACGAGTATACTATAGAGCGCTGCACGATTACGAGTGTAATAGTATTCGGCATTGTTTCGCATCGACATCGTCGATACCTAAGTATACTCGTACCTACTCGGCATCGTTATCTGCCTTATCTTTTGTTGCTTATCCTGTGTCGACTTGTCGTGAACGCATAATGCATTTCTAAATGGGGTAAACTCGACGATTACTCACGATGCCGTTCTGACGATTATTATTTGTAATCACGAGGTAAATGTAATCGGTGATACTTTCCTAATACTCGGCATCGTTTCGTCTTATACTCGGCTATTATTTATCCGATTACTTTATACTTACTCGTGCAGTGCTCTAGTACCTACCGACCTATCTACAAAATCTACCTGCCTGCTACCTCCACCCACCACCTACCACCTACACGTGGACGATACACGGCAGCAGTGCGTAAACTACGTACATAGGTCGTACGGATGCGTCGTATTTGTGCGTATGTACGTACGCTTCCAATTTGACGACGACGGGGCTTCTGCTCCTACCTTTTGTAGCTCGCCCCGTACCTACATCATCGCATCGCATCTTCCGGAGAATAGCGAATATTGTAGGCGTCCGCGACGCGACGGATGGTAGACTACGCTTACTGTTATTCGTTCGTTATTGTTGTTGCTACTGCGATGGCGATGGCGTACGTATTAGCGTTTGCGAATGTCAACTACCTCGGTGGTGTCTACTGCCTAATAATATAGAATTGGACGATGGCGATAACCAATCGCATCCCCTAAAATTTCAAATACCTCCTTCCACCCGATAGTATTCCTGCTGTGACGTACGTTTCATTCTTAATAAGTAATAAAGTCGTACCTATTCGCGCGAGGCAATCGTCATTCCCGTCCTTCGTTACAACCGTAAAGCTCGAACGATCGGGCCCCCCAATTTTATAACGCGGTGGCAATTCTGTGTTTCAGATATACCCGACATTCCAGAAGAAATTAAAAGTTTGCAAGCGTTACAAGTCGCCGATTTTAGTAGTAATCCAGTTCCTCGGTAAGTTCTTCTAGAATTTCCGGTTATTTTACGTCAGGTTTTTCGTTTTTCTTCTTCGCCCTTGTTATACTCTCGTATACAGACCTGTTGTCTACTCGGGTAAACGATAATCATCTTATTTACGTAGAACGTAGGCACGAAAGTATTTCCAGTAAAATCGTACGTACGACAGCCTACGGCAGTCGGCTGTCTCGCGTTTATTAATTAACAATTTTTCGAATACGTATTTGTGTTAGCAAGGTATACAGCGAGTAGCATAATTGGAACGAAACGTTCGTAAATAGCGCGTCTCATTTTTCCACGTACGTTAATTTCGTAGATTACTTCCTTTTCATTTGAGATTATCCGGCTGTCGATACGATGCAACGATGAGTAATACCGCAGAAATCAGTCGAGTGCCCTCTGGTTGGCCGAGTGGATAGCACGCTGATCTTGGAATCCGGAGGTCCCGGTTTCGAGACAACGTAGCCACCAAACTCGTTACATTTTTCCCCCGACGTCTCTGAGGTAATCCTCGAAAGGGTGGATTCAAGGGCTCGAGTTGAGAGTAAAAATTAGAAAAAAGATACCGTATCTATGCTATTCGCGTTTGGACGCTAAAGAGCCGCTCTCTAGCGGCCTAATAAAATGCGGCCCGCTGATTGCTGTATTTGAACGAAAAGATGATCAGTGACAAAAATGTTCTGCAAAAAAACTGAAGTTGGGCTCATCTGGAAGGAAATGATGAGGGCGTAACACTTTAGTTCTCTTCAGTTTTTCATTAAAAAAAAAAACAATATGGAAAATGCTGGAGCTCATTTTACTTGTACATGTTTTTGTGGTGAAGATACCCTGATCGTCTTTTCGTCCACGATATACTAGCGCATCTACAGGAGTGTCCAAACGCCAATCCATTTGCCAAAAGCGAGCGTTCCCGCCTACTTTTTTACCTCCTTCAGCAAGTATCATTATTGTAGCGCGGACCCGTATTTATTTATTTGTTTATGTTACCAGTAATTCGTGAAATCCGCAGATTCGTGGAAAAAACTAGGCAGTTTATGTTATTACTGGTTTTATCAGTGAGAGTATGTACGAGTAATAATGCGTGATTATTTTCGTTAACTAGGTGATTCGTATAATGACGAACGCCAGTTAGTAAGAACGTGAAAAGGAAGAGAGCGAAGAAAATACTGGAGCGATTTGATGCTGCTAACTTTCCCAATCCAGACATTGGGGACGCAGGCGTTCTAATTCCTGGTGTTGATAGGGCGAAGACTGATGCTCGCTCATTATTAGCTTGCGTAATGGAGAGAACTTGAAACAACTTCTATCGTCTTGGTACGCCAAACGGAGTCCTCAAACAATATTGTATTTGCGATCCCTATTTTCTCTATGCCATGAAGAATTCATCAAAATTGACGATATTCTCGCTTATTTTATATTTTTTACTTCTTATACGACGACCCATTCGCGAATCTATGAAATAAAAACAGATTTTCATACTCTCCCTGAAACGGATCGTCTTTTCGTAAAATACCTAGTTTCTTCGTAAATTTCCTTACTTTCGTGAATTACCGGTAACATACCTATTATGTACTTTTTTAATAATTTATTTATCGACGTTCGAAGTATGCGATTCTAGGAATTTTGTTCGTATTCCGATTTTGTATAGTAGGTACATATATTATTTATATCATTTTCGTCTAATTGTTCCCTTAACTCGTCGCATAGTGTAGTCATTTTCCGCTTTTTCGCACCTGCCTAACGTTTATTTCGTTTTCATCCCTTTTGTTTCAGATTACCTTCGGGCTTTGCTCATCTGCGTAATTTAAAAGTATTGAGTTTGAACGATATGTCCTTAGTCACTCTACCATCTAATTTTGGAAGGTAATATACTCCGCGTTATTCTTTGGACGTACTATCACGGGTACTGACCGTAGTTCTTACATTCCTTGCGTTTTTATCATCGCTTATCGATAAGAAAACGTGGTTAGTTGATACACGAAGTTTTTTTCACTTTGCCGTGACCGGTCGATCACCGTACCGTATTCGGTCGACGCCAAATAGAGATTATTCGTTTGTCCGAAGGCACGCGCCTCGCGCCTGCTATGGTGCTTAGCGGCACGCGGTGTCCGTTAACGGCGGAGTGCAAAAACTGCTGACCACTCGTGTCATATGTATACCTACCCGCTCGCATTTATCGTATCAATATCACGCGTACAACTCGAGCCTGTTCCCGCATCTACTCGTAATTCGGGGTGGGGTGGGGGGGGGGGGCTTCTTAACCATAATACGAGCCGGCCGTTTGTTTCGACGGTGTGTCTCCTATTTCGGAATTCGTAGTGTTAACCTTATCTTTCTTTCTTTCTTTAGCTTGGTAAATCTAGAATCATTAGAATTAAGAGAAAATCTAATTAAAGCATTACCAGAAAGCTTATCCCAGCTGACCAATCTCGAAAGATTAGATTTAGGAGATAATGAAATCGACGAACTGGTTAGTATAATATTTCCATAATTTTTTTCCTTATCGTTAGCTTGGTAGATTTACAGTTGTTGTAAAATTAAGACGAAATCTGAGCATTATCCGGAAAGCTGCTTATCCCAGCTGACCAGTCTCGAAAGATTAGATTTAGGATATAATTAAAATCGATGAACTCGTTAGTACGTACATTATTTCGGCATTTTTTTTTTTTAAATTCTTAATTTTTCTATCGGAATTGCCGACTTAGCTCTTTCTAATGCCCTTCAAAATATTTCGTTTTCGGAAGCATTTTATAAACGTATTTCCATATTTCCACCCCCAAAATTCGTCGTTTTCGTCCAGTATAGACGACAAAAACTGTTCTCGAATTGCTCTAATCGGCGTCCTTCGTTGTCTTCTACTTTTATTCCCAAGATACCGAGTACTACATACCACTTTCTGTGAAGTATCTCGAATGCCTCCTTGTAATCAAATACTAAATTCTTGCAGCCATATTACATTGGTAAGCTACCTGCTTTGCAAGAACTTTGGTTGGATCACAATCAGCTACAACATCTTCCGCCGGTTCGTACGTCTTCTTTTCTTGTTCTTGTTGTTGTTCATCTTATTATTATTATCATCATCATCATAAATTATTGTTACTGATATTATTAATTATTTCTACGTAGGAAATCGGTAACTTGAAAAACTTAGTATGCTTGGACGTATCAGAAAACAGATTAGAAGATTTACCGGAAGAAATCGGTGGCTTAGAAAATTTGACCGATTTACATTTATCGCAAAATGTGATAGAAACATTACCAGATGGCCTCGGGTTGCTTTCAAGACTTACTATTCTTAAAGTAGATCAAAATAGGCTAACTACGCTTAATGAAAATATCGGCAGGTATGTACTCGTATTTTCTTTTCTCCTTCCTCCTCTCCGCCGCTAAATAAAACCGTATTGCCGCGTCTCTCTCGTATAGATTATTAAATTTGAAATTTCTCAAAGTGGAGCTGATAAGCTTAAGCTAGTGTGGCTGAGAAATTGATCGTTGTTTAAATAAGCCCCTTATATTGTTCTGTTTTAGCTGTGAAAACCTTCAAGAGCTAATTTTAACTGAAAATTTTCTCATAGAATTACCTCTGTCTATAGGACATTTGGTGAAACTAACCAATTTGAATGTAGATAGAAACTCTCTTCGTTCATTGCCTGCTATAATCGGTACGTAGCCTGTTAATTGTGGATTGTAATTCAGAAAATGTTCTTGTCGAAAATACGTGCGTCAAATATTGAAATAACATTTCATTTCGAATCCGTGAATCGAAAATTCCTTTCTACGAACATGTCGGAACTAGTTTTGTTATACCTGGGCGACTCGACCGGTGCCATTCGAAGGGATCCGCATATTTTGGACCAGGCTACTTTTCAGAATCGACGATCGCGATAATTCCTTTAATATTTTAGTCGCCGTGCGTCTCCCGATCGAAACTTAATCGAATATGTTTCGTTCGTAGGTAACCTGTCGCAGTTAGGAGTGTTATCGCTGAGAGATAACAAACTTCAAACATTACCAACCGAGTTGGGCCATTGTAAACAACTGCACGTGTTAGATGTCGCCGGAAACAGGTAAATCGATATCTAGCATTCGAAAGTGTGTAATAAAGGGAATCGAACGCGTCCGTTTTGCGTTCAGTTCTTTTCATTTGTGCCATTTGAACGTTGAACGAAAAGGTTTATTTTCTTTTTTTCGGCTCTTGTGGCCATGTCGCATGTGCTTAACGTAAGTTGAACCTTGGGTGATGTACATACAATATCCATACGTCAGCGATAATCAACAACGATTTGTGCGTAGGATATTACGTACGTTGCATTCTGTCTGAGTACAGTTAGGTGTTTTAAAAATTCGGGATTATTCCTTCGCGCTAATCGTTGTTGATTATTGTTGATATAAATAGATCATCCTAGGTCGAGCCTCCGTACCTACGTACTACCTCTTCAGCTCTCCCAGTTGATGAAAAAGAACACGAAATGAACGAACTGGAAATTAGCGCGATCAGACCTCATACGTTCGTTCAACTTTCCTGCTTGTACTTGAGTTTCAGAAATTGGCACAAAGAATCGCTGTCTGTTCGTCCCCTTAAACTGTGACTTCGATTCGTAATTATGTCTCGACTAGTTTTCGGGTGAAGCTGCGAGGTCGTCCACATACTTGCTAGGTAATCCGATAACGGCCTGCCCTATCTCCTTCCGCCTCACCCGGTATCCTTTGTGTTCAACAGTGATCATTCGAGTAACCGCTTTCTTGCTTACGTATGACATGATCAGTCGTATGTCATACTTGAACTGCGGCAAACTTCTTTCTTCGACTTAAACATTTATAATCGAATTTCATACTCCTCCTCTTCTTCTTCTATGGTTTACGCATAATTTCTCGTTTAAGTTAGACAGTGCTCGGTTCCTTCTGCGTCTGTAATGGTCGGCACGCACGCACACGGCTTCGTAATTATTTTTTACGGAGGCAGTATATCAGTCGCACCATTGTCTACATGTACTTTCGTATCGTGAAAAATTCTCCGTGATTGCGACCAATTTGACTCTGTTACAGCTTATTGTAATGCTTCATCGAAGAAACACCGCGTCCGTCAGAAATCCAATTTAGTTGTTATCGAATCGATAGAATCGGTTCGACCTGCTTTAATTTCTGGACACGTGATGGTCGTCACTACTTCGTAACCTTTTTCTATTTCACCGTGTTAGACTTTGTTGTCGTTTCTTTACGAATCCGCAACCAGACATACGTATCGCAGAGAGGGCTGACCAAATGTTTGGAGGTACAGATTGTAGCGATGATAGGGTTACGCCGGATCCTTTTCTTTTTTTCGCTAGAAAGAAGGCAGAGCTCCCATTATCAACCTCCTAGTTAACGGCCTCAGTTTCTATAATGTATAATCTCGACTCTTGTCGTCTTAACTTATTCTTATTTATATCATTCCACGTATAATGCGCTTCATTTTATAAATTTTCGAATACGTAGATTACAGTACCTTCCGATGTCGTTGGCGAATCTAAATTTGAAAGCAGTTTGGTTATCCGTGAATCAGGCTCAACCGCTGCTCAAATTTCAAACAGATATCGACGAAAAGACTGGCGAAGAAGTGTTGACTTGTTTTCTGTTACCGCAGCTGGAATATAAGCCGGAAAATCATTTTAGTGAGTATACTTACCGGATCCGTATCGTGTATTCATCGGATGTAATCCAAAGAGGTTTGGATGTTTAGGGTTCGGGTGTGAGCTGCAAGTTTATTCCTTTGGGGAATGTACCAGTTCGTTAATGACGAAACGTTTTTCGGGTGTAAGCACATCATCAGTGTCCACAAGCAGTTTCAATCAACTGTAAACCTCCGTCAGTTCTAATTTTTCAGGAATTTCCAAACGTATTGAACGCATCTGTACACTATTTATGGGAGCAAAAAATTTTATCCCATTTTGGCAACTGCGTATGCGGTTTACCAGATGTCAGCCACTCCAGTGTACGTTCGTAGTACTCGATGTATAGGTTATCAGTTTTTCAGTTACCGAATTTGGCATTGTTTGGGTTTGACCTCCAGAGATGGCATTCATGCGGAATTGGAGCCAAATTTTGTCGGTTTTTGACGGTGGTATTTGATTTACAGGTTTTCGAGGTTGTTGGATTTGACTTTGACGTTGTTTTGCGGATCCCACCCCCACGGGGTAGCATCCGGGTAAATCAGGCAGGTATCGTGTCCAAATAATAGCCAAAATTTGATTTTTGCTTCCTGCGGGTGCCATTGCTGGAGTGGGATTCACGCAACAATTCTAAAGTCGGATCCAGCGACCTTGAAAACCGGTAAACCAAGTGCGGGGTCCAAAAAATAGCCGTAATTAGGTCTCAGCTCCCCTCAAATGCCACCTCGCTGGGAGATCGGATCGAAAAACACTGCCGAATAATTCAGTGTACCGAATCGAGTATTTTGGTTACCCATTTTTTGGTCCGCATTTGATGCCATCCTGCTAGGAGGGGGCACTATCAACAGTCGTTATGGTCCAGTGTTTTATTTTTGAAAATCTCGGGTAATTTAACCAAACAGGAAGATAGACTATGTTCGTATAATATGTATTTAGCTTGTATGCGAATCAAAATAAAAAAATTTAAGATGAAAGTGTCGGAATACCGTGTATTTTCCCGTAAGAAAGTGGAGGGAGTGATTCGGTACGGGTTAAATTTATCTGATCGAGCTCGAGTTTGGCACACATTAGTTTTGAGGGCTGGGAACTCAATAGAAAGGCAGGTAAGAAAAAATATGAAAGTCGGTGAAATAAGAACCATTCTAAGGAAGTATGAACGGGATAAACAGTTAGTTACGCATTCACTACGTTCCCTAAATGAGTGAAGGTAGGTATCTTGTTTCCTTTTCGGTTCTGATCCTTGTATCGTCTTGTCTGTCGTTTCTTGAGCATTGGTTGGCTGTAGAATGCTATATCGTTCGTTAGTTTTCGTAAAATATTCTCAAAAATACGAAACAAATGTATTGCGAATACAGTTTGAAAGTCTAACCGTAATAATTGTTACAACATGGGCGGCGGTTTTATTTTATTATATTTTTCAAATTTGGCAAGCGCTGACGTATTGTTAATTTTGCCAGAAAATTTTCTAATTTCCAATAGGTGTATTACGTAGCGCTTTCTTTTCCTTCTCGTTTCTAACACATTGCACTTGTTCGCATGCATGTCTCCGCTTTGATCATCTCGCGCACCATCGCATGTTAGTTGGAAGAATGAATGGTGGCCTTGATCATCGTCTGTTCTCATCCTCAGATGGTATAAGTAACGACGAAGATGCCGAAGAGGAGGAAGACGTTTGGGAGGATCAAGAAGATTCGCGTACAACGTCCGTGAAATTTACGGATGATGTTCAAAACGAAAAAACTAAAGAGGTGGGTTCGGTTTGTACTTTTATACCGTGTGACAGAAATGTCGAAGTATCTTCTCCCGCCGTGATCGTTTCTTTTTCTGGGCGGTTCCGAGTTTAGTGCCGTTGACCGTTTTTTAACTGAGTTTAGTCCCTCGCAGTTTTGTAAACCTGTTAGCGTTATCCAGAAGACACCACGAGGATGTCGGCTTACCCAGTCTTCCACAAATAGAATTTTGTAGGGAACGTCGTATCAGCTATTGCGTCGTCGTGAAGAAATAGGAAAAAAAAGCACGTTCAGCCTGGGGGGAGGACCTTAGAGGAAACATGTTTTACATATTCCAGGCGCGATAGAGTATAGATGAAAGAATAGCCTACTACCTACTCGCAGGCACCTATAAAGTTACGGGATTAAACTAGACTACTTGCATGGACCAAACTCGACCACTGGCGCGAACTAAACCAGGCTATTAGTGTGGATGGACTAAACTCAGAATCACTCCCGGACTACAATCGGCTGCGACATTACCTTTTCGGGACTGAATTCGGATGCAGCCTTTTGAACGAATAGATTATGGACTCATTTGCAGAGATGCGAAGAAGCCGGTAGCTGGAAGTCAGAAGCCGGAAGTTTTTGTAGTTTTAGGATAATTTTGAGAAGGCAGAAGTTGGAAGCTGAATGAGTTGAAAGCTGGAAGCCGGAAGCGGAAGCTAAAAGTTTTTCAGGTTTTTTATCTAAAAAAGTAGAAGAAAAAGAGAGGGAAGAAAAGGTTAGTGAAAGTGGTGAGAATAAGTAAAAAAAGCTGGAAGCTAGAAGACGGAAGCCGAAAAAAAAATGGAAGTTAGAAGTTCATTATACTGAGGGTGGGAGCTGGAAGCGAGAAGCTAGATGAGAATTGGAGGCTAGAAGCCGGAAGCTGTATCTTTCGGCTTCCGCATCCCTGGTTATTAGACGAATATTAGATGGACGGACAGGGTGAAATGTCGGATCGATGGACTGACTAAAATTAAGTCATCTACTAACGTACATAAGGGTATGACGACGACGAAGTGTGGTTTTCGCGGCAACGGCATTCCGACCTTAGCTAATTGACCCGTTATTATTTATACCGAGGAGAATATCGAAGACGAATCTAAATAACAAATGCGTACCGAGGTACCTGTTCGTACGTCGTTATTTTGCTCGTATTCGTACGTGTATTTCGTGATTCCCGCCTTAGATAGTGGCGTCGTCGTCGTCCCTCCCCGGCCATGTTCGAATCTATTTGCGTGAAAGTAAACTTTCAATCTACTCGTATTTCCATCGAGCAAGGTGGCCGCGCTAATGAAATTTTTCATTTTAAAATTGGCGCGTCCTTAAGAAATATTCTCGATAACGAATTTCGGTGTTTTAGACGCCGTTTGTTCGGCAAAATACGCCGCATCCGAAGGAGCTGAAAATGAAGGCGAAACAACTGTTTGGTAAAGGAAAACTCGCCGAAACGACGATCTCGGAAACCAATTCCACTTGTGATAATGTAAGTTTTCTCCTACATTTCATTACGTAGGCATCGCCTTGTTGGGTATTCAGTTTTGGTTTCCGGTAATATAATACGAGTATCTTTATTCGATACGCGTGCGAGATTTCACTCAATTGCTTCGGCCTTACGTTTCGATTCGAGTACATTAGTCGTACGGTTGCGTTGTCGCGGATTTCTCGCATTACACCGGCCGGTAATTTCATTCGGAATTTTCGTTCTTCCGGATGATTTTTCTACCGCCAGTGGTGGAAATTCGCGAGTCGGACCGGGGCTAAGAACTGATCTGTCGCACGTTTTTTGTTTTGCTTTTTTTCTTTCTTTCACAAATCATGAAACTGACACGAGTACTCGACATGTCCCAGGAGTATACTCGAAGGAGTATACTCACGAGTGCGGAATGTCTGGGTCGATTACTTACGTACAAGTGTACAAAATGTACTCGTCTTCCACGGAGCATTCGACACGCGTCCGTCTTGTTCGGTTATTATGTAGTGACAGTAAAAACTTGTCAGTTCCGCTATCAAATGTGGTCCGATTATATCTCGAAATTCTTCCCGCACAGGTTGCGATAACGACGATGACGATAACGACAGCGTCAACAACGGTGGAAAAGCCGCCAGTCGATCCCGAAGTGGGTGGCGTCGACGGTTCGTGTTTGGAACCGGTAGATCGCGAAACAAATTTCACAACGGTAATAGAAACTGCAGTTTCGTTCCGCCCATGTTCTAGTTATAACATCAGTGTCCGCCCCTTCTCGCACAGGTTATCAATTTTTTCTACTCAATTTTCTTTTACAGGTTCAAAATAGTGCCGAACTTTTGACGACCACGACAAACAGTGATCCAGGAATCAGTTCCAATTCGAACAGCGATATGGAAGACGCCGAAGACGAAGTACGTATATGTGTCCGAATAAGTCTCAGTGTTCTAGTACTAGTTGCTGTCTATCGTCATGCGTCCGGGGTTTTGCCGGACATTCTTCCTTTTAACGGAATTGTCGACATCATTCGTATTCGAGCTGTATCTCGTAACGTCAGAGCTCGTCAAGGCCGCTTAATCATGATGTTTTACTCGCGGAAACCGGTATACGCGTACTCGTATTTTCGGCAAGTTGCGCCGTATCTACAAAAAAGGTTCGCTTACCATTTGCCAGATGTCTTTTATTGTTGAGAAAGTCAAGTCGAAAGATTAACATCGGCAACGTTATCGCGTCGATGATTCGTATTTGCGTTTCCTCTCACCAGAAAATGGCCTAGTCTTCCTAAAAAGTCCTTATGTCCTCGCTGAAGGACTCGGATAAGTCCCGCATTTCTGGACGAGTTTGCAAATTTGACGTACGGTGGTTGGAAATATGTACCTGCCACAGAACTCGAACGCGTATTTGAATCAATTCGAACGTAAGCTGAGGAGTGAGAAATGAAAAACTATGTTAGAATATTTGTAGCGAGCGTGACTGTATGATTTTCGTATCGTCCTGAGATTGCCGGTATGCGTACGACGAGTTTTGTCGCGGTAACACAACATGAGGGACGCCAATGGTGGACGAATTTTCGTTGATACAACAACGCGACACTTATTACGAACATATCTGACTGGTCGTAAATCGGGTAGCGAATTCACACCGAGGAACTTCACATTGTTTCGGAAACAAATGTTGATGTTACCGAAGTCGAGACGTCGATGGGATTTGTGCAGCATTGTCATCTGCGCGATACAACGGTCACGTTACGTAACCGCAGTGTAAATGTTTGCTGAAACGTGTGTCGACAACATGGGAAAGTTCCAGAATCAATGTTTTGTTGCTTGGTATGAATCCACTGTGATATGACGCCCGTGACCCGCGTTGTACATTACGGTGTTATCGTACCAGTCGAGTCGATATAGGATAGGAGGCCGACCGTAAGTTTGGGATATGTGCTACTATGGCCAGTGAAAAAGAACGAATACAAACTGGAGGTACAAAATTTAAATTAAAGCCGCTTACAGTATACGAATTAAATTATTTCGCAGCGTACCGAGCTCGGGCCGCTTCTGTACGTTACTTACATGGCGTGCAACGGATAAATTTCGGTATAAATCTGCAAACCAATGAACTTGCAAACTCAATGAAAGATTATACTTTTGAATTGATTTTGCTGTATGGTGTTAGTGAAGCTCGAGTTGATTCTTGGATAAAGTACCGCTTGTTCGCTATTTAAATTGTATTTTGACCATTACGTTTTCGGCTGTCAGTCAGTATGGCGGCGTATTAGCCAAAGACTTTATTGTCAGAATACAACTTTATTAGTGAATAAGCGGAGTTTTATAGAAGAATTGAAAGATTTTACTCGTAGGTCCGAGAGAATAGTGGAATGGGGTCCGCCAAATTGTCACGGCGCGGTAGCCTCGCTTACGTATTGTATTTATGCAAATTGTTCATCGTACTGCGCGAGTATTAGTACGCCTTACTTCATATGGAATAGCCGATTGCTCGTAAATTAACGAAGCGACGTTACAAGCTAACGAATTTGAAATAACTTCGAACTCATCCAATGAATTACGAACATTTGTTGTTGTCATCATCATCATCGTCATTATTGGTATCTATGTCAGTAACGTAACCATTGACATTGGTAATGGCATTCTTTCCATATGATTGTACCAGTATGCGATATTCGTATTTACCGTCGAACCATACTGTTGTATGTACGTGTTGTAAACTCGAAGGTTTTACCGTGCTATAGGTATCGCGTCGCTTAGCTCCGCCTCGTTACACTCTTTGCTTTCGACGCATATTTCAGCCATGGTGTAAATAAATTATTCGAACGCGACGCTGCGTGTACGCTATTGGTTAGCGTAGGCGAAAATTACATATCGCGCTAGGTTATCGTATAAGTACCGCTTTTCTCGTCTTACGCGCATTGTACATCTGTTCTGATGGAAAGAGTTTGTTCTGTTGTATCTAGTTGAAAATACTGTTTGCTGCTGTTCGATACCACGCATACTCGTTCTCGGACCTCAAATTTACCTTTGCTACGACCCGTAGGAACCTTCGAAAGTATCGCTTTTCCCAGTTATTTCGTCTTCGCAAAGCCTATATTTGTATTCGTTTGTCTGTTTACGTTGCTAAAGTTAGCCTGATTATTAGCTGTTCTGGGTTTGCTCAGCATATATACATATATACATATTTTTGTATATTGTGTGAACTTGTTGTCGCGCTAATACAGCGACAAAATAAGGCGCAAAGAATTGGCATGTTGCGACGAATGACACGATCTCGTCTCCAATCTAGTGGCTAAATTCTCCTCCTTAAATTATCTCTGGACTGCTATTGCGACCAGTGAATTAGTAATGATATCAAATATGCAAAAAATACCGCGTATATCAGTGTTGCTAGAAAGAGGATGGCCAGCTGAAAACATTCCAATGCCTAGCTCAGTTTCGTCATTTTAGACACTTTGGGCCACCATTGTACTCGACCCCCCCCCCCCTTAAATGTGACTCGAAGCTCTTTTCGTTTTCGTCACGTTATTATTTTCAGTTAACCATTTTCAATTACCAAGTGCTCTAGTCGCTGGCTTAACAGGGATTAATACACCTCAGAGCTGTTGACTTCCACTCTGGAATATTTTGGTGAACTTTCGAACCTGTATCATGTTTTATGATCGTGATCTTCTAATAATTTAAAATTGAAAATTTGGTAAACGATTCTGATTACGAACATCGAAAGTCGTATGAATTTTTGGTGTGTCATGCAAACGGCCTCTTGCAGTGAGCGAATAGCCCAAAAATGCGTAGAAAGCGATTTTCTCTTCCAAACTGTGAGGTTAATTGCGGAAGATTCGCACCTTAACTATTGCACAACCACACCGATGGTGAGAGGAACTGCGTTCGTATTTTCATTTCCATCTTCCGCCCGTTTCACACGTATCCGACATTAAATTAATACACAAGGGAAATAAGAGCTTTTTCACGAAGTCCGACTGTCGGATTGATGTCGAGGAATGTCGGCTCTTGCCTCGGCACGTATCTGACAAAGTAACAACTAGAAAAAAATTGAAACCCAGTAAGCTGGCGTACCGGGAACGCGTAGCCAACCGAACATTTTCTCTATACATGTCGGTCTGACATACTCGGCTGCTATTTCATTCCTCCATGTTTGTCTTTATTTTATTTATTTATTATTATTATTTTTTTCTTTCTCCAATTTCAACTGTACTCGTATGGACTTGCACAAGTAGTCTCGCTCTCTAGCATCTTACTGCGGCATGGCGCATTCGTTTTGCTTGATCGATTTGCTACATAAATCAACGTGTTAATTATGGAAAAATATTACAATTTTTTTATTTTCAATTTGTATGTAACAGCGAATCTGTTCGTAGGAAAAGCACGTTGTTTTCGATGTGAACGCTTCTGAAAAGGAGGCGAACCTGAAAACCAGCAAGTTACATAGACGGGATACGCCTCATCATTTAAAAAATAAACGCATAGCACCCGCCACTCTAGACCCTGTTGATCAAGAGAGAGAAGCAGCATTGGCGGCGGTTAGTTTTTTTGTTTTTTTTTCTCGTTCGTACACTTTTACTTGAACTGTGCGCGGATAAAAGTCGAATAGAATAGGCGACAGCAGCATTTTGCCTGTATACTCGATTTTGTCGCATTCGATTTCCACTCGACATACTGATACTTGACACAAGCGTGAGAATTCTGGAACCAATTTCAGATGAGAGGTTTCATGATAAGGAGAAAGAGGGTAGGGAGGGTTGTAACCGTGTAGATAATGGAAAAAGTGTTTCAATCGAATCGTGTCCGTGCTCTCGATCGATATTTACTAAAATTAGTCGTTCCACTTAGAATCCCGATGCCCAGAGAAAGAGCTGGGATTCCAATCAGAAGGTCGTTGTCTGCTAATGGGTTTAATAAAATGTAAATGTTCAGATTTTTTCTTTCTTTGATGTTACAGTTATTGTATTTGTGTCACCATCATTCGATTCGATGTCTCAACTTTGGTCAAGATAAAAGGTCGATTTCGGCAAAATTTAACTCGCAGTGTTTCAATTAATACTGATTAAAATACTAATTTATTAAAAAAAAAAAAAAATCGAAAGAAATAATTATTACATTAAGTTAGGATCGAAACATGATCAGAGAGCTCAACGATCCGTCAAGTTGTCACCAAAAAGGACGGAGAATTATGAAAATCATGGAGTATAGTTCAAAATCGACGGAATTAAAGACTACAAAATAACCATGAAGAGTGCCTATTTTGAGGCAGAAATGACTGAAGTTTTTTCGCTCGTTTTGTCCGCCGATGTTTTCATTTTCGATTTGTGAAAAAAAATCCAAGCATATTCCGGGGAGGGGGGGGGGGTTGTTTGAAATTCACCACGTATTTCGTGTATTGATGAGTGTGTAATCGAATTGCCGATGGAGTTCATTCATCGGATGCCTACTCGACGCCTGAATTTCGATGCTCTTGAAGGATTCGTGGCGTTCTGACAAAACCTATTCTGTTATGAAAAATCAATTTTGCCTAGAGAGCTAAAAATCGAATGTATTGTTAAAATCTCGTAATTTTGTTCTATGATAGAAAAGTTAACTTTGAAGCTATAACAGGATACCCTGTTAAATGCCGTTTCTTGCCTGATTTACGTTCATAATCGAGAAGGGAAAAGGGGAAGCTTGATTAGTCTCACACTTCGCTCATGTTTAAAGTTGTTTTACGAGGTAAAAAATTTTGAATTTTCAGATTTTCGTGTTGGTGTTTCCGCCAATTTTAAAGATAGAAATATGCGGTTCATGTCGATGAATTCATCGTCAAATTCTGTTTGAAAGTCCATCTGAAAATCGATTTTTAAAAATTCCACCATTAGGCGAATTTTGTCAGCTAACGTATTATATAATAAATGTTATGCCGTACGAGTCTGTTAAAATTACGCGGTCCCTGATCCGATTTTTTATCGGCAAATCAAAGGTGTAGGCCTTAGCTCTGCATTAAGTTTTTAATAATTGCCACTTACTTGGTATCTTCGTGATACATATTTCGAGTCGTCTCGGATTCAGCGTAATTGGTGAAAAACGGTATGCAGTATTATTTACACTCTGTCGATTGGCCTGTCCAGGTCATATATTAATATATGGACTACAAATGTCGACGTGAACTTTTGAACATATAATTATTTGTTTATAATAGACAGTTCTCTATCGAGTACAAAATTGTAATTTCACTCTCTTGCGGTTCATTTGAGACGCATTTCTTATAACAACGCCGACGATGGCTGTTGGGTATCAATTTCAGTTTTTTTCTAACGCTTGCTACGATGAATTGACAATTCGCGTCTACTCGTGGATACTATACATAATATTACGATATTAGTATGATATTGCTTTGTTACCTGTAGGCATTGAGGAGAAAATGCGAAGAAGAGTTGATAAACAGAACGGAGAGTGGGAGAACATTTTATCCAACTCCGCCGGAATCGCTAAAAGAACATCCATCAGTTGCTGGTAAGTTACATAGTCGTAACCTTGCGTACTTCACTTTACCTTATTTTACGTTAGATTGCATTACGTTACTTTACTACCAACCTATAACGTTATTCGGGTGCGTCCTTTTTATTTTTATTATGAAGTAGTTTTTGTTTACGAACGAGACAATTAACGTTAACGACTAGCCGACTGACGCAAGGTGAAACAAAATATGAGTATGTAGTAGTAGCGGAAGTAGTAATAGTAACGCTAGTAGTAGTATTACAGACTGTTGCTCATCGTACTAGTAGTTGTACATGTACATGCAGTCGTCGCCACTACCGCTGTCCTCATCTACGAGCCGTCCTTTGTTAGTATTAGTGTATTGCTGTTGTTATTATTGTTGTTTTGTTATCATCGTCGCGTCGTCGTAGCAGTTGTAATAATTACACAGTATCTTATTCCGAAATAGTCGGCGACGCGACGCCTGCTTATCAGTTGATAGTGGCAACATTGATTAGTCGTTCGAGTCGTTCATTCCATGGTTCGCGTTTCTTATCTCGCACTGTGTTGAGATGTGTACATCGAGTTTCAACGTGGTGATAGAATATCTTTCGTTAAACCAACTTTTTTAATTTTTTTTTTTTTTTTTTAAGCTGATATACCTATATTTTTACATATTTTCTTCCTCGTTTATATTTCTGCTGTTTTGAAAATCTATTTTTTTTTCTCGTTCATTTAATCACCGTGTTATCGACGAGTTATTCTCTTTCGTTTCTCGTCGCGTAGTATATCAATTATTTTTATTCTTGCGAGCGATGTACCGAGTAAAAAGTTAATTAGTGACGATGCGAGAAAAGTTTGGCAGAAGAAAACGAGTTCGAATCAAACCGTTTTGTATGTATTTAATATTTATACCATTACCGCGGTTTTACGAATTGATTATCCGGTATTTACTAGTCGCCGTGTCTTGTGGGCCATTGAGTATGTGACTTGGTATGGGTTCTTAGAGACACGCGACCCTCTTCTCGAGATCATATTGAAATTTGGCCTACATGTTCTACCATTTTTATATTTTTTTCGTACAGTGGATCGATAGAATAACGCGAGTGGAGCGAATAACAGTGAATCAAGTTCGTTCACTCGCTCGTTATTTTGTCTTCCGGCGACTGTGTTTTAATTGTTCGGACATTCGTCGTACGCATAATACAGACAGTTTTTGTTCAAATTACCATCTCGCGTGTTGATTGTTACACTACCTGTATCACATAGCTCTCTTGAAATAATACGGACAAACCCGCCTACTGACAATTAGTTCCACCTCGTATGCCCGAAAGGACCTTAATAAATTTCTAAAATCAATTTGTCGACCGTCCTAATTGTGTATTGCGCAACGTGATGTTTCTATAGTTAGGATTTCAAAATGTCTCTCTGGTTTAAATAATTGGGCAAAATTACGTGGCGCTGTATTCGTTTTCGTTTTCTCGCATCCCCTGAAAAAACTAAGTTTTATTGTAGTTGCATTTCGTTCGATTTTAGTGGGAACGTGTTATTTTTATCGTATGTTTCTACTATTCAGATGAGCCGGTGGATTTGGGAGAATTGGAACATTTCGAAATAACAATCGAAAGGACCGCCAACGGATTAGGTCTGTCGATAGCTGGCGGCCATGGATCTACGCCGTACGTAGGAGATGATCAGGGTATATTTATATCCCGTGTCACCGAAGGAGGACCAGCCGATCTTGCTGATCTGCGAGTAAGCGAAATGCACGCGCGTGAATTTGCCGCGTAAATTCGTTATCTTTGGTTTTATCGTTTGTATTTTTGTTGTAAAGGTTGGTGATAAAGTTCTGGCTGTAAACGGTCAGTCTCTCGTCAATGTCAATCATTATACCGCCGTTGAAGTTCTGCGTTCTGCGGGTTCGACGTTGTTGATGCACGTTGTTAGGGAAAACCCGAAGCGTGCTACCATCGCCAATGTTCCCGTTTTCAACAAAGTAAGTTGGTTCGTCATCCATCCTTTCATTACGTATTGTAATGGCCGTGATCTAGGCGATTTGCCACCGTATATCTTAAGGGTAATTTAGTTTTCTACGACCTCGCAAACAAATAATTTGGGAGGGGAAGGGAGACGTGTGTACGATCCGAGAGATTTATTTACTCAAACATAACGATACACTCGACTAGATGATTGAAAACGTATGCACGCTTCGCGCACTTTATGCCGAGCCTTAAGATGAATTGTCGTGACGATTATTTAAGGATGATTACATGTAGGCGTAGCATTTAGTCTTTTGAGTATGCGAGTTTCTTTTCGAGGTTATCGCAACTGTTACGCTTCCTTCGTTAAATACTTGGAGTTACGAACGGGTTGACCTACCGAGTGGCTCAATTCAATTTTGAGGGTACTTCGATCCTACTCCTCGTTCATGATACATCAATGAACACGTTTCCGCAGGATTCATCATTTTCTGCTGCATCTACTCCAACGTTCCGCGCCGGGGCTGATTCCGCTTGCTCGAGTCTGAGTTCCAGTACGAGTAGAGCAGCGAGTGCGCTTTCTCAAAATTCGGCAGTGACTTCTGGTTTTGAAAGCGCCAATGGTCCGCTCAGCAATAACCCGCCGAAGGTACATATATATACTCGCAATGCGATGCGAAAGACGTCGAACATCTGTTTGCTCGTATCGGCGGAAAATTATTTCAGTTCGTCTGTCGTTTGCTTTTGTAGAACCAGAAATATCCGGAACCGTTGACCAATGTCATCGATGTCAAAGTGCAGACAGTCAATTGCACCTTAATTAGAGATCAGAATGGACTGGGATTCAGCATAGCCGGAGGAAAAGGTTCCGCTTTTAAAGATGATTCCGAAGTAGGTTGTCAGCCATGTGTACGCGTATGTTTTGTACTGGAATATTTAATCCGGTGAAAAGCTAAATTGCTTTCACGGTTGTCCGGAAGCGGAAAGCGAAGATTTCATTATTTCGCTTCGGAGCGCGTTTTGATGCGTACGTGTACTAGCATTTTTGTATTTTGTTTGAAGGGTATCTTCGTGTCTCGAATTACCGAAGGTGGTGTAGCCGAGAAGGACGGGAAATTACAAGTCGGCGACCGTATCATTTCGGTAAGTCTTTCATTCGCCTCAAATATGTATTATACAAACAGGTACTCGGGCGAATGCGTCGAAACGTACGAACTCGCAAGATGATGTAACGAAACACGCGCGTTCAATTTACTGGTTCACCATTACTAGCGAGCGAGCGAACAAACGAACACATTTATCGTTGGTATATTATGTTATTATGTACATTTGTCGGTGTTTATGTGTCCAATGTAGATCAACGGGGTCGATATGACGAGCGCTACTCACGAAACTGCGGTCTCTATTTTGACCGGACTGGAAAGATTCGTGCGCATTGTCGCTGAACGCGAAGTGGCGTGTCCTCGCAACAGTACCAATACCAGCGCTAGTCCAAGTCCCGGGCCCGAGAAATCGCCCAAGCTATTCGGCTTACCAAAACCGTATACCGGTCTGTACAGCGCCAGCGGTCACATGTCGAATCGGCCCGGTTATACGGGCGTTAGATCCTCTCCGATTTCGACTAATTCGAATTTTTCGGCTTCGCCGCCCAAACCAGCTCCACGAAAGTTTACTCCGACGACGTCCGCCAATAATTCGTCATTCGAGTCCGAACCACCCACGCAGCAGACGGTGAGCGTCGTTCAATTTACCGTTATTTCTTTCTTCGTACTTGGTATTCATTCGCTGTCTCGTTTCTGTTTGGAATCGTGAACCGCAGTTTGCGTGCATATTCGTGTGCATACACAACGAGAGGCCTGCACGAGTACATAAAAAGGTAATCGCGTAGGAATCACCGATTACCTTACAAAATGATGCGAGTACGTAATCGTAAAAACATTTTCTCAACGCATACTTGGAAAGCGCATCATGTATCGCAGTTTTAGCATTCGGGAAACTGGTCCTTGCCAGTGGCAGTGCATTCAGCTAGACAAAGTAGAAGAAATGTTTAGAAAAAAGGCCTAGTGCGGATAACGAAACAACACTGCTACAGATGGCGCGATTGTTTCGGTTATCGTACTACGCTGATAAAGCCATTGCGTTAGATGTGAGGATTCGAAGTATTTGTTGAAAAAAGGTAACTTACGCGATTAGTACGTTCAGTGAGCACTTCTGCTCGTGCCGCAAATTTGCACTCGCAAATCGTTTACTTTCCGCCCTAATGGCGTAATATACTATACTCCGTGGACATAATAACCATAGGACCCACATGTAATCGCCACGTATTGGGTTAGGTTAACGTGCACGTGCAGTAGGTTTTCTCCTTTGAGTATAAATCTCCTGGAGAGATAGAAATCAGATTATTTACATTATACGAGCGTGAAACTGTAAAGCGTGCTGTATCGTGTGATGCGTGCGTTTCAGTCATGCGAATGCCCCGTTGTTAACAAAATGATTGCCATTAGCTCTTATTAGCATCAGGGCATCTGCTTGACAGAAAATGCGCGCTCTACAGGTCGAGTATAGGAAGCATGGTTTCTATCTCTCCAGGAGATTTATACTCAAAAGTTTTCTCTTAAAGATCATAATAAATGTACACCATATCTCTGGAATGCATTGCATTCAGTAGTATTCGCATTCGAATGATTACAACGATGCCGATTAGAGATTACTTACTCGCGTCGTTCGCCGCACGCATTCGTGTACAGCCGCCGAATCGCTGTACTTATTAAACGAGTCTCTGTATTCATACTCGGATGATTCTGTATTCACTTGTGCAACTCTAGTACACACACACATACACACCTATCTACCTACCCAGTTTTCTCGTTCGCTCGCACACCATTATAGTCATCTCCTGTCGACGTTACTCTCCAAATAAAAGCCATCACTCAGACGTTCCTAGGTTTGTGCTGCCAGCGCAAATTCGGCGTTATCGGATATTATCGTGAAAAAGTACTTTCGATGGCGATGCTCATCTTGTAGTCATTCTAGTCGTAAGATGAAGAGTAACCGAACTAAAACAGATTGCGCATATTCTTAGAATTCGTATAATACAAATTTCGTAAGTTCGTTCAATAAAATTCCGGGAAAATGTCGCCTGTACAAAAAATAAGCTATTCTGCCAGTAGACCGTTTTAAACAGTTGATCCGTTCAAATTCATCTGGTTATATTATTATCGAAGTTACAAAGGTCCTCGTGTGGATTCTAAATGTTCGTAAGAGTAGGTACGCAAATCACTGAATTGGGGCTTGCGGCCCCCCCCCCGTATTTCTGATTTTCGAAAGTCAAGTCAACCGATCTTTGGTACAAAAAGTTGCTTTTCTTTCGGAACGTATTTCTATACGCAGTCATGATATTTTCGCGAAACATGGCTAAACTAATGATTCTAAAAATCATTTCAAATCTTAATTCGGTTTCACTTTACAGCTGTGGTGTCTGAAAGAGAATCATTGTTATCAGTAACTGATTTCTTTCATCGTTTGGAACCCAAATGTTGTTTGTTTCTGCTCAAGTTCTTTAGGCGACGTCAACAATGATTATTTCTCGATACTGCGATATACGGGAGACGTGTAAACGTGAAATCGCGTATACTTGACGTATAAGATTGAGTGCTCGGTCCAACGGGTTAGGCGTGAGAACATGTTCACGCATACTCCTTGTATAAGTGCTAGTAGCGTACGAATGACGAGAATTTTCGTTGCTCGTACTCGATTACGTTTAGAATTCGTTGCAATTGTCGTTTCTGAAAAAAAGAAATATAAGTGTACTTTTTACGAATAACACCACAGAGATATCGTGCTGCTTCTCTCCCCAAATTTATGAGTAATTAGCGCTATACTGGAAACGTGAAGTCGTGGTCTGTTTCGTAAACACGAGTAGGGAAATCAAAATCAGTTTCTTTACAATATTTCTTTACGAATACAGACGGATTAACGTTTTCTCTTGTACCAAAGCTTGTGGTACAAGTTGGTTTTTACAAAAAATAGATTTCTCGAAGTACGGGAAACTAATCCAGAAACGCTCGCTGTCGTAGGCATCGATTTGATGTCTTATCCCGAATGCTATTACTGTGGCTACTTTTCCCAAGTCGTTCCGCAGCGACGATAACGATCGACCTCCAGCGAGGTATTTACCGCTGGCTGGTAAACTATAATATAGAAAATTGTTTGTCTTTTTTTCTCTTCCCGTTCTATCTCCTGTCGCTCTTTCATTCTTTCCGTCCTCTCTATTCCCAGATTACATCGCGGTCGGTTCAGTTTGTTCATCGTGTTCGTGTTGGCTTTTCGCTGTACTCGTACTCGTATTTATTTATACGCAGCCTAGTCGTCGTATATTCTGCCTTTCTTTTCTTTCTCAACACTCGCTGCGAATTATCCTGCCGTTGAAATAATTAGCCTCCTCGGACGTCCGTATTATCTGTGGAATCGCGCGAATTTCTTGATTTTTTCTTTTTAATCGGCCAGTCATCGAGTACTCTGTGTTCGTGTACCGTACCACCGCGTACACGTAATCGCGTTTTTGAAACCAGTTTCTTGACATTTTCGCGGCGATAATACGGACTCTCGCTTGATGTATGTGTATCGAGTCTACGTAGTTTCGTGCCGACGCGTATTAAGTATGAAATCGCGTACTTGTTAGATATTCCTCGCGACTTTTACTCGGGTGTACCACCCTTTCGAGTGTCTATAATTTTACACGTATCTAATAATAATTAATAATGAGTTAGTGTAATTCGTAACGCATTGACACGCAAACACGAATTTAATTAAACTAATGCACTCGTTAGGAAACCAAAGATTTATTTAGTACCTAGGTATAATAGTACCGAGTTTTACTTACCTACTATGTATGTATGTATTAGTTGTTTTTTTTTTCTTTTCTTTCTTTCTTTGATTCATCGGTAAGCGCATTTTATAAATTTTTTGAAACAATTTCGATCGACTCTTAGGCGTTACCCAAACCGATCACGAACGAAGATTTTCAGGCTATGATACCGGCCCATTTTCTTCACAACGGTTCAGAATCGGATTCCAACGAGAAAACTGACTCGACAAAAATCGTTTCTTTGACAATTAAAAAGCCGGAGAAAAAATTGTTGAACGGCATCGAACTGCCGGATACACCTACGGGCTTAGGTCGAGTCACCGAAACCATTACGAAAAGTACCTTCACTGAAACTGTAGTGACGAGAATCACCGACAACCAGTTAGTTCAGCCCGTCATCATCGAGGTAAGTTTTTCTAAATATTTTACACTTAAGGGTCGCTCTCGTATAGCTCTTCGACGCGTATATTTTCATTGGCAGCATCGGACTCCGAGCTGATGTTTTCGTCAGTTGGGTACATATCTTTATTCATTCGTTCATTCGTACTTTGATTACCGACTCTAGTCTCAAATACATCTCTTCACCCCCTCCCGTCCCTTATTCTGTTATTGTGATGCGAAATAGCGTGTGTGTAAAAACGTAAGCGTACCAACGTGTGAGTGCATACCAACTAGAAATGGCCCATTATGAAACAGTAGTCCGAGGAAGAAGTGCCGTTTTTTCGGTTGAACTACAGAGTTCGCCAAAAGCGGGAAAGAAAAACCAAAATCGGGAAAGAAAACAAAACTGGCGTTTTATGATAATAATTATATTATTGTTGAAGCGGGAATATAAGGCTTAACTCTTCGTAATATTTTTTATTTTCTATCACTCGAGGAGTATCTTATCATATCCTTAAATACTCGTGTACTTCGGAGTTGATATTTTCCCGGGGAATGTGATATTTGCCAAATTAGCGTCAAAAATCCAATTGCCAACAGACACAAACGAAACGTTCATTACCTTTGTACGTATGGCATAAAATACCGTACGCACCACAGGAGTGAAGTGATCGTTCGCATACTCGTCGCGAAATGATCATTTCGTTCTCTTGGTGCATAATAGGTACCATATTATTTAAGATCCTTCTCCCAGTGGTGCAGATAAATGTGCAGACGCAGAACCAGTGTGTACGGTTCTTAGATGATGTACCTACGACCCTACGAGTGCGATAACAAAGTTGATGATTGCGATTTGAGAAGCCCCTGTAGCGCCCTACATTATTAGCTCGATATTCGGTTTAATAAATGTGCGCCGTTGCCGTGCCACGTCAGGTCGCGTCGTGCATGTGGGTCCAATGTCTGGCTTCTGAGTCGAGAAGCGCTGGAGTCTCTCGTGATCTCGTTTCTCTGTTGTTTATTCATCGGTGCATTAGTTTATTCGCAGGTTGTTATCGATGCCATCCGTGTTCCTGAAAATATACGCAAAAATTCTATCCGTACGAAACTGTGCCGTGCGTGTCTGCGTGTCAATGATTATGTTTTGTTCTAAACGTCGCTTCACCCATCAGTATTCGAATTGAAATTTTTTCCTCTCATTTTCGTACTCTCTTACTTTCTCTCTCTCTCTCTCTCTCTCACACACACACACACACACACACACTCCCTCTCTCCTTCCCCCTCCTCCTCGATTAGGTATACTTTCCTAATAATAAGTTATCCGCGTTTATACGTAATTTTATTTTGATGCGGTCGCTACGCGGTATAATAACGAATGCCTTACGATATAGATTTACGTGTTATCACACTCTCGTAGCCCCGCGACTGACGACCCTTTGGAACGAGTTTGAAATTTAATAGATTAGAGTGACTTTTCCTCGGTATTCCCTTCCTTTTCCGTCCGCGCGCTTCTTTTTCTTCCTTTTCGTACCGTTAAACGTATGAATTTTATCGATAGTCTCCTATCGACTTACCTCGGAGGACAACATTCGTTATTAATTTTTTAACTCTCGCGTCGACATTCACTGTTTAGTTTTGTAATTTCTTCAGGATGTGATCTTGGTGAAAGCGGGAGGATCGTTAGGTTTCAGTATAATCGGCGGCACTGACCATTCTTGCATCCCGTTTGGCCTCGACTATCCGGGAATATTCATATCACACGTAAGAAAGTGTCTTCTTACGCGCCGTTACTCGTTGTATATAAGTGTTCGTTTTTTCCGAAGCGGCGAAATCGCCGAGCTAATCAAGTAGCTCTAGCTAGGCGTTTCGATAACGAGCAGTGGGTGCGATAGCGAACTGTATATATTTTCTCGCTTGCACGTAGATCGTACCGGATGGCATTGCCGCGAAATCTGGAAAATTGCGTATGGGTGACCGAATCCTGAGCGTTAACGGGGAAGATATCACGACGTATACTCATCAAGAAGCTGTAATGGCTCTGCTGAAGCCCGCCGATGAGATTACCTTGAAAATTCAGCACGATCCTCTACCGGAAGGATTTGAAGTAATATTAGTCTCGTCCGTTATCTATTACGACGATATTGTCGATCGACGATAGCCATTAGTCTGTACCTTCCTAATTTATACGTAACATGAAGCGTGCATACGTGCGTTCGCTAGTACTATAATCATATACAATGTGCGATTGGTACGGCAATGCCGAGACTGTTACAGGTATCGATGATTCGTCTCGTGTATCATTTTATGTTAACTCGCATTCACCGATGTATTTGCAGGAACTGACTATCGTTAGAGAACCCAACGAGCGACTAGGGATGCATATAAAAGGTGGTTTAAGAGGACATCGCGGGAACCCGCTGAATAAGTACGACGAAGGCGTATTCATTTCGAAGATAAATTCTGGCGGAGCTGCGAAGAGAGACGGCAGATTGAAGGTAAATTTTCGTTACCGAGATAGGCCTATACCTAACACCCTCTGTTGCCTTTTAGACGAGATAACAAGTTGCGCCACTGTAGTACGTAATAATAATGATGACGAATGGATGTCGTTATTGTCAATAGGTTGGTATGCGGATTTTAGAAGTGAATGGCACTTCGCTACTGGGAGCAACGCATCAAGAAGCCGTACACGCGTTGCGAACAGCTGGTCAAGAAATTCGTTTATGCGTCTGTAAAGGTGAGTCGAGTGTTTACCGTATTCGTGTCGACGCTTCGAAAGACCTCGGCGATGACGAATTTTGCCATTTTTACCATACGCGGGGTCTGATTGATTGATTGTAGGTTACGATCGGGCCGAAGTTGATAGATTAATCAACGAGGGTAAATTGACGCGAGAAAACAAGTCGGTTTCGCAGAGCGTTTCCAGTTTGGATAAAGACGACGAAGACATGGACAACATACGCAAGGTGAGCACGCGGTGACACGTTCACCTTCTGTTGTCTACTCTCATGCCCGTACCGATTTGGAAACGGCTCGATTTCCGAGGAAGCGGCGCACGACAGCGCCTTCTATTCAAAACGAATAGCTGCGCTGCTTCCTTGGACCTCGAGCTTAAACGCGACACAACGCGAATAAGAGCCAATTTGGAAATGTTCCAAGCTTTGAACTATCGTCTGCTGGCCTAGGCTGTCTTGTGAGTGCCGGAGAGATAGTAGACAATATCAGTATTAAGCCCAAAGAATAATTCGGCAGTAAAATTGAACCAAAAGAAAAAAATATATAGTTTATGCTTTCACGCTGGTAAGAAAAGCAATTTAAAATTACTTGTAGAATGGCGTACAACACGTCCAAAAAATTTATGAAGTTTACTCGTAAGTATTCGAAACTTGTGCCATATTTGTAAATTTTAGAAAGTAGTATATTACCACGTACGAGAACAGCGGAAGAGAGAAATATCGCAACATGTTCGATGAACAATCGAACAGTTGCGATATTTACTCACGAATTGCTGCTCGTACTGTAAGATGCTTTTTTAAATGAAAGCCGTGGCGAAAGTAAAAACATGAAACGCGTCGCAAGAAAAGGCCCTTAGTGTCCAGTTACCACTCAGGCCCTTTTCCTGCACCACGTCACAAATTCCATATCCACACTGGTTTTACTTTCGTCACGGGTGTCATCGTTATCATTGTTGCCAAATCCGATGCGAATAAACATGATTTTCGCTGTATGAATTAAAAAAAATGAATTACTGTTCGAGCTTCGAAACTTTAATACGGTAATGTGTACGAGTACGGTATGTAATTTACACGAATGTTATAACGAAGGTACTAATTTGTTGCGTTAAGTATACCTGTGGTCATTGCGAAATGCGGTTAATCCACGTTTGTTCGTGTTCGAATGTGCTCAGAAGATGTGATAAAACGAAACTGTATATTATGCGAAATACTAGTACGCAGAGGTATACAAAGCACTGCCTGCTCCTGATGAGGAATTAACGAATAGGCCTAGTCAGTTTCTCAGATTTCAAGATTTCCTAAACTGTTGCGGAATTTATATTATTTCCTAGGTATTCTCGCTCCTTCCTACCATAAATCCAGCGGTAGTGATGGTATTGCCTACGCATTCTCAAATTTTTCGTATTTCTCGACATTCCCGGTAACATCTACTCGTTAGCGTCGCGCTTCTTTCACGTTTTTAAAAAATTTTGTGTGCGTGTGTGTGTATTTATTTTTTCGTTCGTTATCATTCGGTTCTTCTTAGGAATACGAAATGAATCAAGAACTAGTCGAATGGGAAAGTGAAGAGAAGGAGATGATGAAGGAAAACATGGAATTAGATGAAATCAGAGAAAAGTCTACCAAAGAAAAAGTAAGTATTGTCGATGAATACGCGTACGTGATGAAAAAGAGTCGGTATACGAGTAGGCATGTGTCTTTCGAGTGCTCGAGTCGATATTCATCCGTTTGTTACACGGATGTATTTGTCTGCATATCTAGGTCCTGGATGTGGTGAGAGCTGCCGAGTTGTTGGCATCCAGCGACGGAGATAATCAACCGTCCAAACCCAAGTCGCCCGGAGGACCTAAATCCGGAGATAATTTGAAAACTACCACCATCGTTATGAGTAAACATACGTTAGAACCCCAAAACGATGTGGTAAGTCAGAATTTATTCACGTTTTCCATCGAATTGACGTTGTGTGTAATATATATTCTACGTAATACCTGTTCACAGAGTGTGGTGTAAACATCCCCTCTCCCCCGACTGTATCTATTATTTTATTCGTTGTCGAGTCGGATCAACGCGGAATGAACTAGTATCTTGAGGAGCCGAGGTTTAGTTTATTTCGAACGAAGAAAATCTCCTCCTTTAAAAAAGGGCTCTGGAACGTGTTTCACCAACTTCCGAATTTCGAATAAAAACATACGAAGCAACTGAAATATTAAAGCAGGAATTTCGGATCAATGATTTCGAAAATCAAATCACATTTCTGATTTAATTCCAATTTGAGGTTCGAGAATTTGAATGCGACCTTTCCAATAGGTAGTAGGGAGGTTTTTTGGGTCGTCGAGTTCGAAAATCCGATAGGAATTTCGATTCGTTTTCAATTGCGGCAAATTTTGTAATGAAAAAAACTAGCGGCGAATTGTCACGGCCGTGGCTAGATTTGTGATTCGAGACATTCGAGTTGGACAAGAAACAAAACTGTACCTCCGCAATTTCAAAAACTCTTTCTGACGTAATTTTTGATACAGTTTTTTTGTATACCTTCTAATTCGAAGCGTCCTTACAATCGCCGTCCCCTCCTTCTCTTCCTTGTCCACGCCCCATGGGAAGGAACGCTCGATACCTGGCACTGTTAACGCGTTAAGTCATACGGATTACCGAAATGAAGTGTTCGATCGAGCTCGTTGTTCGCTGATAATCTAATGAGGCATTCCGTTCTCGATTAGGCCCGAATCAAACTCGAAAGTTTAAATTTCGTAATGAAAATTCCGAGATTTTTTGTATTATTCGTTTATTTGAACGTTCGAAGTTAGTCGTTGAAGTATCCAGTTAAAAAGCTGGTGTCGGTCGAATTGAATTAGTTCGTAGGAAAGGAATTCGGATTTCGGGTGTTAGAATCGAGCCCGATTCAAAAGTCTAATGAGATATTCGAACAGACAACGAGTGACCTCGTAAATGCCTTATTCGAATGCTTCGTAGAGTTTTCCAACTACGGAAAGTTTCGCTCGTTCGAAATACACGTATAATTCGAATTTTCGATAACCGAATAGGTACGTGGGTGTCATATCAGAAATCCGATGGACTATTCGAAATCAGAGCACCAGAAGGCCCCCAGTTACGAGTCTTGTCCGATTTTAGCATTTTATATGCTTTTACTAATGGATGTACTTGAGCGAAACCCGTGACGCTTCCCCGACATAAATTCGGTGGTTGACACTACTTACAGTCTGCAGCCGTGTTGTTGCTGCGCAACTGTAGTCTGCAGCTGTGTTGTGAATATAAATTTCCACGGACATTTTTTTAAATTTAGGGTACGAAAGCGTATAAAATGTAATACTAGGAGACACGTATTTTCGGAGGTAGTATTTTTAAAATCAACTCGACGTAACGCCCTCTAAAATGTAAAATTCCTACTTTGGATGCTACAAAAGCCGCCGAAGTCTGAATACGATAGTGGTATTCAACGACCCAACAATACCCTTATTCCGGATTAGTTATCTGCCTGATCTGATGGGGGTCGAAGTTGTTGACTTTAGAAGCCTGAATCGGGGCCGGCCTGATTGAATTTTTGAAAATCGCCGTTCTGGAAAATCCCTATTGCGACGTGCGATTCAAAATTTTCATTAATATTAGTGTGGCCTCTTTTAAAGAGGGGATTCGAATTCGGAGATCCGAATCGGGTTCAGATCGAACATCTAATCGGATGTTCGGAATCAGTTTCCTAAAAACAACTAATAAAAAAATACTCCTGTTTTGATAATTTTTTTCTTTTTTTCCGGTAACTTCCTGTTTGAAATTTTCAGGTTGGTCGAACGTTCTAAAGTTTCTCTTCCTTTCAAGGAAGGGGAAATTCTCGCCTGAAAATGGAACCAAATCTTCGCACTTGAAGATACCCGTTCGTTCCGCATCGATCCGACTTATTGAACAAACCCGTATTGTTGCGACGAGGGGAAGGGGAGGAGAATTCGTGCCACACCCTGTGTATATATGTATATCGTGTAGACGTATGTAGAATAGCGCGAGTAGTTTTTCATTTACAATCGACAATGCGACGCGCATTGGCTTATTCTTACTGCCTGATTTGGTTTGGTGTTCGGTTTGGTTTGGTTTGGTTTATTTGGTTTGCTCGCCATTGCGCGTTATTTTGCCGCTTTTCTAGTCGTATCTATTTTTCCTATTTAAACGTAGCCATCGTTTTTTAATACCGAAATGCGTACGTTGGTCAGTAACTCGTTCGGAATTAACACGTATCTTATGGCGATAGAATCGGGTGTTTTGCGGTTTCTGACCTTCATCGAGTAGTTTCTCTTTTTCGAATTTTATTTTCAACAAGCGTTCTAATGTCACTCGTACGTACGGGGCGATAGTCGTTACGAACCAACGTGTGTCGATTTAATAAAAGATGGGTAGGGTGCGAGCGTATAATCAACCGAACGGAAACGTACATTCGCTCTAATTTTTTGCCTTCGTTTTCTGTCGAGATTCGCTTCGGTGAAACTTTGTAAACGCCGTTGGAGTTTTAAATATACGACGAGTAAAGTAGCACGCCATCGCGACGTTTCTCCTTATGTACGAAGATCTTCGATGCCGTTATTAAAGAAATCAAACGGGGAATCCTCGGATACCAGTACTCGAGATTCCGCCGTCCTCGGGTATTCGTTTATTAATTTACAGTTCTAGCGTTGTTGTGTCGTAAAATGCAACCGGCCAGCTATCGTTCTTTATAACCCCCGTCTGGAAAGTACACTCCCCAGTTGCTCTTGCAGCTTGTACCCCGTAATTTGGTGCTTTCTGAGTAACAGTTGAAAGTAATATCGTACGTCACTGCGTTCAGCATGGCCGAATGCTGACGCCTGTTTCGCGTTACAGTCCTCTTCACCTTTGGCTCATACTGCAAAATCGCGATCGTCGTCTTTTACTTACTATTTCTTCTTTTCGTTTTGCGTAGTAGTTACACACGTACGTAGTAGTCCGACCATCGGCGGCGGCGGCGGTCTTACTAATCAGTCGCGCGCTTTTCATCCACCAGCTGAGACTGGCGAATACGAGTGCAATTTTATTTCTCTTTGCTGGTTCACGAATGCGTATGACGAATAGTTCGTGGCGAGCCCGTGAAAAATAGGAAATTGATAAATACGTCGCTCTTCGTTGCACGTGTTTGTCTCCGTCAATTCTTTGTATCCGCAGGTGTCGCTAATTACAGTTACGTCAGTTTATTCTGCCGGTGTATTTAGCTACGATTTGGGTGGAGATAAGTTATTAACCTACCTATGTGTCGTCTAGCTTTCTATGCTGTATGATTTAAGAAGTAATAAAAATGTAATCGAGTCGTCTCTTTGTGGACGAAGGAAAAGACCTCTCAAAATTTCAAAATCCTATTCGGAATCGGCAAAAAAAAAAAAAAAAAAAAAAAATCGCGACTAAGCGCGAGTTCTGTTTCCGAAACGGCAGTGTTTGAATTTTGATAATCGAAGTGAAAATATTAGCATTAAATAGGCAAGGTATGATGTTCGAATAAGTCTGTACTTTGGAATCAGCGTGAAAAAGCGAGTTAAAATAGTGTTGTTTCGCCTTCAAGAAAGAGAGCATTCCTCGGGTGAAGTCGTATATTTCTCAAAATTTTACCTTTGACACGTTCATTTCGAGAATTTTCCTCGAGCTATTTTCGATTTTTAAAAAATATTAAATTTTTTTAAAAATAGGAACGTTTTTTGACATCTGGGAGGGAATGGAATTATTTTAGAAAAATTCTTACGGTCGAAATGTACCCCTCCTAACACGACGACTTTTAAAATATTGAAGGGTGGCCGGAATGGGAGAGATATCAGTCTCAGGGGGTCATTTGTAGCGTGGATTAATGTATTTTTTGTGCCCTTCACTAATGACGAATCAAATTCTTTTATTCTGATCGGTTGGCTAGGTGTGCAGCTTTGTAGCTGGTTGGCTGGGCTAGCTAGCTAGCTAGCTAGCTAAGTGTAGTGTACGACGCTGCTCGAGTAACGTAAATTCGGTACGGTATAGGGATCGGGGATCTATCGGATCGTCGTTTCGATATAACCCCTGAGTAAGGCTATCCGATCAATTTTTTAAATACCGGAATCGACAACCGATGCTGTCGAGTATTCACCAAGTTCTCCATTTTTATGGAAAATTTCTCGTAAAATTTAGTTGAAACGACAATATTCGAAACGACCGCGCAAAAATTGAAGTTCCCCAAATACGGTGAAATGAATCCCGCCCCCTTCACCTATACCTCGTTTATGATCTTTAACATTGGTCGGCCATCTATCGCTGTTTTCGTTATTTGTTAATTCTAACAGCTTTTCGTACGATGGCTTCATGATCGTGTACTTCACATATAAAATGGCGAACGAATTAAAAGTCAAATTTCCTCGACAACTACCGTAAAGGTGGTGTCCGTAAATTTTACTTACGAAATTTCGCGTAAAGAATGATTATTTTAGAGATGGGGAGAGGTGGGTACTCCAGCCCCTTGGAATTTGAGCCATTCGTTCTGAAATGTTTGAAAATATCTATGTTATCCGCTCGCCTTTCCTGTATGGAGGAGGATTCAGGTGACCCGGGGAATACTCTCGGAGCGTCGTTGGTTCGGGAAATTTAGCTAGGCGATGCTTTTTCTATGACCCCCTTTAACTCTCCACCTATTGTTTCTCGATGTTTAGAACCCACGATGATGTACGTACGTTAAATAACGAGCGGGAAAAGACACCCGAGATTAATGTACGTACGTTCGGGCCCGTTACGTCAATCTCGTAGGCTACGCGGTAAGGGTCCGATCGATCATCCCCATCAGACGCATTGTGCTTTATGGTTACGGTTAGTAAAATAAAATTGATATAATCGCGATTAAGATTAGGAACGAATTAGAAGAACCCGTGGGTATCGGCGATTATAATACATAGGTACACGCGTATTACTACTCAGTTGTGAAGTTTCCGTCGCGCCGTGCCACGCTGGCTTCTAATATGGTGGTACGCGGCTGAGTACTTACGAGTACGTATCTTCGATCTTGTTTCATATAACCGCATGTGTTAATTTCATTTTTTTATTTATTTTGCATGCTTCGAATTGCGATGTAGAATGGTAATGTAAATAGATGGTCGAATACGTTTCACGAATCGCACGGATCCGCTCATTCGAAATTTAATCCTTCTCGGCCCTCTTCCGCACTTTCTCCTGAAACCATTCCTCGTCACTTTTCATTGTGTGATGGCCGAAGCGACAATCGCGACGATGCAAACACTGTGAACACGGCGGCGGACCCTGGAAATCGCCAAAACCGAGACAAAGTTGGCGAGCTGTATCCCATCCGACGAGCATTGAGCGGAAAGAACATTGCCACAAATAACAACGATGTCACCATCGTGTCCTCGTCTACATTACCAAAGGCGAGCAAAAGTAAAAACGTTAGATTTCGTATTGAGAAAACGACTTTTGACGACGACGCCCACGACGATCGTAAATGCGAAGACGAATCGTGGACGCATTGTTGGAAAAAGAGAACAGCCGCGACCGTTGAGTCCCAGCGAACGAAACCAAACAGATGTCTGCCACCGTCATCTCCGAAAGGGCAGCAGCAACATCTCTCACCGAATGCGCCCACAACTGCAACAACTGAACTGCATCAGAAGCAACGACAGCAGCAACACCTACCACACCGATCAGCTGCACCGCGGCAACAACAAGAACAACTGTCGAAACGGAAGAAGCAAACGCAGTTCAAGAAAATTGTGGACACAAAAGAGTTGAGCGCGCAAAGCAGACAGCATATTTTCACAAACGACACGAGACGCGCAGAAAAGTTGAGTGATCGCAGCACCGATTCCGATGTGCCCGTTGATTACGCGTTCTTAACGCGACTACAGTCTGACTCCGATGATGAGAACGAATCGGCAGCGGTAGCTGTAGTGGCCATTGATGCGCGAGGACACTCGTCGATGTCCAGCGAATACGGCCATGCGTTGTCGTCGCAACAGCGACGAGGAAGACGCGAATGTCCAGCATCTGCGGCGTCTGTTCCACTTACGAAATCGTCGACCAGAGTTAACGAAAAGTTGTCCGAAATACGAAACGTTTGCCGACAGTTGGACAACAAAGACGCGTCGTTACCATTCGAATCTGCTTGTTCGAACGATGAAACTGTCGTAGTTCGTCCCGAATACGATTTTAAAACGCATTTGGCCCCCGGAAATGAAATAGCAAACAATGGCTCGAAAAAGCCGCCAACGCCGCCGCGTTCATCCGAAACGACAACTCCTCGGAGTACCGCTGCGACTACAACTTCAACTCATACAAGCGCTACCAACCTTGACTCGGCGGATGAGCGAATGCCGTACGAGAATTTCGAACGACAGTGGCGAACGTACGTGAAGGAAGAAACTGCTTCTGAGACGTGCGAAACGAAAAAACGAGTTTTCGAGCTACCGCTGCGACGCGAAAGAAAATCATCATCGTCGTCAGCAAGGTTAATGGGTGGCAACGATCGTACTGAATCAGTTGAGATCGAAAGAGAAGCCGATGGAAAACTGAACGTGCACGTTCGAACGGATCGCGCAAGTTCGAAGAAAGAAACAGTCGAACCACTAGGCGATGGTTTCGAGCAACACTTCGAAGATCACTCGAAAGAGCAGCGTCAAGAGGACATTTCTTTCGTCGGCGTCGTCGATTTGAAATCTGCGCCGGACGTTTTAACTGCCGTTTGCGACGTGCTGAAAGAAAACGCCAAACGTGCCGATTCGCAACTGCTGGCCGATAAATACGAAGATCTTGTACAGTACGTGACGCAGCTGCGGAGCCAAAATCGCGAAATGACTACCTCGCCTCCGTCGTCGTCGCCGCCGCCGCCGCCGCCAGCTGCGTCCAAGGTGATCGTCTCTCGTCGTTCGACTAGCGAATCGATACCTGTACCACAACCACCACCATGGCCCGAAAAAAAGACGTCCCCCGTTGAATATGGACACCAGCAGCGCTCGTTGCTGCTTAGCTGTAACAACGTGCGTCCAAAAGAAGTGGTCGGCAGCCGTCAACGAGTGGCGGTGGCCAGCGAAGACGGTTGCGTGTCGCAGCTAAAGAACCCACTGCCACCGCTGTATAGTTCGGACAAATTCGAATTTTCGTCGTCGTCGCAAATTGCTACATCGCCTTCGAAAGGCTCGTCGAGCACCCACGGTACACGATGGCGACAGCATTCGCCGCCGGCCGTGATCGAACCTCGTCCGAGTAGTGGCGAATTGGGAGCCAATTGGAAGCTCTCGTTTTCAGCGCCTTTATCGCCGCCACTGATCGCCACCAAGTCGCGTATCTCGAACGTGTCACCGGAAGCTACGCCGCAATGTCCACTCGTATGTACAACGAGTATGGAAATACCAACTCGGGCGTATCCGTCCTTGGCTCACGTTTCGTCTACCTCGTCCATGTCGACAGACGCTTCCTCCGACGCCGTGGCGGCCCTTGCCACGACTACCTCAAATGACAACGAAAGCGGCGGACTTAATTGGTCGGCGATTCGACGTGAAATAACCGAGTTTGACGTACGCTCTTCCGTCGCCGCCCTCGATCTATCGCTGCGTAAGTCACCGCCATCCTTTTCGCTTCCATCAACCGCAACTTCTTCCTCTTCGTCGTCGTCGTCGTCATCGTCGCCGCAGCCGTCTGCTATTCCTCCGCCTGTGAATCTCGCAACTTATCCTCGATCTACGCGATATTCCGCCGTCAACTCCGATTGGTTCGAAGTGTTCCAAAATACTCCTTCGCTGCGCCAAGTTCGCGACGACGATCTGTGCGCTGCCGATACCATTCAACACTCCACTCTTCATCCGCCTAATAGTTCCAATCGTACATTTCTGAATACGAATGCGAACGCCACCTCTAACACAAAGGTGAACATAAATGTACGGACGGCCGAACAAGAGGTTGGTGCATGATCTGCGAACATACACGTAAATTTTGTGTCGTTCTATCTTCCTCCTCCTTCTTTTTCTCTTTCCTGCACCACCATCACCACCACCACCACCACCACCACCACTATCATCGTTGATAATCGTATTTCTTCCAATACCATGTCATTATTATTAATATTTATTATTGTTATTATTATTATTATTATTATTATTATTATTATTATTATTATTATTATTATTATTATTATTATTATTATTATTATTATTATCATCATCATCATCATCATCATCATCAGCAGCAGCATTATCATTTCTACAGTGGAGGTGGTGACGGTGATAAACAGCATGGTGATAAGGGTTGCCTTGATAGTGGTTCCCTGAAAACTTGCACTGTAACTCTCAATAATAACGCAATAGATGTGAGATTGTATTTTATTTGTTAACTTTGCTTACAGACAACGTCGACGAATACTTCAACCGAGGTTAATGGTTCTAAATCGTCGGTCAGTGATAAAAAGAAATTGTTCGAAAAAGCGATGAAAGATCATAACGAATGTTCTCCGAAACCAGGTTAGTCGTCTTATTTTTGTTCATAACGCCACAGCGCCGTATATAGGTATTGTGCTAAAACGTATGCATACGAATGGTGTAGTATCGCTAAATCGACAGTAGTAATCAGAAGGAGACATACTAGAGGAACGGGGTGGAGTAATAGTTGTAATAGTAACAAGCACGCGTCAGTTTTCCCATAAACTCGTGCATCCGTGATGAAGGAGGAAGGCGAATTTGAAAGAAGAGAAATGAAACGCGTTCGATCATAAGATTGGGTTTCAGACACTAGATTTGTACCTGCTCGTAGCTTTGCAGTACAGCCGCGATAGACATCGTAGTGTGCGTCAGCGTCACCATCACCGAATGGTCTCGAAATAGTCGCGTGGCACAATCTGTAGTTTTGATTGTTGGGCCCTTTCGATGGTTGTTAAAAGTATGATTTGTATTTCGTTTGTTCTATAATTGAAAATACATAATCTAACGAAATCTCTCAAATAAGAAAAAAGAAAGAAAGGGACGATGAACTGTATTAGAAAACCGTCGACAGTGTCTATTACTAATTTATTTTGAAAATCTTTACGTCTCGATTCGATTGTCGATTTACTTGCCCGTTCATCCACACACTTGTTTGAAGTCGAATGTACGTACCTTACCTTTCAATCTTAAAATTTCTTCGCTTTGTGTTTGAGTTATTTTTCTTAAGCCGCATGGCATTGATACCCCATTACGGTCCGCAGTTTCCCCCTCTAGTCTCGCCTGCTATGCTTTTCCGTTTATTTTCACCGTCATTATCGTTATCTCTTATTTGTATTTATTTATTTATTCATTTTATTTATTTACTTACTCTTTGTCGGAAGGCATTATTTCATTATGACTATTGCCTCCTGGTAGTATTTATAATTTTTATTTACTCGCTTTTTTCCCTTTTTATTTTGCGTAGAAAGAGTATTTACATTTTTAAGTCGAGACGAAGTTGAAAAACTGAAACAGGAAGAAGGTAAGCTCGTCGATGGTTACTTATTCGTTTTCGAAGTACAGTGTTTTTTACGTTAGTCGTGTATAATACCCGTTATTGAGAAAAAACATCCATAAGTAAAGAAAAGAAGGCGAATGACCTCGATGTTTCGGCTAATCGATGAAACAGTTCCATTTCGTCAGCCCCCTCCCCAGTTTGGATTTAAGGGTTGAAACTATGTTAACGACCTGTGCTCGAATTGTGCTGCTATTACTACAAATTGTGCTACACCTTACCGGGGAGAACCAACAGAAGGCTGGGGAAATGCATGCCCCTCCCTCTTCCCCCCCCCCCGAAAAAAGCGATTTGAGAGCTGAAACTATGTTGACAAATTGTACTCAAAATGTGTTGGCATTATATTTCGAATTATACTGACCCTTAAATGGGAGAATCATCATGGGGGTCGAGGAAATGCTGCCCCCATTGCGATTTTAGGGCTAAAACTGTATAAATGAATTTATTGTGCTTCAATTGTGCCTGCCAAAATGTGCTGACGTTACTTCGAATTGTGCTTCCCCCTGAAGGGATAACCACCATGGGGGACTGAGGAAATGCCGCCCCAATCGCGATTTTAGGACTGAGACTGCGTAAATCAATTGTGGTCCAATTGTGCCGAAATGTGCTGACATTATTTCGAATTGTGCTGCCCTCTAAATGGGAAAACCACCATGGGGGGACTGGGGAAATGCATGCCCCTCCAAAAGCGATTTGAAAGCTGAAACTGTGTAAATGAATTGTTCCCGAAATGTACTGATATTGTTTCGAACTGTGCTGCCCCTTAAAGGGGAGAACCACGATGAGCGGCTGGAGAAATACTGTCCCCAAGTGCGATTTGAGGGCTGAACCTGTGTAAATGAAGTGTGCTTAAATTGTGCCGAAATGTGCCGATATCATTTCGAATTGTGCTACGTTAACAAAACGTAGTTTAACGTGCAAACGAAACTACTAATAATGTAAAAAGTTTTAGATCAAAATTCACAGTAAGGGGGAGGGTGAAGAAACAGACCTATTCATAAGGAATACAAGACAACGTCGTAATACTTACAGTGAAATTATAACAATTAAATTCTTGATTTATAGTAGAAGGAAGAACTGGACCCGCATGGTATAGGCATGACAGCTTGAAGATCGTAAACGACCAAACGACCACTGGTAGATAGATCATTTTCATAATTTACCTTTTTCCTCTATCTTTTTCCTTTTCAATTCGAGAGAGGTCTTTTTCGCGCACGCGTTCTTCATACTCAAATTGGATTTTCTTCTTCTGTTCATCGTCAGCATTCTGACATTGCGTGCCTTCTTCACTGTTTACACTCTCTGCGACCGTGAGAATAGAGTGTGAATCAAGACCACCCTCAACGTTGCTTACATTCGTGATATTGAGTACAGGAGCTCAAGTAGGGATACCCCTCACGCTACTATTATTTTCCGGTAACGAGCACAAGAGAGGTCCGATTAGGACTATCCTGGATACTGTTTGGAACCAACACTTAAAATGTGAATTTCACGTACAGTAGTAATTAACATAATACTAGCCGAGAGTAATTAATTAATAATTCCGGTCATACGACGTATGAGGAATTTGCTTCTTTAGTACATCGAGTGGTAGAGTAAAGAAAGGTACAGCATGTGCATGACGGAACTAAGATGTGACGACAGGACCGGATTCAGCAGGCCTTCAGTTTTTCCCCGAGAGAGAAAAGGTGAGTTGGATTTCGAGAAGGAGAAGAGGAGAATTTGACTTCCTTATTACATAGAGACATAGTGACACAATTCAGCAACACACGAACACTATGCGTTTAAATGGTAAGGCCCTCAAATCGCATTTTGGGGCAGCAGTTTACCAGCCCGATGGCTTAGTTAGCCAGCCCTTCCCTTTAAGGAGTAGGACAATTCGAAATTATGTCAGCGCAGTTCGCACACAATTCATTTTTTTAGTCCTCAAGTCGCAATTTGAGGAACTTTGTGTTTCTCCCCTCTACGGGGAGCACAATTCGAAATAATATCAGCACATTTGAAGCACAATTCATCTACACAGTTTTAGCTCCCAAATCGCTTTTGGGAGGCATGAATTAACCTAGTCCCCCAGGGTGGTGCTCCCATTTAGAGGGCAGCGCAATTCGAAATAATGTCGGCACATTTCGGCACAATTGGAGCACAGTTGATTTACACAGTGTCAGCCCTAAAATCACAATGGGGCGGTATTTCTCCAGCTCCCCCATGGTGGTTCTCCTCTTCGGGGGCAGCACAATTCGAGCACAATTCGTTAACACAGTTGTAGCTCTCAAATCGCTTTTGAGGTAGCATGCATTTCCCCAGCCCCCCCCCTGTTGGTTCCCCCCGTTAGGGGGCAGCACACTTTGTAGTAATATCAGCGCAATTCGAGCACAGTTCGTTAACATAGTTTCAACCCTTGAATCCAAATTAGAGGAAGGGGCTGATAAAATAGAGCTGATGAACACTCTGTTATTCCGACTTTTGATTTCTAAGTTTTATCGCAAAACTAGACAAGTTTGCCGAAACGTCGAGAACATTTTCGTATGTGCGCTTATTAAGGTGCAGTCGAGTTTGAGATGTAGTATACGAGGTGGTCACGTTCAATTCGTCTCAGCGTTAAATCTCAAGTCTGAACTTTTTTTTATTTATCTTTCAATATTGGTGTCTCCGTTTCCAACGAATGTAAGGTCATGCGGTATGTCTTGGGGTAATGTTCTTTTTCCTTTCATTTTGCAAAATTACTGGGTAGCCACTTTCTGAAAAAACTGGAAAAGTTAGAGAATTTTGTCAGGGCAGTCTGGAAAACTCTGGGAAAAATCGGAGAGTTGCTATAATTTAGTGGATCAAATCAGGGAACTTCTTGAGGATAATGAGAATTAAATAATACGCGCAATTTTCATAGTAGTCGATGAATATTAAATTTGATCTTCAAAATGTAAGTATTTTCAAAGTTGTGTACAACACTAGCTGAAGAAGATTTCAGGGAAAATTTGGAGAAATGGTCCGGAAAACCGTGGAAAATCGTTGTAAAGAAAGAAAAAAAGAAAAAAGGTGGATACCCTGAGATTGTTAGCGACACGCGAGAAAACAATTCGAATCGACGCTAGGCCAAATTTCAAAGTGAAACGTTCGAAAAGAATAATTCCGGTATTACCGCGATCACCTCGGGTGTAAATCTACGTACTCGTATTTTCTGTACAAAGTGTGAAGTCTCGCTCAGCTTCAGTTCTACCGGTGTGCCCGCAAACGCGACAGCGGCAGCTCCTTTCTGTTCTGCGACCTCGTAATACGTAACCCGACCATACGTCGATTATTTTCAGAACGAAAAATAGCGTCCTTATCGAAAGATACGCTTCGATCGGTGTCGCAAGATTCAGAAGATTTGGAAGACGAGTGTTCGACGGATATTTTCAAGTGAAAACAAGCTACCAAGGCAAATTATATCGCCATCGCCATTTTGATTTTCCACTTTTTGTATACCGTACGACACACAACACAACATATCTTCGATATTTTACGAAGACGAGCTTTTTATTTACCTACCTTACACTTACTTCTGTATCCCGTTTCCTCATCGTAGCTCCTATTTTTTTTTCTCTCTTCATTGTTATTATATATACATAAATGTATAATATTATGTTTGTTTACCGTTTTGTATAACCTTTTATAATTTTTTCTCTCCTACTTTCTTCGAGGTGTTAACCTATTTTACGTTCTTTCAACAAGTTTCCGACTTCTTTCTTTCTCTTTTCTTGCTTCCTTTTTTCCATTCTCTTTTCTTTCCATTTTTCTCTTCTCCTTATCTTCCTGCTGATGTAATAACCTCGTTACTACCTGTTGACATTATTCGATTAGGTATCGAAATTTTTATATTCGAAAATTTTATCGGAACACATTCACGTTTGCCGCGACCAATTCAAAGTTTCCAGTCTTTTCAGTATTATTAAAGTTTAAACGTGTTATTGTAAATTTAATTTAATTTATTTATTTACTTTTTCTTTATCGTTAATATATGGTTTGGGAATCGTATATCTTGTAATATTTGATCGTTTGCGGTTGTATAATACGGTATAAGTATTCAGGGTCTTTCAAAATAGACGCTCACACGAAAAATATAATTAACGCCTACCAAAGAGATTGTTGTGCTTCACCGATAGTAACACTGTATTCTTCAGTTGATAACATAGCCAGAAATTTGGTAGATAAATCAGTTTGCGCATTTAATTGGGTCACAATGTACACGATTGAAGAACGTATTTTTTTCGTTGAGACTGCAGTTTAGACAGAAACTTGAAGCAGGTTTTGTACTCTGTGGGGGTAAGTCTTGGAGATTTCAAAAGCATAAATTGTCAAAAAAGAGTATATTATGTATCGTCTACGTACTTTAGAGTTATGTAAAAGATCGCCGTTACAAAAACAGGCCGACTACGATCGATCTGTCAAAAGAAGAAATATCGCGCGTCTCCGACAGTATCGAAGTCGGAATGTTAATGTTCTGCATTAAGAATTTTTTGACACGCTCACTGCGTATATGTAGCTGAAAATATTTTTCAGTGAGAAATGTAAAGAGAAGAAAAAGAATGAATTTATTTATTTATTTTTGCGCTGGCTATTTACATTTTTCTCGTGAGCGCGTTTATTGTGAGAGACCCTGTATAACGCGAGTATACATAGGTGCGTGCGATTTGAAATTTTACATTTTACTTTTCGTATCCTCCAACGTGTTGGTTGATACGTATTTTTAGATGTAATAACTCGTATTATACGTCGTTGTCATTTCAACGCGTTGTTTCCAGCACCTTTAATATCCGATTCGAATCGTACCTCTGAATTTAATAACGCTGTTCGAGTTCACCGAAATCTACGCCCGAGGAATGTAAACGAAAAGAGTGTACGCCACAGCGCATTTTCACTCCTTGCGTTCTACGAGTACCCGAAGATAAAAGCATTTTTCCCGGCAAGAATATTTTACCATACGATAAGACCACACGATACTCGGATACGTGATGAATATGGAGGTTCCCGACCCGATTAGGAAAACTTATTTTCGAGTACTGGTGTAAATTTGCGTGCGACTGAACTCGTTATTATACGTATAACGCCCTCTCGATTTTCCTCATTTTTTTCATTGTACGTTCTCTGTCTCCTGTTTGTTTATTTTATTTTATTTTATTTTTTTATCGTATATAAAGTGCAATAATTATTATTCCTTTTAATCGTTTTTATTTTATTTACTTTTTCTACTTTTAAATATTTTTCGCGCGTGCGTTGTTCAATTAATTGATAAGCTGTACAAAATGAAACGTATCATTCTTTCAATAATTCTTTCGTAATGTGATGCGATCTGCGAAACCCTAGGATAAGTCAAAAAACCAAATGTTGCGAAAACAGCGTTTCTCTCAAAACTTTATTATTGAAATATATGGAATCTGCGAACTTTGAAACGACGCGCAGAAGCGAATTTTGAGTCAATCGACTTCAAACTTGTTGCAAACTACTCGGGAACGTCTAGAGAATCCGAATATACCGAAAAAACAAAAACGAAAAAAATTTTCCGACTTATCCTGGGCTTTTGCACATCGCATCACTTTCTCTTTTTTTAATTTACCTTTTAATTTATTTTACGATTTATGCATTTTTTACGGGGCAAGGTAGATTCGTCTTACATTTTTTCTTCGAAAGTCGCTGTACGTATTACGAGTAATAAACTTATTATTTCGATTCATGAATTTCTCCGTTGAAATACTTAGCTTACTTACCTAGATGAAAATACAAAAACTTGAGAAATTTCGGCCGTTTTATTTTATTTATTAATTTTCTTCTCTTCGTCTCTCCGCACCACCGGTTCATTTATTTACTTGTTAATTCGAATAAAAATCTGAATTTCGTTTTCAGTCATCAATACAAATTCGATTACGAAAAGTAATTATTATAAAGATCGCCTTGCTCTTCGTTGGTTTTTATTTTGAATTTCATTTATATTATTATTTTTTTCTTACTCGTTTATTTTGCGTACGCGCGCAATTGTAAATAACGAATCGTCAATTATTAATCTTATGATTTGTTGTTTCATCTGTACATCACTCGAATATTTTATAACCAATATTACTTTTCGCGTATGAATTACGACCGCGCGTTTTTTGTACCATAATATTGTGTATTTTACGACCAATACATATATAATATATATTTTCATTCGTATTCGATCAAGTTCTTACTTGTCGACGCTGTCTGAGCATCTCACTCGAATTCGGTTGAAAAGCAAAAGAAATACACGACGTTAAATATTTTTATTGCGTACATGTTGGAAAATGTACACTTTACGAATGTTTTTTGCCAATTGTAAGTCGGACTTCACAATTATGAGATAGATCGCGTAGAATGCATCGCTATCTTCCGTTGTTAAGAACATAACGTGACATCTTAACAGCGGCGCACGTGTTTAACAAAAGCCTTCATTCCCCCGTCAATTTTTCAATATGTACGCAATAAAATATCTTACACAACAACGTTTGTCAGTGAATTTACATGTCTCGGGAAATCGCTCACTCGCCTCCGGTTCGCTTCGCAACCTTTACCCTCGCATGTAAACGCTCACTTACAAACGTTGGTGTGTAATATATTATTACTACTTATACTTCGAAATTACCTATAACTACTCGTTTGTTTACCCGCTAGGAAATCACTAAACCTTTCGGGAATTCACAGGCTCGAAGACTAAACCGACAAAACGCACTGCTCGCTGAACGGCAAGAAGATACACAACAATGTTCCGTATGTCTGACGTGCAGCGGTGCGGTGACCTCCTTGAACCGCTGAGGAAACTCCCGTAAAAATCAGATTTGTGCCCCCCCCCCAAAAAAAAAAAAAAAAAGTTTCGCTCGCGATTTTCATAAATAATTCTCTTTGAAAAATTTCTGGAGAGCTCGAGCTAGAATAGAAATTAGAATATGTAATGACTCACGCGCGTCCTGCATAAAATTATTGCGTACCATGTGCGCTATATATGTACGAATAAAAGTTGAAGAATAAGAGGTAAAACAAACGTTTGTCTGCAGTGGCGTCGCTGGAAAATTTTTAGGGGTAATTTTTTCAGTAGTGTTGACCTACATTCATCGGCGTTGATGGATTTTTTCGACGGATGGGTATAATATGCTGTATCAAAGTGTCTAACAGTCATTTTTAAGTCATTTATTCTCAGTCATGATCATTTAAAAATTTAAGGATCAGCAAATTACTTTGAAAGAGAAAATTAATGACAGGGCTGCAATGTTTATGCGAATGCATATTTTTATCTATGGCGTATAGGTATAAGTTTCAAAAGATCTTCACGAATCACAGAATTCTGAGTCAAATGAGCAGAACTTTATCCTGCATATTTCGCATATTTTGGCACTTACCCCATATTTTGCAACGATTCTGCTTATTTTTCAATTTTTTTTTCCCCGAAAAATTATATTTTAATGTTGAGAATCATGTCCAACAACAAAAAAAATTGAGAAGACTTAATGGTTAATGAATCAGTAGAAAAGCTTTTAGAAAAATATGTTCTTTTGCACGTGTGATAGATAACCTTTCTCTTGCCGCATCACATTCATCAATCATTAAGAAATTACGAATAGGTGCATTATCTCCTGGGTGCATCTCCTATTGAAAGGAGATTGGACTCTTAAGGAGACACTTTACTGGATCATTTTAAAATATGATAAAAATTATCTCAGTGTATCCAACTTAATTTTTCCTTTGAAATGACATACCCACATTGATTACATATTTATGCATATTTTACAATTTTGGCGCATATTTTCGGCATTATTATTTAGACTGAATTCAGTGCATAAAATACGCGCATATTTCGCTATTTTTTGTGCATAAAAATTGCAACCCTGATGATGACGATAAATCGAAATACACATCAGCTTACAAGAGTCTTCGCCAGGGCTGACAAGCTAAAGCGAATGATTGGCTTGGCAGAAGAAGAAGCCGTATTTGATTGGCTTGTGAAGCTAATCAAAAGCCAATCCTTCAAAAAGCATTAAGACAATAAAAAGCCGATCAATTTATCGAAGCAGCACAAGCCAATGAATTTTTTTTTTTTTTTCCTTCAAGAAAACGGCTCGTGCATGGTGCATCGTGGATCGTGCTCGACCGGGCGACTACATCATGAACGGCTGGAAGCAGTTGATGAAATTATGAAAAAGCCATTCCCAAGCTAATCAAAATCGGCCATTGGCTTGTAAGCCAATCGTGAAGTTTAAGCCAATGATGATTGGCTTGTCAGCCCTGGTCTTCGCATGCATGACATGCTCATGTGAGTCGTGTGAGGCGTGATCACCATGCGCGTATTAAGGTAGGTCAGCTCAATAAGGCCCTAATTTAAGGACTTGGCTCTCCTGACTTTCATGTAAGTGATTTCATGTTTTTTCTTTTTTGCGTTGAAGTTGTCGACTGCAATATTTAAAAATTGGTTGGCTTGAAATTTTCCTATACTGATCCACGTTCCTCAGATCTTCTAATAAAAATACCCCTTTTTCAAAACATGATAAGGCCAGCGCACCAAAGAAGGCTGTGCCTATAACTTCATAAGACCCAATCTAGCCTAATACCTAATAAACCTGACCTGAAATTCCGTAAATAAAAAGTTGAGCGTAGTTCAAATAGAAATTTATGAGTAAGTTATACCTGAAATGATAATCAATTGATCTTACCAGGCTGGGCCTTATTAGATTACATAATCCTATTTTTCGTGAGTATCGCATACCTCGGTTCCAACTTGCTTAAATTTCACTTTTCTGCCGTCGATCGTTAACCAACTACCACTACAACAACTACCCCAATTTTTAGTGTCCATTTTGGAGTGTGAGTGAACTTGGTTATATTCCTTTTGCAGGGTGTGCCAATTCACGCTTCCTTCTGCTGTATTCCAAAGCACTTTCGGCTGTTATGCCATCATCAGTGGAGTACCCTAAATGAGACTTGTCTCTTGTGGTCCCGTAGTTATAGTCGAGGGTAGTACCGTATGGTGAGCTTGTTTAGTCTTGCGTTCCTATTGGTTGTCTGTGAATATGCAGTCTGTCCAATCAGTGGTTATTGTTATTGGTTGTGTGCTCTGATTGGTTGTCTGTGGTTGTGCAGTCTGTCCAATCCGTGGGTGTTATGTTATTAGTTGGAATAAGTTCTCACTTTGGAAGTTAGTTGTTGTATTTATTAGGTTGTTTTGTTTTGTTTTTGCCTTTATTATTTCTAGTTGTTCTTTTAATTTTCTTTTTCTTGTGTTGTTTTCTGTGTGTAGGATTTTGTACTTTTCTGTCAATTTGTCATTGTTGTGTCCCTGGTCATTGCAGTGTTTTAGGGTACTCCACTGATGATGGCATAACAGCCGAAAGCGCTCTGGAATACAGCAGAAGGAAAAGTGAATTGGCACACCCTACAAAAGGAACTACCCCAATGTTTGATTTCTGGATAAATTCCATTTGACTAACATATAATACTCGTATAAATCCTCCAAGTTACACAAAAAACATATCCGCCCATTTTTTACGTTATTGGAAAACCATCAACCGGTATATCTCGCACCAGTGGACTAATACTCATATCTTGATAAAAACAATTGATCATGAAGAAACAACTTTGCTGTACGTTTTAATGCAGTCTAAAGCCGGCTACACACACACATATGCGGCATTCGCCGAACTTCGAATCACGAATGTTCGTCATATGCCGAACATCTAGTGGTGTGTATGGCAATATTTGGCATTTGGCGAGTGTGAGAGGCACGTTCGTCGCATGCCGAACATTTTCCATCCGTTGTCGGTAGACTGACGCGAGTCAAAGGGAACAATGCCAAAACATTCGACGTTTGCGGAATTCACGTATAGTGTGTAGAGGTGCATTTGTGATATTGCGAACGTTCGAGAAGTATGCCGAACGTTCGTCATTCGGCGAATGTCGCATGTGTGTAGCCGGCTTAAAGCATAGCAGTCAAGATCGGTACGTTAGGTCTTATATTGTGGATCCGGACCTTATCGAGCTCATCTACCTTATGCATTAAAATTAGGTTTTTTTCCCCCTGAAAATGTAGTATTATAGACGAAGAAGTTTATTTAGCTTTAGTTTATTATTTTAGCGCATTCATAGCAAATGGAGAGGGGGGGGGGGATTGGACATCATTTATTGTCAGATTTCGATTTTGTTAGACACTCTGTGTATGTGTATTGCGAGTTTAAGTCTATGGTATGGTACTATTAATTGCGGTATCACATGGCACTAATTCCTTCACAAATTTTTTATAACTGCAAATACTTATAATTATTGGCCTTTGAATTTGGGGGGGGAGGGGGTTGATCATTTCTACACCCTCCCACCCCAATTTTTTGGGGGTAGAAAGTACCCGTCACCCCCCCCCCCCACCAGCGACGCCCATGATGTAGGTACCAGAGCAGTGCACGATACGAGTATATACTCATGTGGTATTCGGTATCGTATCGCTTAATACGATACCGAGTATATGTATACTCGGTATTGTAACGACAGATATAGTCGTTTTCGTGATGGTATCGACGATAACAAGTATCACTGATAAGGCATCACTACTGCACCACCTAAAATACAGCGCTAATCATAAAACGATTCCTGACCGAGTATTACTCGGTATCGGTATCGTGCACTGCTCTGTAAGGTATACTTACTGTATTTCATTTTGGAATAAATCATTTCATAAATACCTATCGTATTTTGTATTTATACTTGAATAACTTACTGGCACGCATTCATACCATAAAAAAGCGTTCGTACTTCCTTAAATCCCCTCCCCCCTAAAATTGAGCTGAGGATTTGTCCTCAAGGAAACCTCCTCACCGCACCGCTGCGTGACGTAGTTACACTAACGAGGTAGTAAGTATTCAAATTAAAGTTCGTTTCGTTAGGAAAAATTAAGACGCATTCTTTACAGCACACCGTATAATACATCGAATACAACATAACCATTCTGTACAAAATCATCAACACAATTTATCAGTAACTATTGATTTTGATAATCAAAATAAATCGTTTATCAATAATATCGTTATTTCGAGAATTTAAAATAATACATACAACAGTAAGAGGGTGTTTGCTGAAGCTGAAAAACTTTCAGCTTCCAACTTCTGGCTTCTCAAAATTATCCTAAAACTGCAAAAACGTCCAGCTTCTTCGCATCCCTTGTGTTGTTGCGCTAACTTCCTACACTGGTATTGATAAAACAAAACCAAATCTGAAATGTTAAAGCTTTGAACGCCAGAATGAGAATGTTTCATTTTCGTCTTTCCAAGTTGCATTCGTAACGTAACGGAGAGGATACATTATTCATAATAGTAGACCGACTTATCGATAGATGGCAGCAGTTGACCGAGAACGAAACTGAACTATTATCTGTAAACAATTCAGTTGTATTTAAAGAAATTATATGACAAGCTACCTCGCAGATAGCGAGGTAGTAAGAGGCGGTTTGCTTAAGCTGAAAAACTTTCAGCTTCCAACTTCTGGCTTCTCAAAATTATCCTAAAACTGCAAAAACTTCCGGCTTCTCCGCATCTCTGGTGTTGTTGCGCTAACTTCCTACACTATGGTATTGATAAAACAAAACCAAATCTGAAATGTTAAAGCTTTGAAGCTAATATTCAGACACAGTATCAACGTCTATGCGATAACAAAATATATCTACGCCACGAAGCACAAGCGCCAAAATGAGAATCTTTCATTTTCATACTTCCACTAGGGGGCTCCGCCTCCTGGCCGCTTCGCGGCCCCACCCCCGGAATTAATGAAATATACGTTAATTTGCACTATAGAAACGCAGAATTTATTTTATGTATGTAGGAAAAAAGTTTTAGCCTCTATGAGGATATGCACCTGTTATCATTACACAGAGATGCACCTTATGTAAATATCGAACTACAGCTATGTGCATATGATGTAAGTATTTCAAATTTAGAAGCGTGTACTGCAGGTAAAGTCGTTGATATCAGAGATAGATGTTCTCATACTGTCCGAGAGAAAAAAGCAGTTTTAATCAAAACATGTATTTTTTCGACTTCACATCAAGTCTACTGTTTCAAGAGAGACGCATTGGGAATCTTAAACAGAGGCTAAAGAAATCAAATAAAACTTCATTTTTCTACATGCACAGTTCTGATTATGGATTTTAAATATGACAGGTCATGTAATAATAAATGAATTAATATTATCCAGAAGTTAGTTTATCTACTTTACATATGAAAAACAATACAGAAAATATACCCTCTCACCTGCAAAAAATTGAATTTTGTTCAGGCTATTTCTCCATTTCAATTCATTATTTACCGAGGAACCATTGTTTACGATTTTTCTTAGTATACGTTCCCTTCAGAAATTTCTAGCTATGGTCCCTAGAGAGAAATTCAAGATCACGGCTACAAATTTCATTGTTCTGATATAGCTTATGACTCTTAAGTTGTAAAAACTCTTTTGGAAGCTTACTATGTTGCAGAGGAAAACTCAACAAGGCTGAACTAGCAGAATATCTTGAGGTTACATTCTTTTTGCTAGGTGTACAGAGTGTAACATGAAATAGCCCCGCCCTTTGTTTTTTCGAATAAATTATCGGATCCAAATCGGACAGTGCGATTTTCCCGGGAGAAAGTGTAGTTTTTTATGGAATGCAAAAATACTTCTTCTTCCTTTTTGGTGGTTAGAACATACCATATGAAATTTTAAATGGGGAGGTATAAGTTTATGCACATCGTTGGAAAGGTAGCATCCCTCAAAATGTGAATCCCTGAAAAAAGTTACAACTCCATCAACTGGGGGACGGGCCAAGGGTCAAAACCCGATCAAAAAATCCATCCCAAATCTGTGTGCTGTGATCAAGCAAACAAACTATTGAGAAGGGGGTTTTCGAGATCACCAATTTCGAATATTGCATTACTTTCCCGATTCAGCTCATCTTAAGGCTTGAGTGAAGCGTAGTTTCTTACGGGATGCAAAAACTGTCTTCTTCTTTTGGAGGGCTGGAACGTACCACCAATTTTGGAATTGTAAATGAAGAGGCTTATCTTATGCACATCGTGGAACGAGTAGGTAGCTTCCTCCAATATATAAATCCTGGAAGAAAAAGTTACAAATTCAACAATTGTAAGGGGCCAGGGGGCTTACAACTGACAAAATCCACTTCATTCTTAGGAAACTAACTATTGAAAAAAGAGGACATCTAAATTGTCGACCTTCCTCCCTATTATCTACTATATCAGGCTTTCCAGTACTCCTGGATAGTCAGGCACTGGTTTTATTTTCCTTTGTGGCAACAGTTATTACTGGAGTGACCAGGGCCGTTTCGAAAGGATAAACCTTCGCAATATTGACATTCAACTGTCGGCAAGCCTGGTAATAACGGGGTAGTAGTATCAACGATATTTCCCCCCATAAATATAGTCTCACGTTGGGCTTGATCCTGAGCTTTCCTTACAACTGCTTTTTCCTTTACGGCCATACGATTTTTTTGATAACGAAGTGGGAACTTATTTAGGTAATATTGTTTCTCTGTTTTGTTCATAAAAAATTTGTTGCCGTTTTTTCATGGTTTTCTTCTGATATTGTTGATCAACTGCTACACTTGTTGAAGGAAGAGATTCGTTCGTGTTATTCATCATAATGACAAACTATTCCCAGGTGGTTTATCCGCACCTTAATGCAAAATATTTCATACAGATTAGAGGAGGAAACCAGAACAATGTCGAATATGGTGCATTTATCTGATATTAGATACCTAATATGTTTGTAGTGGCTTCATGTTTAGGCTGTATTCATTGGCATCCCACGTACCGATCACAATAAAGAACTTATATTCCAACATAATGCGATTTATTAATCACAGATTTCGAGTAGGCCTATGCATTTTTTTTATTTTTATCCTGAATCCATTACTGATTCTTAAAATCCACGGATCAGGAGGCCTAATAAATGGATAAATCCCAAATTTTGGAGTTCTAAACGCCCTCTCTGAGGGACAAGTGGACGAATTAATACAGTATTCAAAATTGTTAGCGGGAAACCCCTCGCTTTTATTCATTTTCTCTTAGTAGGTCATTCTATTTCACTTTTCGCCATTCAAGGTCGCATATATATATATATATATAGGTCCGTACAAACTTTTGAGTTCCTTTTTTTTTTTTTCTGCGAATTCTTATTTTAGTGAGTGTAAGCTTCCCACCATAAAAACATAAAACGCTTTAGACATGTTGAAGTACACCCTCAACCACATTATCTGAACTGTCTCCAATAACTTATCACAAATAAAATCCGGTAATATTTTGCATCACTGGAAAGGTCTTGCAAAGAAACTTTTTTCATTTTTGTCGTAAATATATTCGATTTTTTGTTCTACTTAATGTCGATTTTTATCCCTAATTAGAGATGTAAAATTACCGTTACCACCTGAAGAAGTGACTGTAAATTTTTAATCTGCAGGATGCTCAAAGTCGTTTTAACTACATATTTTCTCACGTATGCTTGAAAAACATATGCGCCCTTATAATAAAGCTTACCTATAAAGCTGTAAAATTTCTTAAAAAGCTTGAAGTTTTAAATTAGAAACCATGGATTTCCTGTAAAAACGTATCCAAGTTTCCACGATTTCCATCTCTTCATAGCTTCACTATAAGCACAGATAGTTTCCCGAATTTTTTTAAGCGCATCATGTGAATGGATTGTATGAAGTACATGAACTGATATTTACAGAGAGCAGAAAGTCAAATAGATTGTGAAAAGTGTGAAAGAAATTTGCCTTTAAAGACCTTTCTCAATAATATTATGTCAGCAGATTCTCTTTGTAATATAGAGAACAGGCGAGTAACGTGGTTACGGGGTTTTATCTTTACACTTCTCAGAGCACTGTACTCCATGTTTCGATCCCCTCCTTCGATGAGGGACGAAAACTTTTCATCCCAAAATTGGACGAAGTACGTTTACTCTAAAACACCAGAGGGACCAAAAGGAAGTTCTTCCATTATTAACAAATCATAGCACGAGTAAAAATAATGTTTGATTTCTAATTCGTCGCCTTATTTTAAGTTAGAGTAATGCGTAAACGTGAGCAAGTTCCATACCACAATAGTGAACCGACAATGGATAAAAGTAAGAATGACTGTATAATGTGTATAAACTTAATTCCTAATATTTCAAAAATCTAAACTTTGATTTTCTGAAACGTTACGACCGAAGAAATAGACAAACATAATTATTATGAATACCTATATTAATTCTTATACTCTGAAGAATGGACTGTTGGAATTTCAGAAAAAGGGGAGCGGGTCCGCCGCTTTGGTCTACGTATGTTTCTGCCAGAAGAACGAATAGAATGTTGTTAACAATTAATTTTTAAAGTATGAAAAATCGAGAATTAAATTTTTGAAGTTATGGGCTGGGTCCACCCCTCGGGTCCACAAAATATTTTAGTCGAAAGAATAAAGTTCTTACTGAAAAGTACGAAAAGTCGAGAGTGAAACTTCTCGGCGTAGACTGCGGGGGTTTACCACTCAAATTTCCAAAGGATATCGATCGAAAATAAAAATAAAAGGTTCGACAAAAATAATCCTTCAGGTTCAACATATCGAGAATGACATTTTTGCAGTTGGGGCGGAGGTCACCCTTCAGGTCCACGCAAGAGATTTCAGTTCACAGAGGGTCGCCAATAAAGTCTCGAAAATCGAGAAACAGATTTTCGAAGTTGAAGGTGGGGGACACCCTTCCGACTCATCAAAGACGAAATAGGAAACAAAAAGTTCAACCAGATCCGAAAGATGGAGGATTAAATTTTCAAAGTTGGGGCGACAATCTATCTCCCGGCTTCACAAAACACTACCGATCTAAAAAAAAATAACCAAGTTCACGAAACGTAAGTTTCAAAGTTCGAAAAACCGAGAAAAAGGGGGTCACCTCTCGAGTCCACAAAAGATTCAGATTGTGAAAATAAAAGTAACTCGAAGAATAAGTATTAAATTCTGAAAAATCTAGAATTAAATTTTCCGAGCCTGAGACGGGGGTCCACCATCGAATCACCAAAACAATTAGATGGAAAAAATAAAAATTTGTGACCCTCCATACTAAAAGAGCACTTCGGTCCAAAAAATCGACTTTGAGATTATGTTCGATTTTGGTAGGTCAAAGGGTACTCTTCAACGCTGTGAATCTGTGAACTCGAAAAAGCGAAAGTTATAGAGCGCAAGAGTGGGCGTCGATAGGTTACCGCGTTCTCGAGATTCACGTTTGAATCTTTATATGTCTTCTGTAAAATTAAGGTTTTGGACCGACATGCCCTTTTAATTTGGACGGTCACATTTATCGAAAAATAATGTTTAAAGTAGATAAACGGCTGCACGAAAGATTCCAACTAAAAAAATAAAAAGGTCACCAAAAATATTTTTAAAGGCCGAAAAAATTGAGAATTGGAGTTTCGGAGTTCGGGGTGGAACTCCACAAAACATTTCCGATCAGAACATAAGAGCTTCAAGGAGAATTATTTCTTAAGTCTGAAAAATCGAGAATTTGATTTTCTGAGTTGGGAGTGGGGTCCACCCCTTGGATGCACAAAGTAGTTAGATAGACAAAATAAGGGGTTCGCGGAAAAGTACTGTTCAAGAAGTAAAATCACGAGTTAGACTTACAGAGTTGGGGCGGGGTCCACTCCTCAGCCCCCAAAAATCTTCAAATTAAAAAAATAAAAAGGTTACCAAAAATATTTTTACATGCCGAAAAATCGTGAATTAGAATGTTCGGACTTGTGGGTGGGGGAGCCACCCGTCGAGTCCACAGAAGACTTCAATACAACAACTACAGTTTCACGGAAAACAATTTTTCAATCCTGTAGATTTTTGGCGTTGGGGTGGGGGTCCACTCCTTGGATCTACAAAAGACTTCGATACAAAATATAAGAATTTATCAAAAAATGATTTTTAAGCCTGAAAAATTAAGATTTTAATTTTCAGAGTTGGGGGTGGGGTCAGCCCTTCGGACTCACACAAGATTTCAATTGAAAAAAATGAACAGTCCCCATGAATATATTTGAGAGGCTGACAACAAAATAAGTGGTTCACGGACAATCATTGTTGAAGCCTGAAAAATCGAGACCGATGTCCGAAGTTGGGAGAGTGTGGTCAACTCCTCGGATTCACCAATATTTTAATCGAAGAAATAAAAAGTTCATCAAAATAATTTTAAAGGTCGAAAAATCCAGAATTGTTGAGGGCAAGAATCCTCCTTTCGAGTCTACAAAATGTGGCAATCGAAATGTGAGGAGGTTTACAAAAGATAATTCAGAAGTTTGAAGAATCGAGAATTAGATTTCCGGAGTTCAGGATGGGCTCCACCCCTGAAGTCCACAATAGATTTTATTAAAACAAGGAAAATAAAAATTTAATAATTCAAAATTGAAAATTAGACTTTCGGAGTTGCGGGTGTGGGTTTACCTATCAGATCCACAAAATACTTCGACCAACGAAACAGGGGTTCACGGAACATTATTGCTCACGAGCCTGAAAATTCGAGAATTAGACTTCCAGAGTTGATGGCTGGGTCAACCATTGGATCCTAGAAATAATTATTACTGAAAAACTGAAAAGGTCACGAAAAATATTTTTAAAGGGCAAAAACTCGAGAGCTAGATTTTCGGAATTAGGTGGGGTTCCACTCCTCGGGTCCAACAAAAACTTCGATCAGAAAAACAAGGGGATCACTGAAAATTATTTTTCACGTCAGAAAAATGGAGAATTGGATTTCCAGAGTTGGGGGCGGGGTCAAACCATCGGGACCACAATCGATTTGAATCGAAAAAACAAAAATTTAAACAAGATTAAATTTGAAAGCCCGAAAAATCGAGATTTATATTTTAGGAGGCGAGCAGGATCCCTTGGGCCCACAGATGATTTCGATCAAACAATAAAAGGGTTACAATCTTTCAACCGGTAACAATGAAGAATTTCGTGACCGGAGTTGGGGGCGAGGAATCCTCCCATTTGATCCATACAATACATCGATTAACAAAGTAAGGGGTTCACAGAAAACTCTTGTTGAAGACTGAAAAATCGAGAATTAGACTTCCGGAGTTGGGAGCAGGGTCAATCCTTTGGCCCTATATGATTTCAATCGAAGACAAAAACAGTTCACCGAAAGTAATCTTTAAAGCTCGAAAAATCAATAATTAGACTTTCAGGGTTCGGACGGGGGGTCTACTTTTCGAGTCTACAGAATGTATCGATCGAAAAAAGAAATTAAAAACAAAGTTTGAAATATCGAGAGTTAGATTTCCGGAATTGGGGATGCGTTTTACTTCTCAAATCCATATTAGATTTCGACCGAAAAATAAATTACAGCAACAATACGTACTTTTCAAGGCCAAAATATCGAAAATTATATTTTTGTGATTGGGGATTGAGGGTGGGTGGGCACCCGTCTGATCCACAAAATCCTTCGATCAACAAAATAAGAAGTTCGCGGAAAATTATTTATCAAGCCTGAATAATCGAGAATTGGACTTCCAGAGTTGGGGGCGTGGTCGACCCCTCGGCCCTATAAAAGATTCCAATTGAAATAAAAAAAAATGGTCACCGAAAATATTTTTGAAGACCGAAAAATCAAGAATTAGATTTTCGAAGTTGTGGGCGGGGGCTCACTCCTCGGCAGTGGCGTAGCCAGGGGTGATGGGGGGGGTGAATCCCCCCTGAGATGAGAATTCTTTATTATGCTGGCAGTATCACAGTGAATGCGCGAAATGAAATTTAAATCCAGATACATAAATACTTATTATAAACCAATTTCTCGAACATGGATTGTGCAAACTGAGAGGTAACACTGATCAGAGTATCCACAATCATCAACTAATTGGTTGGTAGGAAAATAATGTAAAAACATACAGTTCATGTTAGGTGTACCCCCCCCCCCTCCCGTTCAAAATTTTGCTGATCCCCTCGGAAAAATCTTGACTACGCCACTGCTCCTCGGGTCAGTAAAAGACTTCGAATAAAGAAATAAACAGGGGCTCACGGAAAATGAGTTCCTAAGCCAACAAAATAGAGAATTCAATTTTCCAGAGTTGAGGGCGGGGTCAACCCAACGGGTCCACAATAGATCTGAATCGAAAAAAGTTAGCCATGAATAATCTTGAGAGGCTGAAAGATCGAGAATTAGATTTTCGGAATTGGGGCGGAGACAACCCATCGGGTCCACAATATTATATTATATTATTTTTATTTACTGAGAGTGGTGTTGCCTTGCTGCTATAATCTAACTATTATTAAAACAAACGTAAATTATTAGAAGAGGATTAACGCATTATTTGAATTGAAAATGTGAGACGTTCACCAAGAATAACTTTGAGAAGTCGAAAAATCGAGTTTTAGATTTTCGTCGTGGATGGGAGAGTTATTCCTTGATCTACAAAAGATCTCGATTAAAAATAAGGGGTTCATGGAAAATTGTTTTTTAACATCTACAATCGAGAATTTGATTACCGAAGTTGGGGTGCGGTCAGCCCATCGGAACCACAAATTATTTCAATTGAAAAAAAAAAAAAAAAAAAAAAAAGTTCACCAACGAAAACTCGAAAATATACTCTTTCGGTGTTGGGGGCGCGAGTCCACTTTTCCAGTTTACAAAATGAATCAGTTGAAAAAAGGGGAGGTCCACGTAAAATAATTCAGAAATTTGAAGAATCGAGAATTAGATTTCCAGAATTCAGGACGGGCTTCACCCCTCAAATTCACAATAGATTTTATTCAGAATAATAAAAGGTTCCCGAAAAATGAATATTGAAGTCCGAAGATTCGAGAATTTGATTTTCGGAGTTGGGGTTGAGAGTTCACATGTTGAATCCACAAAATACTTCGATCAACAAAAAAGGGGTTCACAGAAAATTATTGTTCAAACCTGAAAAATCGATAATTAGACTTCCGGAGTTGGGGTGATAGATCACCCCTCGGGACCACAACAGACTTCGACAATCAAAAATTATTTTTCATGTCAGAAAAATCAAGAATCTGATATCCAGAGTTGGAGGTAGGGTCAACCTATCGCGACTCAACCATTAGACCCCACAAATTATTATAACTGCAAGACGGGAAAGGTCACTAAGAATATTTCTGATGGCCCAAAAATTGAGAATTCGATTTTCGGAGTTGGGGTGGGATTCCACTCCTCAGGTCCACAAAATAATTTGGAAGTTTGAAGAATCGAGAGTTAGATTTTCGGGGTTGGGGTGGGGGTCAACCCCCAGGTTCCACAAATTACTTCGATCAACAAATTAAGAGGTTCACTGGAAATAATTGTTCAAGCCTGCAAATTCGAGAGATTTCCGGAATTGAACCCACGAAAGATTCCAATTGCAAAAATTAACAGAGGTCATAAAAAATATTCTTAAACGCCGAAAAATCGAGAAGCAGATTTTCTGTGTGGGGGGGGGGTGTACTCCCCGGGTCCACAAACGACTTCCGTTTAAGAAAAAAGGGGGTCCGCGGAAAATTATTTTTGTAGCCTGAAAACTCGAGAATTAGACTTCCGGAGTTGGGGGCCGGGCTCACAAAATATTTCACTCGAAAAAATAAACATTTCACCAAAGAATTCCGAATTTTAAATAACACATTTTTTGTGACCGGGTGAGGTTGAAGGAACTAGTGAAAGACAGTTTGTACTGTTATTCATTTAGCCCCCACGCTGTTTTGGCCCATAAGGAGCTGTTGCGAGGTGGGCTTTAAAAATGTCTAATAAATAAATAAATACTGTATGACGGTATAGGTATAATGAAGCAGAATTCCGAATTAAAAACAAAAAAAAAAAACAAAAAAAAACACATTTTTTGCGAGCGGGTGAAGTTGAAGGGACTGGATAGGAGCGACGTTATTTTTCATCTTTGTGTAATGTCGAACATCGCGACGTAAAACACGACTTTTTCCCTCGAGCTGGAGGAGTCGTTCATGCACATGCGCATATAGAGCGTCGAAGAAACTTATGATTTTATAATTCGGACTTCCCAGACCGGTGGCGCGCTAGCATCGGGCCTTCCTCCCTTTCCGCACTTCAGGAAATAGTGCCATAGAATTCTTATCAACGTTAGGATACACTGTGTGTAAACAATGCCTAGCATCTCATGTAATCCTAACGTTGATGAGGTTCTGTTGAATCTTGGGAAGTCCGTTTATTGCATTCAGACCGACTAATCGATAGATAGCAGCAGTTGACGGAGAACGCAACTGAGCTAAAGCTGAACTATGGGCTGTAAACAATTCAGTTGTATTTATTGGAAAATGATGAAAATTCGATTGCAATAAGGTGCTTGCAGCGCTGCGCGCGGGCAAACACCCTAAAAACTAGTTATTGAGAAAAACTCGTTTCAAGTTGTGCAACACTGTTCGTGTATTCTGTGCTTGAGTATCTGGGAGATACGTGGCTCATTGCTTTGGGTACACTGTAACTATAAAATACAAACACAAATAAACACGTAGGGGTGAAACAAGACATGATCGGTGATTTTACCTATCAGCCCCCTTTCTTTGGAGCCGGTCACATATGAGGAGTTATCTGTCAAAAGGGCGTCCGTTCAATATATTTCTTATGGAACGGACGCCCTTTTGACAGATCACTCCCTCATATGTATGTAAGGTAGCTGCTGTATACATATACATATAAGGCCCGGCGGGTAATAAGGCCCATTGCTTGGTGCTTGGTCACAGCTCACGCAATCATGCAGCAAAACGAAGAATAATGCATAGCAGGGATGGAAATAGATGTTGGAAGCTGGAAACCAAAACCTAATGAATTTTATCTAAATATAGCAGAAGCTAAAAGTTAAAAGCCTGATGTAAAAAATTGGAAGCTGGTAGCGGAAGCCAATTATTTTTCAACTTCTTTTAGCTTCTTCTTTCTGCTACTCAATTCTTTTACATTTGCAAATTTTACGTTTATTTTACCATTATTTTTCCATTTACCTCAGCCTGGATTCATTAATGTACTCACGCTAGAATATTATAAGTTTTATGACAAGAGCAATCAAAAATATTAAAACTCAGAGTGCTAAATTAAAAACCACCCTTGAAAATTTTGATGGACATGGAGACGGAAGCTGGAAGCCAAAAAACAGGAAGCGTGAAGTTTTTGTATTTAAGCACTGAAAACGGAACGAAAAGTCAGAATGAGAATACTCGGAATCGCTGATTCAAGATAATATGTCATATTTTTAAGAGAAAAAAAATATAGCACGCAAAAATAAAATGTTTCGCGCGCAAATCGAGGACTTTGTACAAAAAAAGAAAAACCTAAACGAAAACATAATAAAATTTGCACGAAATAAAAATATATTAAACGAGATCGGTACAGTGACACTTGCATAGAGTTAGCGTGATCGATGGCGGATCTATTGGGATGGGGGGGGGGTTGTGGGGACCCCCCCCTTCGTGCCAAAGAAGAAAGAAACCGCTTGAGTTTTGAGTTTTCCTCCTGTTTTTGAGTATCTGCAGCACTACAGTCTACAATGTTCATTTTGAAACGATTTATCACATTATGAAACTTTGTCTTCAGAAACTATTTAAAATGACATCCATCTTGGTTTTTTAGAGGGCGGAGGTGGAAAAAGTTTTATATTCAAAACACTTGTGAAAGCAAATTCAAATCCGCTGTCGAGTTTGAACTTGAAATCATTTTCAAACCAATTTTACCGAATTTGGCACGGAGCTCTACCACCAAATTTAGACAACAAATTCGAACTGAAATTGTTCGAAAACGCAGAAGCTCGATGTTTTTCGTAGTAGACAATTTGAAAATTTTTCCATATATTATGTAGGTATAGGTACCTACCTAGCCAGAGCAGTGCACGATACCGATATCGGTACTCGGGTATTATATCGTTGGAGAGCGACGACTACCGACTACATAGTCGGTTAGTCAGTAGTCGGTACTCGGTAGTCGGTTTCACCGATACGATACCGAGTAATACTCGTTCAGGAATCGTTTTATGATTAGCGCTGTATTTTAGGTGGTGCAGTAGTGATGCCTTATCAGTGATACTCTTATCGGCAATTCCATATCACGAAAACGACTAGCTGTCGCTACAATACCAAGTATACTCGGTATCGTCCAATACTATTTGGTATCGTTTTAAGCGATACAATACCGAATACCACATGAGTGTACCTATACATAATATACTCGTATCGTGCACGACACTACTCTGGTACCTACCTACGTATATCGTCTTCTCTTTTTTTTGTTGGGGGGGGGGAGGGGGGAATTTTTTGGATTGCTTATTCGTCATTGGGACCCAGCGATAATTATTCGAGTTTTCACAGCCAATTCAAATCTGCCGTCGAATTAGAACTAGAATTAATTTTTGGTCAATTTCACGGAATTTCTTGAACGTATCTCGGCAAAGGAGCGTCACGGCTAAGTTTGGTCAACGAATTTGAACTCTCAGCATGAGAAATTGAGTAAAAATAAGTGGTTATACACCTCAAGTTTTTTGATTCTTCCGTCTTTTTTCAGAAGAAAAAATTTTCGGACAGCTTTTCAGTGTCATTTGGAACCTCTTGTAGAAATCACTCAATTTCAAATATGACGTCGAGGTTGAGCTAGAGACATTTTTTGAAAAATCTCACCAACCATTAATCTAATTCCCGAACGTATCTGGGCAGCAAAGCGTCGCCGCCAAATTTGGTCAACAGATCTAAACTCAGCGCGAAAAATAGAATGGGAGTATGAAAAAGACGAAGCAAAACGGTCAAAAACAAAACTTCCAACAAGATGTAACAATTTCGTGAACAAATTGAGAAAAAAACTACCTCATCATTTTCGAACCCCGCTAAAGAAACAGCCGAAGGGACAATATTCTACTTCTCGCGGGAGAAGTTCCATGCAAATCGATACGCGTGTAAATTGTACCTATACCTATACCTATACCTACCTACCTACCTACGTATATCTCGCATCTACCTGTGAGAAAGTGAAACAATATTTTATTACAAATAACAACCATGATAATCAGTAAGTATAGCTACACAGTACACATATAGGTAGACACACAAGGTTGATATCTTCACGATCGATCATCGCGATCGCAATTCGCTAGTCAAAGTGATGCGGTCGGCGAATTATCACACTGGTACCTACTCGTATGTGAATATTGTTTCTTCTCCATAGTGCATACGTCTATAGAATCCTCCTTGTCCAAGTGTATGACAAGGCCAAAACGTGTAGAAAACCATACCAAGATACGAACTATTTCTTCGGATTAATGATACCTTCCAACTGTAACTGAACAACAGAGTCGTATTTTTATCGCATATAGGTAATCCTGCTGTGATTTGTATTAATTACCACCCCGATCTGCAAGGCCTGTCGCAGTTCTGACGGTTGACAGAAATGAGACTTCTGTCAGTCAAAATCTGTCATTCTGTCAAAAGCTTCATCCAATCAGAATAGTTATTTTAAGCTTTCGTCAGAAGTGATAGGAAATCGCCAGAGAACATATTCTGACGGTAGTCTGGCATTTTTCTAACCATTATCTGACTATTTCCTACACTTTCCTGTCGCTATTCTGACTTTTCTCTGAATGCTGTCCGGCTATTTTCTGCACTTACTTGCCGCTATTCTGACACTTCTCTGACTAATTTCTGACTATTTTCTAAACTTTCCTGTCGCTTTTCTGACTTTGCACTTACTTGCCGCTATTCTGACATTTCTCTGACTCATTTCTGACTTTTGTCTGACTAATTTCTGGCTATTTTTTGAACTTACTTGTCGCTATTCTAACACTTCTCTGACTAATTTCTGGCTATTATCTGAATATTTTTTACGCTTTCTTGTCGATATTTTGGCATTTTTCTAACTAATGTCTGCTGGTCGTCTGGTCTTTTTCTGATCGTTCTCTGTGTGCATCATGCATCTTGACCACGTTCCGACTTGCGACAATTTCGTGGCACAGTTCTGACGGTAGTTAATGCATATTGATATGTACAATGGTTTTATACTACTAATAAAAAAAGGAGGACTGTCGAGATAAAAAATTATATTATTAAATTAGGTGTTGGAAGTTATTTTAAATTATTGTAATATCGAATAATGATTAATTAATGTTGTATCACTTGAAACGTTTCCATTAAATTTATCATTAATCCGGTTTATACGTAATAAGTACACCATTCTACATTCAATAATCATACACCACTGTGTCATCGTGCACACAAATTTCAGATACATATAATACAGAACAGCGTGCACGTAGATATAAAAACACAATAAAACGAGGGTTGGCATGTTTGAATACTTTTCATGTCAATTGGAAATCGCTTGAAAATAATATGGATGATAGATTACATGATTTGGTAACACATAATGATATTTAAAAATCACGGGAATAGCGTCGAATAACGATAAGAAGAAAAGGGTTACATTTAAAATGTCGAATCTGGGAATATATGTCTGATTCGTTTTTCGTTCACATTCTCATAATTCTTATAACGGAAATGAAAGACCAGTCCTGTGTATGTCTGACGTTTCTGCCTTTCATCTGACGATTCTGACACTTTAATTTCTGACGGTTATTCCATCACTGTCCTGACTATTTGTCATTTTTCTGACACAATCCTGGTAGCTATCTGACTCTTTTCTGCCCGTTTTTCCACGTCAGATTCTCGCCAGACCTGACTCATATGTGACTTTCTGTCAAAATCCGCGAAAGCTCACACAGCGAAAGAGGAGCTACTGATTTTGCCAGAAATGACAGATCCTGACGATGACGATTTTGCAGATCGGGACGTTTTATGGCGCTCGGCGCTATAGAAAAGGGAGTTCGCATTACATATATTCATTCGCAGGTAGGGGAAGGAGAGGAGGTTTTAAACGATTTTGAATGGGTGGAGGACTTAAATGAAATTCATACCTACTAAATTAACCTATCTTTTTGGCTTCCGAAAATTTCAATATGAGGCAGTATACCTACCACTCTACATGACCGACCGAAAAAAATCCGACCTTGCTTCAGCTGTTTTTAAGTGATAACAAAAAAGTGTGCTTTGAGCTCAATTTTCCCCCCGTTTTTGGAGTTTTCATTTCGACGTAACTTTTCAACTATTGCAAGCAGAAAAATTGTGAAAGTAAGTAATGGATTCGGCATTCTTTCCTCTTTCATTAAAAAAAATGTATATATATGTTATGTACCAAGTCCAAAATTGTACATTTTGGGGATGGTACAGGTGATTTTGTACCAATCGCGAAATATGCTCGGACCATTTGTGTGATTTTGTACTTGGTACAACATTTGTTGTACCATTCGCGATACGTGTGTTTCACTTTGTCCTATTCGCGTAGCGTCTGGACTACGCTGCTACATGGTACAACTGGCTTGTACCAAGTTAGAAATAGGTGCGTTACCACGTACCGATCATTCATGAAATTACCTGTATGATTTGGGGTTACTATTCGATCATTCATAAAACTTGACTTGAGTTAAGAGACAATCTTCACCGATGAATCTATATTCATGCTCCTTTCAGTAAGCGTAATGAGCATTTAAGTATTCATAAAACGAGACTGATCTCTGTTCCTTATGTAACAGAATAAGGAATATGAGGAATGAGGAATAGATATAGCACCATGTACCAACAGCTTTCTAAAAATTGACAATGTTTCCGCTGATACGGTTACTGTCCGAGAAGCTAATGCAAAATCATCTGTGACTGACTGGAGGGCAAGGTTTCCTTAGATGTTCATGCTTGACAAAATGCTTAACAAACAGATGTGTATGTAGGGAAAAAATGTTCTATGTAACTCCCGGTGCCATAATGCAATGTCGTGCAGTAATAAATAAGTAATATCTACCACCGTTGGTATCTGAGAGCTTCAACGCAATTCTTCAATCTAGTCATTTAATTTGAATAAAGTTTAATTTTAGTGTAGTTGTATTGAGCTTTCAAATCATTATATTTCATGAATGGTCGGTAAAGCATCTATTTCTAACTTGGTACAAGACAGTTGTACCATGCAGCAGCGTGGTCCGGACGCCACGCGAATGGTACGAAATGAAACGTACATATCGCAAATAGTATGTACCAAGTCCGAATCTTACAAATGGTCCGAGCATTTCGCGATTGGTACAAAATCACCTGTACCATACCCGAAATGTACAATTTTGGACTTGGTACATAACATATATATATATATATAATATCTATCATAGTCGTAGAGTAATCGGCGAATAAGCGGAAAATAAGGTAGGTGGAGGATTTTTAAACTTTGCTTTTTTTTTTCAGAATGCCGCGATTTTATACAAGAGGAAAAGAACCAATCGATGAAGAAAATATTCAAAATGCTCTGAGGGAGTACTTCAAAGACAAAACAAAATTGTCATATGTAAGAGGAGTTTGGCGGAAAAATATGGTCTAAAGAAATGAATATTATACTTTCGGATCAAAATGTTCAATTCGATCAAATATTAAAGACTGTGCCAAATCCGGTATCGTATGGACGTGGTTTATTAAAATTTCCGTGTAATATATACGAGTTATTGAAGAATTAATGCTTATGGTTTCAAAATTTTTAAATAAAAACAATGGTTTTCGTGTGAATATTTTACGTGTTTGAATCCTCCACCTATGGTGTTTAAATTCTCCGCAGCCAAAAATTGGGGTCTCGATTCTGGTCCAATTGGGGCCCGAGGTACATAAGTAATAATCAAGCATCACTTCAACACTACCTATGAAAGGTTAGCCGTAATAACGAAAGTTTAAATCATCCTCCCCTTCCCCTGGTACGAATGAAGAGAGGGATACCTGTCGTACGTACTTTTATCCGATATTTCGTTAGCCTCTTTAATTATCTTATCTATTGTTACCGGTTTTCGTATTCGATTGCTTTGATTTTCTACCTTATACCTGTTACGTTTTTCGTTTGGAGCTTTTATTCGCCTTAACACGTTTCCACATGGTCCTCCGAAAGGCCGGATGAAGTTTTTATCCAGCAATTTTTTTTCTGTTATAATTTTTTGTCGATTCGCGTATTAAAAGCCTATTAAATTTTTCTAACAGTGTCGGAGTGCCGGAGTGAAGTGCGATGAAGTGGAATTCGCGTTCCCCTGTCGTAGTTCGTTTTCGTTCGCTCCTACCTGTTGTGAAATTTACCCCTCTCCTTTTCTTAGCCTAGCTGATTCCCTATACCTAGTCATCATGGCTACCAAGGAAGCACTGGAAAGGAGCCGCCGTCTGCTGAAAAGGGACTACAACCGCATCATCGATGAAATCAACAAACTGATCAAATCCACTATAACTCTCGAAGTGGTCGACCAGTTAGACACCCTTAGAATGTCAACTGCGGCAACTAAGGAAAAATTCGACGACATGTACTATAAGTACATGAAGCTTCTGGATCCGAAGGAAGCTGCCGACACCAAGATGGAAGATGAATTGCTTCGAGAACGCGACGTTCAATTCATCAACATCGACAAAGCCGTAAGCGTTTGCAATGTTGCCAAACGCAAATTTGAGGGTCAACACAAGCGAGACTCTCTCAATGCCTCCGTGACTGTCGAATCCCATAATTCGTCGTCTGCCAAACTGCCAAAAATAAACGTCCCGACCTTCAATGGTGACTTTCGTAAGTTCCTCGATTTTAAGGCACTTTACGAAAATCTAGTGCATAATCTGTCCGAAAAATGCACTACTTGAAGGAAAGCCTAGTTGATGAGGCTACCGCCACTTTGGCCAATTTAGCCGTTTCCGAGGATGGGTATAAAGAGGCCTGGAGTCGTGTCATCGCCAAATATGACAACAAACGCCTCATTATACATACCCACTTCAACGATTTGTTTGCGGCTGAAAAGCTAAAATCCGAGTCCAATCTTCGCATACTCGTGGACCGATTCGACAGCGCCATGCGCGGCCTGCGCATTTGTAACGTCAACCCGGACAATTGGTCACCAATTCTAGCGTACATGATGTACACCAGGCTAGATCCCAAAACACGTAGCGATTTCGACAACCAAACCGTCGATAATGCTACTTATTTCGCATTTAAAACTTTGTTCAAGTTTTGCGAAACCCGTGCGCATAACATTGAAGCGCGCAAGTTCGAGGAAATGCCGTCGGTCAATCCTGTCTCCAGGCCGTCAGCGACTTCGAAGCCTGCTGAGTCCAAGCGGTCATTTTTGACTGCGAAATCCAGTTGTATCGCCTGCAAGGAGCAGCACTTGCTAATTGACTGCAACATGTTCAAAAGTCGCAGTCCTAGCGAGAGATTGAACCTAGTCCGAGCCAAAAAAATGTGTGTCAACTGTTTCTCCCGGTCGCACACCACCAGCGCCTGTCCTTCGCCAAAGAGGTGCCGTAATTGCGCCAAGGTACACCACACGCTATTGCATTTATCTGATGCGCCAAAACCTGCTCCTGCTTCCGCAGCACCTACTCCGGGAGCCAACGCCGTTACTCCAGCAGCGCCTGCTGCCAATGCTGATGCGAAATTTTCGTCCAACGTCTCAGTGCCGTCCACTAAAAAGTTTATCATGCTGCCCAGCGCTTTAGTGCGCTTCGCATGCGAAAAGGTCAGTGGTTTAGTGCGATTCTTAATCTCGACGACTGCTCGCAACCTACTTTAATTTCCGACGCGTTTGTTAGAAAATTCCGATTGCCAACTGCGAAAATTGACAATAATGATCCAGTGCACGGTGTGGGTTTTGATAATCTCAACACTTCCCACGGTTGTAAGCTACGTCTTGCGTCTCGAATCAATTCGTTTGGAATTGATATAGTAAGCGGAAGTGATTCCAGCTGCCGCCATACGTTACACCGTTAATTCCATCACGTGGAAGGAGTGTCCGGATCGGTTTCGAGAGATAAAAAATTATCAGCTCGCCGATCCTGCATTTTATTCGCCGTCGCCTACTATCGACAGTGTCGATATCTTGCTGGGCGCAGAGTTTTCTGAGCTGTGCAAGATCAACGAATCTGTCCAAATCGAGCAACTGACCTTGCGCAACACACAGTTTGGTTGGACTTTAATCGGAAAATTTCCGGCGGTTCAATCCGATGAACGCGCTTCCTTTCTCACCACTCAGCAGTCGATAATGAATATCGATGCCCAGCTGTCTCGATTTTGGCAAGTCGAGAATGTGTCACCGTCCGATAAGTCCAACTGCGATGCTGATCAGTGCGAACAGCATTTCCAACGAACCACCACGCAAGCCGCAAATAGACAATTTGTTGTGCGATTGCCTTTCAAAACGTCCCCGTCAGTGTTAGCGCCGAATTGCGCCACTGCAACTGCGCATTTTTTAGCTGCCGAAAACCGAAAAAACGCGTCCTCACGAGCGCCGTACAACGAGTTTATGACCGAATACGTTAATCTCGGTCATATGACAAAGGTCGAATCCAATGGAAGTGGTTATTTTATACCACATCATGCCGTATTGAAGCCTACTAGTACAACTACGCAAACGAGAGTTGTCTTCAACGCCTCCTTCAAAACAGCGTCGAATTTCTCACTCAGTGACGTTTTGTTGGTGGGCCCGCAGCTGCAGCCGGACCTATTTGACGCCTTGATTCAGTTTAGCAGTTACGCTGTCGTCATTACAGCGGATATCTCCAAAATGTACCACCGTGTGTGGGTGCATCCTGATGATCGTATTCATCAAAAAATCGTTTGGCGCCCAACTCCAGATTCGGCAGTGGCCGAATATGAACTCAACACCGTCACTTATGGCACTGCGCCAGCATCATTTTTGGCCACTCGCTGCCTTAAGCGAGTGGCAGAAATGATCGCCACCGACCACCCAGTTGCAGCTACTGCGATCGAGCGCCATTTTTATATGGACGATTTTCTAACTGGGTGCGACACCATTGAAGAAGCTAAGCAACTGCGCCAGATCATCCACGACAACTTAGCTGCCGTGGGGTTCCAACTTCGAAAATACCAAACCAACTCGCCCGAGTTATTGGCTACCATTCCCGCCGAAATGGTAGAAACCAAATCGTCACGTGAATTTGGTGATTCGTGGGCAATTTCGATTCTGGGGCTCTTTTGGAGCCGAGTACGGACACCCTACGAGTTCGAGTATCCAATACTGTTAGCCGTCTGCAGCCCACAACAAAACGTCGCATACTGTCGGAAATATCCAAAATTTTCGATCCATTGGGCCTAGTTTCGCCATTCACCGTCAAAGCCAAGCTGTTCCTTCAAAAAGTCTGGAAGGAAGGTGTCAATTGGGACAATTCTGTCTCCGATACTCTCACACAGGAAGTGCAAGAGTACTTATCCGAGATTCCACAGCTGTCCAACTTCTGCGTTCCACGTCCTTACATCACTACCACCAATACCACCCATCAGCTCATCGGTTTCTGCGATGCATCGAATAAAGCCTACTGCGCCTGCGTTTTCCTGAGACAAACTACAGCCAATGCCGACGTTTCCTGTCGTCTCGTTTGTGCCAAGACGAGAGTTGCGCCTCTAAAAGCTCTGACTATACCGAGGTTGGAGCTGCAAGGCGCTCTACTCCTCAACGAACTCTGCAGCCGAGTGATGAACATCTTGAACGTTCATGCGCAGAACGTTTTCCTGTTCTGCAATTCCGAGGTCGTCTTGGCGTGGCTTGCTAAACCCGACCATCAGTGGGACATATTTGTCAAAAATAGAGTGCAGAAGATCGCCGCAGTGTTTCCCTACGAACACTGGTCCTATGTTGGAACCAAAGAAAATCCAGCGGATCTGGGGACGCGCGGAGTGCCCGCGAAAGTGCTCATTAATTCAAATTTATGGTCCAATGGGCCACCATTTTTACTCGCTACCAATTTTTTTAGACTTACAAGCTCGTTGCTCCAATTTAGCACCACTATCGAAGAAAATAAGGTTACGAAAGCTTGCTTCCAAGTGGTCAACCACGAGCCTGAGTCGATTCTTAGCCGTTTTTCTAATTACAGCAGCCTTATTGCCGTTATCGGCCGAGTTATTCTATGGGTGCGCAGGTGGCGCTCAACTCGGCCGCCCAAAGATAAGTATTTTGTAAACACGTCTTTATCCGCCTGCCTTAGCAGCGCCCGTATTGCAGCCCTTCGTATTGTTCAGGCACACGCTTACGCTCCTGAACTAGATGCATTGCGCCAGTCTAAACCCATCCACGCCAAAAGCAGTTTGCGCCACGTCGACCCGTTCATCGATGAAAATGGGTTACTTCGAGTCACGGGGCGTTTACAAAATTCCGAGTTTTCGTACGCGCGCAAACATCCTATCGGGCTCCCGAAAAATTGCCATTTTTTGCGGATTTACATCGATCATTTGCACATCAGTTTTTGTCACGCCAACAAGGACTTCATTCAGCGATTTATTTTGGCCGAATTCTATCCAATTGGCGGCATCGATCAGCTAATCAAATCGAGAATACGTAAATGTCTCGTCTGTCTTCGATTCAAAGCTGAAACCTACAACCAAGTAATGGGCCGTCTACCCGTCACCCGAGTGAAAATCAGCCGACCCTTCACTCACACGGGGATTGATTTTTGCGGACCGTTTAACTGCAAATGCCTCGGACATCGCGCCACGAAATTCAACAAAGTATACACGTGTATTTTGTCTGCATGGTTACGCCTGCCGTGCATATCGAAACAGCATCCGATCTCTCGTCTACGATTTTTCTTATGGCTTTGCACCGTTTCGTCGCACGCCGCGGATTGCCAGCTGCATTGTACTCCGATCGAGGCACAAATTTCGTTGGAGCGAAAAACTACCTAGATTTCTCTGACGAGCAGATACAAAAATTCGTGGGACTTCGTCGAATCGAGTGGCATTTCAACCCGCCACGTTCGCCTCACCGGGGCGGCCTTTGGGAGGCCGCGTAAAGGCCGCAAAGTCTCACTTAAAACGCGTAATTTTGGATCAGCCGCTGAATTTCGAAGAATACGTAACTGTATTCAGCCGTATCGAAGCCATTTTAAATTCGCGGCCGTTATGTTACCGTCGCTCGAGCTCAACGAATGAGGATTTTTTGTCCTCACCCCTAATCATTTTCTCATTGGAGAGTCGCCGTACCAATTACCCGAACCCGAGCCCGAAGATACTCAAGCTAAACTACCACTACTGTCGCGCTATAAGTTCGTGCGCTCCATTTTAAACGGGTTCTGGAAATTTTGGAAAGCTGATTATCTGAATATGCTCCAACGTAAGGAGAAGTGGATTGACCGTGAGAAGAATGTTCAAGTGGGTCAAATTGTGTTAGTGAAATTTCCAACTTCGCCGACTGAGTGGCCCTTAGCTAGGGTCGAATCTGTACATCCTGATAAGGATGGTTTTGTCAGAACTGTTACCATTAGACTTAAGGGAAAGTTACGTTGTACTGATATTCGTTCACTTATTAAATTACCGGACGCTAATGAACAATAGTTCATCGGGGGGGGGAGAGTATGTGGTACGTACTTTTATCCGATATTTCGTTAGCCTCTTAAATTATCTTATCTATCTATTGTTACCGGTTTTCGTATTCGATTGCTTTGATTTTCTACCTTATACGTGTTACGTTTTTCATGCTATAACCAGTCCGTATTATACGCTTCGTCGAGTATGTTTGAAGCTTTTATTCGCCTTAACACGTTTCCACAATACCCGTTTATACTCGAACTGAAACGCACTAAAACATCTATAGGCTAGGCACCTATATGCGTTAAATACACGAAATATCTAGAGTCTCAGATGAGGAGGGGGCCACTTCAACTCGCATAGCAAAAGCGAATGAATCAGGTCCTTAGTTTAAAAATTACCTACGCTGATTTTCAAGTCCAACTAAGGGCAATGGCTATTAGATACCATCAAGTCTGGAATTGTTTTCTTATGAAATGGCTGGGGTGTAGGTAGACCAGAGGTGCCGAATGAAGAAATAATATAATGGCTTTTCTTTTGTTCTCCTCTTATTTGTAAATGAAACATTTAGGAATGGGCTGATTTCGAATTCGGAACGACCATTCCTTTCATTCGTCCTGAAAGTTCCAGCGTTCATTTTAGTTTCTCCGGTGACCATTTCTAACGCTGGAGTACGAAAGCGCAAATCGCAAATAGTGATGTTTTACACATCAGGTGTACGAATGCGCAAAAAGTATGGTACGAAAGCGCAAATGACACTCGGATAGGTAGGTACATACGAAAAAGTGTAAACATTGATAAGAACGAAAGCTATATGTATTATGAAAAGCTACCATGAAAACTACTGCAGTTGCTGTTCTAACAGTACAAAAAATCTACAAGTATGAAAACAACTACGATAAACTGTAAGGAAAGTCAGATTGGGCATCTTCAATGAAGCTTCTGTGTTTCTGGTTTCTAATATCGATTTACTGCACGTACTCCTTCAAAGTTAACTGGCCACCTTGGTATTTATCCCACAGATTGTTGAAAGCACTGTTCTTGCACTCTTGACGTTTAGTTTTCTTGCGCTGGCAAGCATGGTTAATTTTTTAATATAATAAGTCTCCGACTGAAGTTTTAGTAGAACGTCTATCACCTGGCGGACTGGGGTGTGCGGAGAGTGGAACTGATGGTTCTTCAAATGGCTGTGGAAGGATTCTGATAATCCGTTGGTAGTTCGAGGATGGTTGTCTGTTGGGGGTGCGGCCCAAAATCGGGGTGGAAATGTGATTTTCGGGCCAATGTAGGTTTCGACCATAAGTAATCAATAACTTGCCCAACATTTTCCTCAACAGGAACATTGGAGAGTAGGTCCAGGAAAGCTTCCTCAACAAGGTAGTCTGGAAGGCATGGCAGCCCAAAAAAGTGTTTTAGGTGCTTCCCGATTAACCTTTAAATGGCACACGTGGTCGAAAATCGACCACTTCGATTTATGCAACCCGCTACAACGAGCGCGTTAAAACGGTTGCCTATGCGGCAGGGGCGCAATTGTACTACATATATTATCTGCACATACAGTATAGAGACGCATTTTTGGCCCTTATCCTATCAGTGTTACCATTTGTTGAAATTTTAAGAATTAATACTCATTGGTATTTTTCATTTATTTTGTAATTTGATTCTATAGCACCGCTTTTGTAAATCGAGGACGTTCTATTAATGTAAAGTTTTTTTTTTTTTCTTAATGTTATCGAGAAACATATGTATGTTATACAAAGATATACATGTTATATGGTGTACATAATATGTATTATACAGGGTGGGGCAAGAGTCACTGAACCCGCGAAATGCACCGCTCACAGAAGGCAAGAAATACACAAAAATGTTTCTCATGTCTGCCGTGGTCACACTGAGATTCTAGTCGCTAAGCGCATGGAGACGGGCAAGAATCGGGCAGTAGGGGAAGGTGGGGGAATTGTGCGCACCTAACTTTGAATGGCTGTAGAAATGTCTGTATTAAAGATAAAAAAGCGGATTGCAGGATATTGATGCCCAATCTATCTATTTTAATCCCCCTTAATCACCAAAATTTTATATTTAATATCAAAAAATTTATTCACAAAAATGTAAAAAAAGTTATTTGCGCACAATTCCCCACCCCTTCGGGTAATTGTGCGCATGGGTAGGGTAATTGTGCGCATGTTGAATTGAAATATTGAAATCGTAGAAACGTTTATTTACTACTCATTTTAATAAATTTACCAACTTACACTATTTTCTATATGATTTTCGCGGTTGACAAAAGTCACAGATGTAGACAGAAGCAGTTTCAGTGTTGGTGCATTTCTTGGGTGTCCATGAGTGGCATACGTTGCAACAGAACCCCAACTCACTCTTACCAAATTCGCCGCAAATACATATTACAGGTTTCCTCTACATCAGATTCTTCCTCGTTATCTTCTTCCTCGTTATTGGAGTCATCTTGTAGCGGCACAACCATATCATCTATTTCGAACGAATCACTCTCAGGAAGCTGCACCTTTGCCTCGCCACGTTTTTTTTTTCTAGTTTTTTTCAGATCCTTTGATGACAAATTCAATTTCCGTTTAGCTTGCGTTAGCTCCTTTTTTTTCACGTTCTTCGCGTTTTTTTTTTTTTTTTTTTTTTGCAATTTTAGCTTTTTCTAGCGGGGGGGGGGGGGGTGGACGTGAAAATTTCGGAATGCAATTTCATTTTTGGCGAGTTTTCTGTCCTGTCTGGGTGGAATGGCCTGCGGTGCCTGGCACTGGTTCGGAATGGCCTGAGGTGCCTGGTACTGGTTTGGAATGGCCTGGGGTGCCTAATACTGGTTTGGAAAGGCCTGAGGTGCCTGGTACTGGTTTGGAATGGCCTGGGGTGCCTAATACTGGTTTGGAAAGGCCTGAGGTGCCTGGTACTGGTTTGGAATGGCATGAGGTGCCTGGCACTAGTTTAGGATGGCCTGAGGTACTTGTCGCTGGTTGGTAATCTTCACTGGTGAATTTATCAGGGTCTAAAGGCCAAATTCCTGTCGATGCGAAACCAGTTTTTGCTTTATCCATTGTGGCTACCTTGTCGTACGCCTTAGAAAGAAGTGCAGCTAGATCGTATTCTGTTATCTTCTCATGATTGGATGCATTGATTTTGGAATCGCACAGACGGTACAGCTTATCTTTTAAGGGACCAAAAAACGTCAAGTCGAGAGGTTGAAGCCGATGCGAGGTATGTGGAGGTAGTGATACAACATGAATAAAATTACTTCGGCAAAATTCAGTGGCCTCAATGGAAATATGGCTACTATGATTGTCGAGAACGAGCAATACTGGATCATCTTCGATGCTTTCACAAAACGCTGGAAGTGTTTTAACCAGGCAACAAATAAAACTTCATTGGTCCAACCATTTTTCGAACAACGGTAAATCGATCCAGGCGGGCCATTTTTTTCAAGCAAAGGTGTCATTCTTACTCTCGGATATATTAACATCGGCAATAGGTACAATCCTGAAGCACTCATGCAAAAAACTGCAGTTACTGTTCGACCACGTTCAGCGGAAGTAGCGGAGCCAATTCTTTTTTCGCCTTTTTGACCATAGACTTTCGGGCTTTTCTTTGGGACAGTTGTGATTCCGGTCTCATCCATATTGAAGATTCTGGCCGCTTCAAACTTGAATTTTTTTATTACTGTGTCCAAATTGGAATAAAATCGAGCGACTTCTTCTTCATTGAAAGCAGTAATACGGTTTAGACTTGTGCCCTCTGGTTGGCGCAGCTTTATTTGCAAATTTCTCTTGAGAAAGAGATACAGCCAATCTTTGCCAGCTACTCGCTTTTCAGGGTTGAACGTGTGCGAAATATTATTGGCCTCGGCATATTGATAAGCGATTTTTCTCAATTTATATGGCGTAAGACCATGGTATAAACGGGCCATTTCTAGCACATAATCGGATATTCGTTTTTCAGCATCAGGATTGAAGGTAGGTTTGCGTCCTAACCCACTGCGAACCGTACTGCCGGATTTTAAAACCTTTCGGATAGTGGATTCTGGAATGCCATATTTTTTACCAGCAGCTCTGATTGGAATACCATCTTCTTTAACTTTTCTTACAGCTACTGGTAAATTCTCTTCCTTCCAACTGTTCCGATTAGATAATATCCTAGTATAATTTCGTGGCATCTAAGAAAAACAAGAACTCGTCAAGATATGATAAGAGATGCGCACAATTACCCCGTCACAACAAATTGTGATTCGATTTTTTTTTTTTACCGGCTTAACCAAACTGAGAAACAGAGAGTGCAAAATTTGTGTCAAAGTACACGCTTCTAGAAATGAATGACAAAAAAATTTAATATTCAAAATTATTTACTTATCACCTTATTTTCGATGACTGAATTCTTACATCAAAAAACGCAGTTTCAGACATTCGACGATTTCTTTCTCAAAACCATTTATTTTTGGCTGTTGACCTAAACTATTCTTATTATAAGTTCGGAGGTACACTTTGTTGCTTTTACTTTTTTTTTAACGATTGTCGTTTCGTCCAGATTGACGTGCGCACAATCCCCCCCCCCCTTCCCCTATGTGTAGTGTACCAAGTGGATGCGTGTGCTAAGTTTTGTACATATATAAGATTGCAAAGCTACAGTTCCGAGAGTGAGTGTAGACCACGACATGTCGTAGCTCGGATAACAAGTGTTACTCCGACCTACTATACAGGGTTAGTCAGTTTTCGACGCAGCATAGAAAAACTCCGTTAGCTGCGTGCAAATGTGACTCAACGTGTTGGTAGCGTATTGTACTTACTACTTAGTCAGAATTCGATGCAGCAGAAGAAATCGCTGTTAGTGGAACGAAAAATGGATCGGGGAGTTTTTTCCGATAACTTTTGAAGAATTTCACAAGAAATATCCGGGAAAAATCTCTGATGGAATTTTAAACTGCATAACAATGCAGAAATTATCAAAATTCTTTCTAAAACTTTCTGATGAAATTCTTTAAAAACTATGGGAGATTTTTCCGAAGATTTACAATGAAATTCTTCGGACATTATCGAACATTTTTTCTGAAGATTTTTGATAAAATCCTTCACAAACCATCGGCGTTTTTCCCCGAATATTTCCTAGGAAATTCTTCAAAAATTATCGGAAAATTTTCTCAACGAATTTAATGATACTTTTTGGTATGCTGCATCGAATTCTGACTAAGTACAATACGCTACCAACACGTTGAGTCACATTTGCACGCAGCTAACGGAGTTTTTCTATGCTGCGTCGAAAACTGACTAACCCTGTATATATATCCCGTGCACTGCACGAATCTATCTGCGAGTATCATCGCGACCAAGATTTCGGCGTGACGGAATCGTACACATAAATATTATCTTATTAAAAGTCACCGTCATTATTTCCCAATCTCCCAACACAATCCTACAGGAGTGGGCAAAATGCGTTTCAGGGCAATATTTTTCTGAAATCTTGACAAAATAAAATCACCTTCACGGCTTTCATATGCGTTTTTCCCTAGGTGGGTTTAGTGACTTTTGCCTATTTGTACAGCCTATTTATGCAATTTCTTCTCTTTACCAATATCAGTAATTTTGGAAATCGGAATTCGAAAAATATCAACATTTTACAATTTTATTGGAGTTTTCTTATAATTATACTTACAAATTACAATTATGAAGTCGTCGGCGCACATCGAGCACATAATTCAGCCTGGTGCTATTTGCAGTAGCCTCTTTCGCAAGTATTGCAATTTCCAACCTTATGCCGTCGGAGGTTAGTTTCGCCACAAATGTAATAACGTGTTCCACCACCATAGTAGATCCTGAAGAAGATGATGAGGTGGACCTGTTTGTTTTTCGGGTGGTTGTATAATTCGAACATAATAAATCAAAAGTATCAGTACCACCTTTTGTACTATTGTGGAATAATATTATGTTCGGTTTTTTTGTTTCCCTATCTATATGTTCATTATATAAACTGCTCAAGGTCGACGTGAGCAATACTACTTTAGGGTTTTTAACTTCAGACGTATACGAAGCCAATACTTTTGTTTGATCAAAACCAAAAACGGTGGTACTAGGGGGCTTTTTTTGAATAAAATACGGTGGAATTCGAGGTAATGTTTTTCGTACGGTACCTACTATATTGAAATCTTATGTTCTACTAACATTTCATCAAACAGAGGGATACTGGAAAACCAATTGTCAACCGTAATATTACGACTAGTCCCTTGAATGGGTAGGCAAAGCTCTCTTACATATTTCGAAGCAACATATTCTTTCTTCAAGTTTTCCTGTCTCTTCCTTTCTAACTGTTCTTTTTCTTCTTTCTTTTTTTCTGCTGTCGTTTTGGACTTAGCAGCAACTTTTGGAGTCGCTTTTTTTACTTTCACTTTTTTCTCTTCCTCCTTTTTTTTCTCCTTTGCCATTTTTTCATTCTCGAACTTACCTACATAGGGTATCGCATTACACATGTAGGCTTTTGGGTAGTAGGATTAGTGTCATTTGCGCTTTTGTATTAGGTACAGCCGTTTCCAATATTCGGATTTCCCAGACCGATGGTGCGCTAGCATCGGGCCTTCCTCCCTTTCCGCACTTCAGGAAATAGTGCCATAGAATTCTTATCAACGTTAGGATACACTGTACGTAAACAATGCCTAGCATCTCACGTAATCCTAACGTTGATAAGGTTTGTTGAATCTTGGGAAGTCCGAATGTTCGAATAAAAAAACACTTCGTCGGTCTTCGAAGTATTTTACAGTTAGGCTCGTCGCACTGCTAGTCGAGCGTAGGTACAAAATGCTACTCATTTTCTCATTCTAAATGCTCCATTCTTCGCGAAAAGATAATCTCTGTATCAGTATCGTTCCAATTTTAGTACCTGTAGGTAATTATACCTAGATACACGTACCGCCAATGAAAATAAAAAGAATGGATGTATTTATCTATGATTCGGCACCTCTAGAGCTGTGGTAGCTATAAAACTGCAGACTAAAATATTACAAACTATAGTTTTAACATCAAAAGCTAAAAGAAAGTACCTTAGTTTCATATTATTACCTACCCATCACCTACCTTTAGTTGCTGGTTGGTTCTTCTCAAGAACTGCATTTGATCTTCGTTCTTTTTTTGCTCGGCCAATCGTTGCTCTGTGTTTCTTCGATCGACTTGCTTGGATCGCTGTTCTAATTCTTCAATTTTTTCCCGCAATCGAGTATTTTCGTCGCCCAGTTCTTCCAGTCGTCGATTTTCATCATCTCGTTCCTTTTCTGCCTGCAAATAACGCACGACACAACTCACAGACCGTTTAGTGCAGCCCAACACTCGCACTAGCAGTATACACACACGTATATTAGAGATGAGTACCAGTACGTATTTATATTAGATATTTCAAAACATTTCAGTTAGTATCTGACTACCGTCCAATCCTCGAGGTTCTTATCCCTATTATTTGTATATAGATATTCATTATATGTACCTAAATAACTTTTCGAAGAGTTTTAACTCTTGTACTTCGGGGGTTTGGGAGGCTGAACGTAAGATTTATTTCCATAACACCTCTTCCGAATATTTTACCTCTTCATCCGATCGGAGTAGGTAAAAAAATTTTTATTAAAATTTTTATGACAACCTTTTGTGAATTTGAATTTGGTACCGACTCGACATCGGCGTAAAACGTCGACCTGAGAAAAACAGCGTAGCTTTGTCTTTGAAAATGACTTATTTTAGCTTTAATCAGAATCGTTAGCGTACGTACCCGAAGTATTTTTCTCAATCCAAAAGCGATCGCGCTTTCATAAAGCGCTTGGTAAGTTCTACACGTCATACGCATTTCATCTCGAACTCGCAGTAATAGTAAACCTTGTTCCACGCAGTTCAACGTTACTTGCCTCACCAACTCGTCTGCGAAAATTTCGCACATGATGAATGTAATGATGATACTGAAAATTATTGGGTGGCAAACGAAAATCGAGCGACGAACGATGAGTAGATAATAATGTTTTTTGTCCTAGTACTGTCAAATAGTAGTACGACTGTAATAACAGGGGGGATAGAGGTATATAATTTTTTACAGGAACGGACTTTTCGGTCGTACTTTCGAAGTATTCGAAGTATAAAATATCTTACAAATCAAGAATTGACTGTACTAAGTGAGTGATATGACTCGTAAGACAATTGCTTCACTCGCCTTCGGCTCGCTCCGCAAACTGTCTCACTCGTCATGAGTAAACGCTCACTTATGATCCTTGAGGTATAATATTTATACTATTTTCTCTCTCTCAGTAACACATATGAGGTAGTACCAATGTTGTTAGACTAAACGATTTTTTGTCAGGGCCCGCGCCAGACCTTTTCCCCGTGTGGTGCAAAACCAAAATTCCTCTCGTCGGTTAGCTCTCAAATGGCAAACCTTCTTCTTGTGGAGGGGGAGGTTCTGTAACGATTTCATAGCGTGAGAATAGCAAGTATAATGCCTTCATGCATTTTTAAGTATTCCCGCATCCCTCAAGTAGCCTGATAACATATTTTCAATACTAGCGTTCTAAACGGATGCCCAGCAGGAGCTTAATCTCAAAGTGATTCCAACAAGGGTTGGATAACTCAAATCGCTCAATTTCAGTGGCGTGCGGTGTTTTTCTAGGAGGTAAACGATAAGCGTAGACAGGAACGCATCAAAGAGTTTTTCCAGAGGGTGGGGGGGGGGAAGAGATTGTGAAAGTCCCAACTGACTCAACTCAAAATTCTCAAGTATCAAAGTAAAAAATAAATAAAAACTTTTTGACTTGTTGGATTTTTTCAACTATAATTCAACTCAAAATTTCCAAATATCAAAGCAAAGAAAAACATTTGACTTATTATTGGTTTCCCCAACTTCTCAACCCAATTCCATTCCCAAGTATTAAAGCAAAAAAAAAAAACCTTTTTGACTTGTAGGATTTTCCCAACTCCGCCTGACTAAAATGTTAAATTTTCACAGCTACTGAGTGAAAAATTCCTATGGGGAGGGGAGTAAGTTGCCCCTCTCCCCATTGGTACATCCTTGAGCGTGGAGTTGAAGTAAATATCAGAATAAAAGTATGAGAAACAGGCTACTATAAAAAGGGCATTGATCAAATTATTCAAGTTGTCGTATCCCTGTGTAGGGTCATTCTGTATATGCATTTATCCTCTTCTGAGAAGAATGACATGGCCAACAAAACAGTTTTCCCCCATCTTCACAATGGGTTCATCGTGAAATGGTTTCATATATTGCCCCTTTCTTTTGCTCAGTTTTCAAAGGTAATTCTGGTTTCGGTTATAAATTCTAATTGTTGAAAGTAAATTGCGGAAAAGGGTTTTCAATAAGATCCCGAATACACATTTTGTGGGCAAAAAAATCTGGGCATTTAAACATAAACGCATTGACTAGTAGAACATTGCCAACAAAAAAGTTTACCACTATCTTTGCAGCTAGTCAACCACGAAATGTTTTCATATTGCGATACGTGGAAATGTCTAGTAAAACTCGAACCACCTCTCTTTTGCTCAGTTTTTAAAAATGGTAATTCTGGTTTAGGCTTCCCACCATTAATAATTTCTAATTGTTCATTAAGAGTAAGTCGCGAAAACGGTTTTTCAATAAGATCTCAAATACGCATTTTGTGGGCCAAAAAAATAAACAAAAAAAAACATTGAAACATAAAGCGTCGACCAATAGACGAACATAATCACGTTTCACTGTCAACTTCGACGTTTGTGTGTTGCCAAGCCAAGCCTGACTCAAAGCGCTTCCAGAACGCTACCAAACGTATAGGTTTCGTCGTGTTGAAAGTACTAGTGTGTTCTTGTGTTGGTAATTTACACGGAGTCAGAGGGCAGTGGTGCAATGTTGCGTGCAGTATGGAAAAGAAGCATCCGACGCATACCTCTACAAATATAGGTATATGTACAAGGATTGCCGAACGCCAAACAAGATGGCGTCACATATCTCCTGTGAATTTGTTATAAGTAAGCATCAATGCAGTCGCTGTTTTGCCCGCCTGTTTCATTATCTTTTATTTGTTACAAGTTGAAGTTGATATTGTATATGAGAACTTATTTTCTCGGGAATTTTTAGGGTAAGCGGCGCTTACCTTGCTTGCCTGGAATGCACGCCACTGCTCAATTTACGACAAATCGCAAATCAATTTTGTTGATCGCAAAATCAGTTTCCAAATCGCCCAATCTGGCAACATTGTTTACATCAACTACTATCGCTGGTTTCTTCAGTTTTGGTATTCTGCTTACAAACCGGTCCATTTCTATTTAGGTCTGGTCCAGTTAAGAAACATAATTTATTCACGGCGCTGATAACGTGTTCTTGAACTCGTCCTTCCCCTTCTACTCCACAATGACCATTATGGATATGTATTGCAGGTTGCAAATTACGTTTCTTAACTGGACTAGACTTTCAAGATCAAGATAACTTTTAGTGAGGGGTAAATAGTTGAAGAGAACGTGGTGGTGTAGGTCCATCGGTCATCTTTCAATCGGGAGATGTGGCCCGCCAATCCCATTTGCTGCGTCTGATCAACCTTACTACATCTACGTTTAGCCGCCGAAGTTTACTTTTGATCACGGTACAATATAAAGGTAGTGACACGACGCGGAAATCGTGTCCGCATATATGTAATAGTACGCGGCTACGCCACCATGTAGCGCCACTGCAAAAAACTCTAGTCTTATCATTGTTGATATGGAAAAAACTGCATAGCACTCCTGTAAATTCCTCATTTTACGTCATTTTACGTCGAATATTTAAATTTGATTGCGATTTCAAGCGACTTCCTTTGAAATCCCGTGTTTTTTGTTACATTTTGCAAGTCCGGCTATGCCTCCAACGAAGAAAAGTTATGAAAATGAATAAGGCAGAAGTTGATCCATAGACGGAACTGATGTTCTTTCTTAACAGGCCCGTAACCAGAGAGGGGCTAAAGGAGACTTAGCCCCCCCCCCCTCCAAAAATTTTTTACGAACCCCAAAATTTTTTTAATGTGTCTAATAAATTCTTAAAACGTTCGGGAAAAAATTTTCGCTTTTCCAAAATTTTTGTTTTCATATGAATGCATAAATAAAATAATTTAAAATTCCTTTTCCATTTTTGAAGATATATGTTGAATCTTCAATGTTCAGTATTTTATTGATCACACGAGAATAAAAATGAAATAAAACGTATAGCTTCAGATATACATACTCAATTTATTATCATAATTAGGTACGTCTTGACATTTTTGTTACAAATAAAATTAAAAATTCAATCAGAATAATTGTACTTTCCGTTCTTTTTGATCGATAAAAGCTCTCAGAATGTCGCGAGCATCAATTTTTTAATCGTTCATATTCAAAAGCAATGAGAAAAGCTAAATTCCGCATTCTTTAGTAGTCATTGCCAGTCGAGACGGTATGAATTACGATTTATTATTCAGTTATTTTACATACTATAGTCAAAAAATACGAGTCCCCCGTAGGATATACTCATGGTTACGGGCCTATTTCTTAAATACTTATCTTACGTCTTCAGGTATCTCTGGTTCACTCCGCCGACGAATCCAGATAATTTGTTTAATGGAAGAAGGCAGTTCCTAAGAGGGACTTGGAATTCAGCCATCTGATCTGTATGCGTCAATATGAGCGTGAGAAAAACCGGTCCATGACGAAGAAAACGAGGGGGGAAGAAGAAAGAACTTTTGATAATAGGGTTACCATATTTTCAATAACAAAAAATTACTGTATTTTAACCCTTATTACCGTACACCAAAATGCAAAATTTTCGCAAAAATGCAGAAAAATGTTTCACAATTAATTTTTTGTTGGCAAGTTGCAAGGTGCACCCGGGTTTCCACTCAGTAACTACCACATTACACTATCCCATTAACATTTTAACATTTCAAAAAGATTTCCATCATAATCATGAATCATGAACTCCCTCGGCCGTGCTCACCTCGCCGTCACCGCCTTCCAGCGTCGCCACACGTATGAAGATGAGGAGGTGATGAGGGATGAAGGAAGGAAGCGCGTCCGTCTGTGGTGCATCCGAATTTCAGAAGGTTAATGCTGTGTGAGATTTGCGGATTTGCCTCGATCAATTGGGACCGAGCGAACGTCTGGCGCGCTAAATATCGCTCTACGTGATAAGAATTTGAAAGAATGATTATATGGCCCCGTGATTAACATGAGTTCATATGGAGAAAACTGTAATTCGCAGCATTTTCTGGGAATTACTTCTTGTTAAATATGCATTTTAAATAAAAATACCTCAGAGTAGCATTTAAAGTACATGTTTTTCTCCTTCGAATGGAATTAAAATAATCGCAATATGTAGTACGGAAAAATTGTACCATTCAAAAGAAAATACGTTTTCGTTATCAGTGATAGTATTTCGGACAATACAACCAAATTGATACGGCAAGAGTTCGCTCGTGAATTACTGGTAATGCAGGGACTGAGAAAACTCATGAATATTTATTTGTCCGTCTTCAAATCAGTAGTTTAAAAAAGAAATTGCGAATAAGTATGTAACCAACCTCAATTGTCAACATGCGGTTATATTTATAGTGATAACTTGTGTTGGTTTCATCGTTCATCCCATTTCCTTAGAAATACACTCATTCAAACGAAAATTTTATGATCTTCAATTTTAATTCTTACTTCTGTTTCTTAAAAGTGCGTGATTCTCGAGTAACTGATAGAAAAATGTGAAAGTCTCATAAGATCCGATTGTATAATTTAGAGGTTCCTTCTATTCCATTTCCTTGAAAGAAACTCTCATTAGGACGAGAATTGCGTATGATCTTCAATTTTAGTTCTTATGTCTTTTTCCTAAAAGTGCGTATTTCTGGAGTATTTAATAGAAAAACGTGGAAGTCCCATAAGACACTGAGTTAAAGTCGGCCTTTCCACGCAACGTTGCCGAGTTGTGGATTCCGGCCTGTTAGTTGTAGACAACAAAATGATGTGTAAATAGAGCAATTTTCACGATTTTTCGCATTTAAATAGTATTTAACGTAACGATGGTGGAGGTTTCAAAAATTTTTGGTATGGCTCGTAAAATTATTTTCTCCGACCAGCAGTGGTAAAGTAATCGTGATGATTAATGTCTTTTTATGCCAAATAACAAAGAGAAAAATTTGTGTCACGTTAAATATACATTACTACTACATTTCCGAATACCTTCAAATTATTAATTATTTTAGAAAAATCGAAAAAATAGTTTTGGTTTTCCGTTTACCATTATAATCTCTATTGAATAGTCCTACATGATCATTCTTTCAAATCTTCTATTTCTGACCGCCAGGTGACGACTCTTTCGATGCACGGTCCCAATAGGGTGTCCCATGGTGGCCCTGGCAGCAGACAGGTAAAATGGGGGCTTGGGCCAGTCTCAATGCGTCCCTCTGGTCACTAATGCGATTTTTTCGAAAGGTTTATTTGTTTGTTTGTTTGTTTGTTTATTTTTTTCAATTAAAAAACATTTTGGTTAAAAAATCGGAAAATGTTCAGCTTTTTACAAATTTTGTCGGCGAATTTTCAATTTTCAAAAAATATTTGTCGGCAAATTTTTCTCCCCCCCCCCCTCCACTGAAAGTCAGGTTTCGTCTTTACCACAGAGATGAATTTTTTTTACGTTCTATTTTTATTTTGGATTTTGCTTACGACAACTGGAGTATTGTGCGTTTCGTACTTTCCTAAACGTAACAGACCCTCTTCGAGTAACGAGGTTACTGGTTGTTTGTTACAGGGTGTTTAGCAAATTTGAGAATCAAAATATTGGACTTTTATTGGATTTTTATTGTACTGTTCTCGGGCTTTTCATGTTTTACCACGACTACAAAAAAGAAGGGACCACGCAGAGTATGCTTGAGTATACTTTGGAAATATAGAAAAGACGTCCAAAATAAAATTAGGTTGGGATTTCTGGTTCCAAGAAATGATAATGCATGATTCTTAATGTTTTTATTTTTATTGGGATCTGTATTGAAATTTATTAGAATTATTGAACTTTTACTGGACTTCTTGGACCATTTTTCAAATATTGGACTTATTGGCCCAGTAGACACTCTGTTGTATTATGCATTAATTGTTACGTAAGCTTACTTTCAATAAAATAAACTTCGGATTTTTTTCTTTCTAATTTTTGTGAAACTTTACAGTGATAAGAAGACCTTTTCTCAAACCATTGTTCAACAATTGAAAATTATTTTTAATGGAATTGATAAAGTTGCCGGTATTATATGTGCAAAATTCAGTACTATAAGTGCATTCCTAACTTTTTTACATTTTTCTTTCACGAATGAGTATTTTCCATAAGATTAAATGTAAAACGCTATGTAAATCAGTTGAAAACAGAGTTTTTATAGACGGCGCTATCTTGCGGCGCGTTCCCGAAGTATTACACAACCTCGAACAGCCGTCAGTACGAGCGAGATAGGCTTATGTCACTACCTTTATTATATTAATGTACCGTGCTTTTGATTCTTTTCACACTGATTTATCTTTTTCCTTATGTGTAGCATGGATCTCTCCATTGTGTTTTGAGTAATTTTTATTTTGTTTAATGTTTTGAGCTTAATGACCATTACATGTTTGGCAGCCATATGTAAGGACGGGTACAACGCGAGTTAAAAATCATGCTTTTGTGGGAGTTTGCATTGTTACCTTTGAAAATATTTTTGAGTGACCAATACTTATAGACCAAGCTTTCATTATCCTCGTCTCTATTTCTTGTTCTACCTATAGCGTTGATAAGGGTTATTTTTTGGCCGAGATAAGTACATTCGTTTATTATTTCGAGTTTTTGGTTATTTACTGTTATTGTCCTGTTGTTTGTGTCAAAGTTTTTTGTTAGTATTTTTGTTTTCAGTATATTCATGGAAAGTCCTACTAGTTTACTTTTTGTTTACACAACTCTTCCAACATTTCGGTAAGATCTTTTGAGTTATCAGCAAAGATCAGGGACATGTACCAAAGCGTTTTCCTAGGGGGTGGGGGTAAAAATTGTGAAAGTTCTAACTGACTAGAATTCCCAAGTATGAAAGCAAAAACAAACAAGCTACCTCGCAGATAGCGAGGTAGTAAGAGGGTGTTTGCTTAAGCTGAAAAACTTTCAGCTTCCAACTTCTGGCTTCTCAAATTTATCCTAAAACTGCAAAAACTTCCGGCTTCTCCGCATTCTGGTGTTGTTGCGCCGACTTCCTACACTGGTATTGATAAAACAAAACCAAATCTGAAATGTTTAAGATTTGAAGCTAATATTCAGACACAGTACCAACGTCTATGCGATAAAACAAATATACGCCACGAGCGCCAGAATGAGAATCTGTTGAGGTTAGCTCTCTCATCTTCCACACGCCTCCGCCTTAAGACCGATCTAATGATCTAAACGCAACTGAGCTAAAACTGAACTATGAGCTGTAAACAATTCACTCTTATTTAAAGAAAAATGAAAAAGCAATTGCAATAGGGTGCTTGCAGCGCTGCGCGCGGGCAAACACCCTAAAAAAACAACCTTTAAAAGAAAAACCTTTTGACATGTTGGATTTTTCCAATTGACTCAACTCAAAATTCCCAAGTATCAACGCAAAAGAAGAAAAACCTTTTGACTTGTTGGGTTTTCCTAACTTCTTAACTCAATTCCCAAGTATCAAAGCAAAAAAAAAAAACCCTTTTAACTTGTTGGATTTTTTCAACTCACCTGAGTGGAATGATGAATTTTTCCAATAGCTGAGTGAAAAATTCCTACAGGGGGTAAGTTGCCCCCTGCCCCCATCGGTACGTCCCTAGCAAAGATGACGATATCGTCTGCGAAACGTAGATTTATTAATCTTTTTCCATTGATATTTATGCCTCTATTTTCCCATTCAAGGTTTCTAAATATATTTTCAAGTGAACTTAAAGAATAGGGGACAACAGGTCTCCCTGCCTGACTCCTTTTTCGCTGGGGAAATATGGGCCTTTCGTTTCTGTCTATTGGGTGATTCTCCGGAAAATGGACAATTCAACGTGGACAAAAACAAAAAAAAATTAGGTTCACTTTTCAAATTCTTTTCGTTGAAATCGATACTAGGGGTATTGAGAAATCATATTCCGGTTCCGGCCGGGCTTAAATTTGATTTTGGAGGGGTGTAAAAAAAATTGTTGTCCACGTTGAAAGACAAATTTTTCAAGTTTACATAGTGTGATAAGATGAGGCTGTACGATCACACAGCGGCACCGTGGGTTACAATCTCACGGATCACGGTTTTATGAAGTACCAAAAATTCATCTAGGAAAGTACCTAGTCTCTGCACGAAGAAGATTTAAAGGCTGTTCCTACAGACTGCTTCTAAGTGTCGAAAGATTCATGTCCTTCAACGTGGATACAAGAAATACGTGAGAATCCACGTTGAATAATATTAAAATCGCCTTTTTCCTTTTCCCATTGGGTAAATATGCGGAAAATATTTGATACATGTTGCAGAATATAATGTGGCCAACATTAGATATATTATTACGTTTTTACAAATTCGGAGCTATAAATTCAATATGGCTGTTGATGTCCACGATGAAGGACACTTTTTTTTTTTTTTTAGAAACCAAGATCTCAGCAATAAATGAGTATTGTAGCATACAAATTATCATTATTTCACAGAAGTTCTTACACAGCCTTCTAGAGGAAGTTATGAGGAAGTTATATGAGCATTTGAGAGACGTTTATGCTTATAGTGGAAAACCCTACCGAGAGGTTTGAAAATTATCCACGTTGAAGGACATATCCCTTCCTAGACACAACTTTGAGGTATTCTAAAGGTTACTTAACTTGGTTAGAAAAAGATTGTAAGACCTATACCGTGTTGCCTCAACTTACCTCTTCAACAATGGGAAACAGTAGTTCCTGAAAATGATGTATTAAACCCTTCCAGCGAGCAAGAAAACGGAACTAAATCAGGTTGACACACACGCTGATGGACATTTCAGGTGCATTTTTGATTTTCTAAGGATGTTCTGCTGAACTAGGGAGAGCTTTTACCACTGTCTCCATCAGAAGAGTTCATTTCCTCAATTTTGATATATTGCGCATAGCATTCTGATAATAAGTGGCAGAGTTCCAGCCTATTTACATGAATTGTCCATTTTTCGGAGAATTACCCCTTTATTCTTGCACATAGTCCTTCGTACATTATTTTCTTGATTAAATTTTGGGGCCCTCCTTGGTTTTTGAGGGCAAACCAGACTTTAGTGTACACGTTTTTGACAATCCCCATTCCTGGTCAGGTAGCCCGATGCGCAGTCAGTTACCCACTAGTCACCCGTGGAAAAGAGTTACTCATTTGCAACCCTCAGTTACCCTCAGATTACCCAGAAACCCATCAGTTACCCTTGGTTCCGCTTTAGTTACCCGGACAACTGGCGGGATTTTGCACAACGGGACTCAGATAAAACTTCCTGTGGTTTCCATAGTTTCAGCAAGTAAGTTATAGGTTGGTAAAAGGTGAACGGCGAATGATAAAAATGATAACATCGAGTGCCGTACGGCCACTTGTAACATTTGCAAATAATTTCAAATTCGGGAATCAGTTTTTTTTTGTTTAGGCTCGGTGATAATGGCTGTATAATATGCATAAAATTGTAATCTTGGGTTGAAAACTTCTGTACGGTGCATTGTACCACACAGAATTGCCTGTGTGGTACATTCTGTACAGTGCACCACATATAACGCCGGTCCTGTTTTTTGTCATTTTGCCACGGGAGCATTTTATATTTGTTATAAGTTTTATCATCTTCAGAGTTTTGTCATTTTGTTTTTTCATAGGTAGTTTTGTTACGTCCTGACAAAATCATTTTGTCATTTTGTTTGTTTTTTGTCATGTCGCTTTCAGCATAATATTGACATATAAATTTGAGTTGCAAATGTTGGCACGATTGCGTCTTATCAGGGGTCTGAATACTGAATGGGTGATCATGGAGATTTTTCTATTCAAAAGTACCCCATGATCACCCATTCATTTCCTCCCCGCTAACACACGCACAGGTGATTTTGCAGCGCACTCTAGTGCAGGTTTATACCCCAATACCAGGGATGATAAGCCAATCAATAAAGCTTAAACTTATGACTTTTGCTTACGACCTTGAAAATATGGTTGATGCTTATAGCTTATGAATTGATTGGCTTAAGCTTATGACTTATTTGTATGTCCAGCGATCGGTATGAGCGCTATAGTCGAGGTAAGTTGTTTTGTTATCAATTTTGGAAGAAATGGTGACGAATGGCCGTTAACATTTGTGGGATATTGGTTTTAGACAATATTTTAAATTTCTCATTGGTTCCTTTCAGCTTTCGACACAATTTTAGCTCAGCTGTAACCGTAACTCGCTATGGTCGTTATACCTATACTGTTATCAGCCGAAAAATTAGCCGAAAAAATATGGCTTATGCTTATGGCTTATAGCTTACAACACGTTTGGCTTAAACTTATAGCTGACTTAATTGCCCAAAAACCTTCAGCTTATGGCTTAAATCTTATAGCTTATGGCTGACTTATCACCCCTGCCCAATACTGTCAATAGCCATGTCGCTTAGCATAATCTGTTATCAATTGAGTGTGTCGTGGCAAAAAGGGCACATATCGACTATGTGCCCTATATGAGGCGACTTCAGATTTGGAATCTACGGACTTTTTATGGTCCGATGCAATTTACCCCACCTTCCCAACTCGGTTTGTTATCAACAGAGATGCTTGCGTTGAGAATAATGTGAAAAAAAAAAAAAAAAAAAAAAAATGGAAAAAACGGTCGTATCATGGTTATTGTTAGTCGTGCTCCTTCTCGAGTTATGTACCGTATTTTTGTGCTATTATTGAGTAAAAAACAGAATTAGGTATTGGAGCAAGCGATTAATGATGTACCGAGAATGAAAAAAAGAAGTCGCTACAAAAAGGGCACATACCGTAGCACCGGGTGACTTGGCTCACTTTTTTCTCTTTCACGGCGTTCGATGTGCTGTAACTCGGCGTTACTTAAAAGCTAGAAACTCCGGAGTATATTTAAACTTAAACTAGGGCTCTATAAGTATAGATGTAGCGTCACGAGAGCTAACTGGATCTATCGTCCTGCAGTGCTATCACAATGAGACACGCAGAGAGGGAAAATGACTTTAAAATATAATCCCAAAAGATCTTGAAAAACATTGCTTTGGATAGGAAATTTTAAGTACAATAAATTTTTAATTTTATTCTCTTCAATTATTCATCAACAGCAATTAGCAACTAATGTTATACACACGTTTTTATGACAGTTCCATTGCTACAGATCCAGTTTCCCTTCGTGTCTCTACCCGTTCTTTTAGAGCCTCAATTTAAACAGTAGAAGGGACGAAGGGAGTACAATCTATCGGATGTTTACAAAATTATTTGTCAAAAGTAACTCAGTTCCCCTGTAGAGTGCGCCGAAAATCGTGAGCCGAGTTTCACTCTATTCGGGTGACTTCGCTTACATAAAAAAATGAGTTCAAAAATGCTGGAAAATAAGTGTATTAGTAGATGAAATGTGTAATAAATACATTTGTAAGCATAAAATCAAACTAATAAGTTAGAAAGTGTGTCATGGTGGACAGAAAATCGGAAGAGGCCTTCAGGCAAGTTTAATTTTCATTCGACCAGCTAATAAAATTCCTTGTAAAGCCTTCTCCAAAACAGAATCTTCGTATAATCTCGGTACCGTTGGCTACCCAACGTACGTTTGTAGGTTGCCGGGGCATGATTCCTACAAAAAATACACATTTGTGTAATAATCGTGTAATTGAAAAAAGAAATGTTCAATTTTGTAGTGCACAAATCACTATATTTTTTCAATTCAACGTTACTTACAATTCGTATTTCCCATCAAAGTGTATGGTTATTTTATATCACCAGAAAGATGACGAGCTGCTCTATCGAATCAAAATGAATACAGCATCATTTGTTACAGTTTCATAACATGACAGCAGCAATTTTACACTATCAAAATTTTGCAGTCTGTTTTCATATTTTCTCAACTTTGATTTTCACTGGAAGAAATAATCACAACACAAACTTTTTGGGCTTGTTTGACACGCAATGCCCATCTTTTACTCAGCTTATTCTTAAAATCAGTGTTACCCATCACAAAACTCAAAATTCTCACGATAACAACTCAGTGAGCCAAGTCACCCTGCGAGGGCCGAGTCACCCGGCGCTACGGTAACTTATTTGTATACCAAATACAACGTAGAAAAAAAAAGTCGCTACAAAAAGGGCACATAACTTACCAAATTACAAACAGGAAAATATAAATGAAGGAGGCATTGTTTCATTGCAACGTCATGATTTTCAGAAGGTGAAAGCGTAAAGTTTCGAATCAAAACAAACAATAAGTTTATGTCAATATAGTGGTAACACTGAATGTACCCAACTTCAAAGCTGTTTTTCTGAAAACGTCCTTTCGTTGCATGTGCCCTTTTTGCCGCGACACACTCAATTATCAAATCGTTTAGCACAGTACCTAGTTCATCATTAATTTAATTGTAAACAAAAGTCATAGTGTCATTATGAGAAAATTTCTAAAATTCAATTGTCATTTCGTTTTGTTATGTGTGTTATGTCTCAGAACGTCAGAACCATAGTGTTGTGCCATAAAATTTTGCTTTTTACTTTACATGTCGATACCTTAGGATACAGACATGCTATGTCCAAAATTTTCGAAAATGCGTTTTTGGTATCACCGGATTCGTCTCAACGAGCAGAATCGAATGCTAATACCAGATATGTCCTATCTCATCTCTAAACCCCCTCTAATTGGCATTAAGTAAAATCTGCTATGTCCATATAGTCGAAAACGAAATGCACAGACATGCTATGTTCATGCTATGTCCCATATTGTAGTGCACAGATGTGCTATGTCCGCTGTCAAGGCATAATTATAAAAAAAAAATCAGGTAAAATGGTGAAAAATTATTGTAGATTATGCAAATAACAAAACTTCAAACTTCTCTCCTGAAAAATGACACCTTTTGGACATAGCATGTCTGTATCCTAAGGTATCGATGTATTCTACACGTAAAATACCAGGTAAAATAAATGTGTAGAAAACTGAAGTTTTCTACGTTGTCTGTAAAATATGTAAAAAAACTCGAAAATCCAGCAGATGCCAGCATACTACTTTATGTTTTTGACAAGGTTTACGTATTTGACATATTTTACGTCGGTTACCTTTTTTACATGTTTTTTTACTGAAACGTAAAAAACTGTTCTTTACGCGTAGAGGCACACAAGCATAAGCGCACAACACTGCTAACAATACTGGGTAGTACCAACAAAATCTGCCGGAAAGCGCTCTTTGACATCTAATGAGTGAGTGTTCAAACGTTCAAAGGTACGTCCGTCTCCCCTATATTCATAGGCAACATCATCATTACCACCATCGGAATCGTCGTTCCTCGGCTCGATACGTTTGGTATCTACATATATGATTGTTATACACGTACGATTCGAGTACAATAAATTTAACCTACCAAAACATTGTGTGAAAAGTTCTCTGCGAACTGGACAAATTCCCAGCACTTTTGCGTGACCTTCTCGTAGACGCAGATCTAATTGTTCGCCAAGTTTGATAACGTCGGTTCTCGTCACTGGCTCACTAGATACCTGCATTAAAGATTAATCGAATCGACGACCGATAGTCATTAACTACTTACATAGGTAATGATTTATATTCTATTGTTCGGACCTAGAAACGTAGTGGCTGACATCTCGTGGAAGTTTTCAACAACATTCTCGTTTACACACAATAACTAACGCACGCACATACCTCGCTCTTATCAACGTCAGGATGATTATTAAAGCTAATAGAACATGATGTAAAAACTTCAAATTTCGAGTGACTTTGCACTAATGCCAATACATTTTTTCGCAAAAACTTGTCCTAAATATTATTTAACCGTTGCTGGGCTATTTATTTTTACTTGGATTGCCATCATAAATGAATTTTTGATGAAATTGGAACGAAACGAAAATCACGATTTTCCCATTTAAATTTATGGAGACGGTCACCTCTATCCTAACGTTGGTGCGGCAAGGGGGAAGACTCGATGCTCTAGCGCTACACCCCGCTGCTAGGTCCGAATATTCGGACACAGTACCAACTAGGGATGATAAGCCAATCAATAAAGCTTAAACTTATGGCTTTTGCTTACAACCTTGAAAATATGGCTGATGCTTATAGCTTACAAATTGATTGGCTTAAGCTTATGGCTTATAGCTTAAACTTATGGCTTACTTGTATTTCCAGCAATCGGTATGAGCGCTATAGCCGAGGTAAGTTGTTCTGTTATCAATTGTGGAAGAAATGGTGATGATCTGATGAATGGCTGTTGACATTGTGTGTGGGATGGACAATATTTCAAAGTGCCTTACCGTGGCTAATTCGTGGGAAAGAGCAGTGCAGCCAACAAGACGAAAAGCATAAAATAAATAATGTTAAGATAAAATTTAAATATTTAAAATTTTCAGATTTGAAAACCCCCAAAAAAATCATAAATCAGCCGAAAAAATATGGTTTATGCTTATGGCTTATAGCTTACAGTACATTTGGCTTAAACTTATAGCTGACTTAATTGTCAAAAAACCTTCAGCTTATGGCCTAAATTTTATAGCTTATGGCTGACTTATCATCCCTGGTACCAACGTCTATGCGATAAAACAAATATACGCTACAAAGCACAAACGCCACAATGAGAATCTTTTATTTTCATCTTTCCAAGTCGCATTCGTAAATTGTAATAGAGATGATACATTCATAATAGTAAACCGACTTTTATCAATGGATGACAGCAGTTGACTGAGAACAAGACTGAACTAAAACTGAACTATGATCTGTAAACAACTCAGTCGTATTTAAAGAAAGAAAGAAAGAAAGAAAGAAAAAAAATGACGATGATGAAAAAGCAATAATTGCAATAGGGTGCTTGCAGTGCTGCGCATGGGCAAACACCCTAAAAAGTAAAAGTAAAAGTGGCATGTATTGCTTTTCTCAATAAATTTGGGCAAAGTGACGCTATATTCAATAATTTGAAATTTGTTGAGAGTATAACAATTTCACAGTTAAAGGTTTGTACAAATCAATTGAATGCGGATATAAAAAAAGGGCCTAAATGAAAAAAGTAATGTTATGAGAAAAACGCATTAGAAGTTACACTGTGATATTACAAAAGTATCTGATGGCGAATTGACTTCATTTTTGTTTTAAAAGAGTAGCTCGAAGGTTCTAGTTTTCATATTTGAACAAAGTGTGGTCCAAAACAACTGTAACTAGTCGCGAAAAAAAGGAACAACGCCATCTAGCGGCAAACGAAGAACGCACGATTGAAGTTCATACTTTTCTGCGTAGATACAGCGCTTGCCGAGCGTTCTACGTTCACTAGCGACCGAGCTACGACGAATTAATGAAAACATGTTCGACAAACCCCTACAGCCTAAACAGGTGCGTTCGGAAAACAATTAAAAAATACAAGAATCCTTCGTCGCCATCAGATTCCATCGCAACATCATTTGGGTCATCTACGTCGGATGAAGAGTCATCTTCGGCGTTACCCGTTGAAGATTTTGATGTGCGTATCCAAGTGGAACGCATTCGGAAAACCACTTCCACTACTACATTGATGAGCTCTGTATATAAACCGGGGTTAGATGCAAGAGTGGTAGTAAAGATACGTCGTTGGCGTAGCGCCACTGACATTCGCATTCCATGCGCGTGCGTTTTCTTTGAAAAGACAAAAGGTCGTAGTTGCATTTCCACTCTAATACGTGTACGCAGCGCAACTAGATTTTCATGTTTTTAGTGGGAAAATCTTCAACGGGTATCCATTCGCACTTTTCCAAAATATCATCCCTTGTGAGCAATGCAGCGACGCATTTGTTCAGGGCATTTTTAAATCAATGTTTTTCGGAATTCTTCTGCCGGAATGGAGTTCAGAACTGTATGCAGCGCCATCAAAATTTCGTACTCGTATCGGCTTGAAAATCGTTGACCGCGCAGGTGCCGCTTTACGGTCGGATATAAGATGACCCAGATGATGTTGCAATAGAATTTGATGGCGACGAATGATTTTTGTATTCTATTTTATTGTTTTACGAATACACTTTAGGCTGCAGGGGTTTGTCGAACATGTTTTCATGAACTCGTCGTAGCTCGGTCGCTAGTGAACGTAGAACGCTTGGCAAGCGCTCTATTGACGCGGAAAAGTATGAACTTCAATCGTGCGTTCTTCGTTTGCCGTTAGATGGCGTTGTTCCTTTTTTTCGCGATGGACCGCACTTTGTATATATTACATCTGTGACTCTTTTCCTATCTAGTAATACATAGGCCTTTGTATGAAATCCAAAATTGTATATATTGATATAGTCGGCCCAATGAAAGAAGACCATTTATAAAACGCCTGCAACGCGCTGATGTCACAAAACTAGGGGTCCTCACAGCTCACAGTACTGGCACTGACATAACATCGATGTTTAAACGGGTAGTGGCGGGACAGAGAGTTATGGGATAGCGGAATTGCGGCGCATTTATTCTTTTGTCATTATTACTTTTTTTCTCTCTCTTTAAATAATCGACTAATCATTCTACATAATCGATTTTTGCCCACCACTATGTCACGTATCAAGTATAAAACATTCGCTATGCTTATTTCAGGTGATCTATAGTTACGCATAAAACAGGTGGGAAAAAAGAATGCCTGAACATACAGAGATGAAACAAACACTACTGTACTGCTAATGAGAAGGGCTACATAAATAAAAGAGGGTCATCACAGTGTTTTGGTCGCGAATATTGAAAAACGCATGTAATGGTTAGTACTAGTCTTGTAGCTCTAGTACCCCACTTTGGGTAACATTGACACCCGGCAACAAAACTCGAACAGACTTCTTTTGGTGAACAGACTATAGGTACAATTTTCAAAGCTGTTTCCAGGCTTTTAAATGTGAAAAGACATACTGAAATATGTAATGGAAAAATCTATTTCAAAACTTATCTTATTTCTCCAAAAAGTAAACAGAAACAATATTTGTTGGACTTGTGTATCGAACTTCTAAACCTTTTCTGAACTTTAATCGAATTGTCGCCGAGTATATATTGTTAGTTGAATAGGAACTTTCCAAGGTGGTGGCGCGCTAGTATTGTTGTTACTGAGAAAGCAAATAATAACAACAACAGTGAAGCAGAATCAAATTGAAATTTATCAGTTGCATTTAGTTTGCAAAGAGTGATAGAGTACATTAAGATTTTAGTTCTTCCTTGTTTCTTAAAGCTTCGTCAAGACAATCACAAATGTGTTTTATTACATCCACAGCACGAATCATCATAAATAATTAATTACGAATAAAACATCATCACGTAATAAACTCTCGGGGAAAACTGTGAAATAGTAATGTAAAATTGATGAAATATCCTGCTCCACTGTTGTTGTTATTTTTCAATATTGATGATAACGTGCGGTTCATAAAACAGCCACCAGATTTCGCCCACTCTGTTGGAAAGTTCCTATATTGAATGCGGACATAAAAAAGGGGCCTAAGTGATACTTTGGTCCTTTTTGCAACTAGAAGTAGAGAAGTTCATCACTGAAACATCGCTATAACTTCCTGACGAAACAAGAGAGCGCGCTGGGTGAGCACAGATTTGAAAGAGGAGACTGTATATAGAACACAAAAGTGACAGATTTGCAAAAAGGACCGAAGTATCACTTAGGCCCTTTTTATATCCGCATTCAATTGTACTTTTGTCAGTAAACTCTTGATGCTAAAACTTTTTTCCCTCTGTAGCGAAATTAGTTATTCTGGATATAGCTCCGAATCGCAATGACCTGACGAGATTGAAGAGTAGCATATATTGTTTTTTTAAATACTTTCTGCTCCCAAGATATGAATGAATCGTCTGTCAAATTTTCAGATAGTTTTACACAGGCAAAATGTAATAAGTGCGATTTAAAAATGACCAATTTCCCATTTAAAATGCATTGGAGCCGGATTTTCTATACCGGTGAGGCTAGCAGATGGGATACTAAAACGCGGCGTGGGTGAGAAGGGTTTATACTACTAGCAGGCTGAAGTTAGGTATCTAGTGCAGTGTAGTAAACGTCTTTGGGGTGATCATGTTGTGTACTTTTCAACAGAAAAATCTCAATGATTACCCATTCATACCACTGATGAGACGCAATCGTGCAAGCATTTGCAACTCAAATTTATATCCCAATCTTGAAAATTCATTAGTAAGTTTCCAACTGTTTACAACCAATGGTCGGAATTATACTGGTGACGGTAAGTCTGCTGATCAATACCCTAACAGCTTTTAGAGCCAAAAACTGCTAGATTTTTTAATTTATTTTTTCTATTCCAATAATAGAAGGGTATTTTTGAAAAACAGGATAAACATGTGTCCATGTCCGTCCACGTTTCAAAACGATTTGGCCAATTGAAAGAGCGAGGATTTTTTTCGCTTTTTTTCTTCTTCGTACTTAATAGCTCGTCTTGTGAAATGTTAAAGTAAGATTCTCGGACAAATGTGTACGGCACATAATATGTGTACATTAGTACCTATATATTACATACCAAGGTTTCAAAGTGAGTGTTCACATGCGAGGGCAGTTTTGCAAAATGAGCTGTAGACGAGTGAGCAATTTGCATGAGTCATGGAAACACTCACTTTGAAACCTCTCATTATGGAAGATATTTCTTATAATTCATGATCAGAAATAATGGCAATATTTTTTGCTGATATAGTCTGTATCTAGAATGAATGATATTATAGGTATATAATGTCGTCAATATTCGAATACAACATAAAACGCAAATAAATTCAAAAATTTAATTAGCTCAGTTCATTTAGCAGTAGGTGGCCGGCAATTTGTGCCGTGTGCTTCCATGTAAAAACGTGACGCAACCTTTTACATTGAAGCACGGTCACTTTACACGCAGGTTTCGTTCGTACTTGATTCATCTATGATGAGTGCTTCTTTTCGCTCGAAAAACGTCAATGTAAACATTGCCTTTCTGATCATGTATTATTTTAAAAAAAAATAATAGTATATTATTATACAAGGTGCTAAATGAGCGATTAAGTTCGAGTGCGAGTTTACAAAACGAGCCGTTAGGCGAGTGAAGTAAACGCACGAGAGAATCGCTCACTTTGGCATCGTTGTATAATACAACGTTTTATTCCACAGATGAGAGAAAAAAAACGAACAAGAACAAAATTTAATCTGGAACATCAAAAACGTAATGAGTTGTCACATTATCAGTTATCGTTGAGCCATCAATGTAGAAATTTTATTTAATCCCGCTTGCGACGTGTCCAAGAAAAGGGCCTTAACGATAAATGAACATTCAGACCCTTTTCTTGTGTCACGTCACGCTTCTATTCTTTAAAATTCATGACGCACTTAAACAGTCACTTTAGCTCCTAAAAACTGTGATTAAAATCGTACTTTACCATCATCTGTAGAATAAAATATAAAAATATATTATAGTATTGCTAAAAAAAGGTTAAAGGCGGTGTAATGTAAGCGCCGCAAATTACAGTTTTTCTTTCAGGAGGAAGAAAAAACGTTAATATTTACAACCAGAAGTTCCGGCATTTGCTCGAAACAGCGCGAGAGGTTTTAACTGCGAACAAATATTACTTTTTGTCTCCATAGGACGCCATCCTCTAGCCATTCACGAGCTGGCAAAATGCAGTTCAAAGCTTCTTCCGTTTCTTTACTGACAAACTGTACACGAACAAAAAATTAAAACACCTTTTTTATTTTGAATAGGTACGTAAGTAGATAGGTATAACACTGTCGCGACTCGCTATGCCGCATACTCAACTAACGTAAATCGTATCGATGAAGGATGAACTCGGAAACGGGAATGATCTATGATCCGAATCATAATCTCTCAGATCATTCTGGTGATTCGTAATTAGGATCAGATAAATTTACGGAGGCTCAAGTGCGAATGGACTGATTCTCGCGTGACGTTACACAGCCTAACACAGCAGTGTATTTGCACCCGAAAAATTCAACTTTGGCTTTTGGCTTAAACTTTTGACCTTGAGAAAATATACGGCTTAATACAGCTTTTAGCTGTTGCCATACATTTTTTCTGGATTACAAAAAGCTGACTTTTGGTTTTTTGATGGAAAATTTGGCTGAATACAGCTTTTGGCTTTTGGCTGGCTACAATACACTGCTTAAAAGCGATTCGATCCGTTCCCCAGGTTTACGCGCGTATAACTGTTCCAAATTCAAAGACAGTGCGGCATTACTAGAAGTACGTTAGTGAAGTGTATGCTGCGTACTTACTCGCAACCATACTCTGTTCTCAAATAGAAAGGATCAACGTAAACAAAGACGCGAACACTAACGCATGCACACGAGCACAGAACATAATTCCCTATAAGATGATAACACTAACATACATGAACATCCATACACGCACACAACAATCGAATACTTACACGTACCCACTTCACACCTCGGATACCGTGAGTTCCATGATGTTTGTTTACATTGACCCTTTCTATTCGCGAACAGAATATAGTCGAGTAATCGAGAGCGGGCAACTACGTGGGTACCAACCTACCTATGTAGGTATAGGTACCTCCCCGATTGACAATGAGGCCAATTGTGAGTGCATTTGTGAGCATCACTCAGTAATCACACTAATGCTGAGCGATCACTTCACACACACTATCTTAAAATGATGAGATGTTGAACACTCATGGTGGATTTGCATTCAAGTCGGGCGACATTTGTCGGTTCGGGGAAAAGTTGTCCGCGACATGTCTGTAATAGGCCTGTAACGAAGTTGGAAAGGAATTTAAATCCGTGGTTGTCGCCGACATTTTTAAAAGTTTATTCGCAACATGTCGCCGACTCGAATGTAAATCCATAGTTGTCGCCGACATTTTTAAAAGTTTGTTCGCGACATGTCGCCAACTTGAATGTTATCCACCATCACAAAAAAATGTGATTGGCCAAAAGTCTCAAAACGGTAGTGGTTTGCGATATGTTGCGTGAGTGCTCTCCAAATTGTCAATCGGGTCCTATACCTATAACCTATAAACAGGTACTACGTACTAAATTTATGTCTAGCGTCGATGTCGATGCAGTACAGAATGCATGGCGGTGCCACATAGCGTAGACTATAATAAGTTTACATGATACGAATATAATAAGTTACATTTTGTGCGCCGTACAAGTGAATTTGAAACGTTACCTTTTTGCTGTGCCACTGATCTTCCCTGCAGTTGATAGATGACACAATTTGCGCCACACTATATTTTACCAACGGATTCATAGACGATACGATTCGCTCGCCCATATTTCTTCCGTTTCCTACACGCTGACCTGCTACTGGAAGTAATTTTTTATTATTTCTTCCCGTCCAGTCAAGTTTTACTACGTTCGTTCGTTTTGACTTTATTCTAGAGGATGACAATTGTAAATTTTAGCGCATTCGCTAGTCACAAATAACTCCCTTCGTCAGCCGGCAGTTACGCCGTTTATTTATTCACCGGACAACGGGTGTCAAGACGACCACACGGAGGCGGAGAACATGCGTACATACTCGTACATGCGTTACGTACGCGCCACGTCATTTTGAATAAAAATATCATCCATTAGGTCAGTTAGTATTCAAGTATTTATACTTTAAAATAAATTCGCAACTCGCAACACAAATACAAGAAGGTCGTATGTATATAATAGACGCCGCCGAGAATGCACATTACTTACAAAATGGTGTGTACAGTTTATCAAGAATAACAGAATACGCGAATACACGTTGATTTGCAGTTGTTATACGAACATATATTAAGCGCATTCGTATACCCGGCACATGCACACGTACATATACAGTATACGAAACAACAAACGAACAGACGGACATATTATGTACAAACACACTTTTGGAACGTATTGCCTCGGCTAAAACTTGAAATTGTATAGCTAGGTAAATAAATATAATACGCGACGCAGACCGGGAAAAGATACCTCGAACTGAAAAGGTAAATTGTTCGATAGTACCCATGTCCGTCATGAAGGTGGAAAGAGTCGAATTTCAGATTTTAATGCGATGTAAGATGATGGCGGGAACATCTGACAACTCTACAGGCAGTAGGTAATACATCGATAAATAGAATTTCACCAGACTACATTTTCTCGAACGTAAAATCGGATAGACACAGCACAAATGAGAAGCTTTCAATAGCACGGTCTATTTACTTACTTTACCAGTTGAGACATTTTCTTCCTTCCTCCTCCTTCCAAGGGGGTGAGGACGTTCCATCAATTTTCTAATTTTGATTGATAAAGTATCGAACAATCTATCAAAATAGTGTTTTTTCTAAACACTGGTTTCGAATATTCTATCCAACTGCTAACTTGACCTCGATTAGAGCTGCAAAATCCAAGGTCCTGAGGCGAATTGTAGGCTTGAAATTCCAAGTATAAAGATAGAGTCCAGGTGAAATCTAACGGAATATCTGGATGTTTGGCGATCCAAAAACAATACTATTTCGACGCTTAGTTTGATCTTCCAAGTCGAGTGAATGTTACCGCAATCCCTAAAAGTAACATTTTAATTGTGATAGGCACAAACCGACGGATATAGAATGTAATAGATTATACTCGTAGGTAGGTATTCGAAATTGGCAGTCCAAAAACTCTCAACACTCGCGAACCATCTCGATTTTTAATATCGAGCCAATTTCCCCCCTCTCGACGGTGAAATTTTCATCTTGGAGACTCAAATTGAAGTCGCATTAAAAATCCAAAGAGATATTCGAAATTAACGACTAGCAGAAAATTCCGTTCAGATACTCGTTCTATTTCCAAAATTGTATCTATTCCGCCCGCATCGAATTTGCGATGAACTGAAGTATTGACATCCCAATCTAAACCGCATAAAAGCTGACGAAGTATCCGAACAGCGACCCGAAAAATCTCAATTCGAAATTTCGATGGTGGCTCGATATTTTCCAATTTGAAATTCGTAGCATGTCCAAACTACTCTTTTATAAGTGAATTTTCTACCGGAAAGAAACTGTAGGTACTTCAGAACTCGAACAACTTTATACGTCCGATTTCGATTCGGTTTGGCAAAAAAAAAAAAAAAAAAAAAAAAAGAAAGAGAGAAAAAACGGAGAATTCCTTCATTAATTCAAGGAACAGGGACGTCGAAAAAAACATTTTCCGGGGGGGCGGGGACGGGGAGGACTAATGGAGGAATTTTTAGGGCAAATAATTACAGTATGTAGGTATAGTGATTGCAATAATTGTTGGAAAAAAATTACGGAAGAATTGAGTAATTAATAATGGACTTTAATTCAATTACCTATCTGTAATTTGAGTTTGACCGAGGGGGCAAAATGATACTTTGGCCCCGTGATCAGCTGCGTGTGGGGCAAATGCCACCCTCCCCCGTTTCCGGCGCCAGTCTCGGGAAATTTCTTTTTCGAAACTTTGGCATTTACATTATTTTCAACAAGCTATATTCCCTTCACTTATCAACAGATCGAGCCGTCTTTTGTTTTTATTACTCCCTTCAGTTTCTGGCGAATAAGACGCCTTCGGACGCTAATATTCGTGATTAGTTCAACTTTTGAGCGAGGCACCTTTTCCCGTTTTACGTCACAAATTGAGAACTAGTGGTTTTGTGCAGTTTGCGCTTACTTCGCTATGATCTAAAACATACTAGTGAAGAATGTCCAGTATTTTTCAAACTTTTGAATTTCGAGCAGCGAATTACCGTTTTACTTGATGGAAAAGTGAATTCTCTGAATACGAAGCTCTCAACGAACACAATCCTTCTCTTGCGAGAAAATTCGCTGGGTTTAACTGAGTTAATGGAAGTAGAATTTTCTCGATCTCTATTGGCTTTAGAAGTTTTTTGTACATTTCAACGACTGATTTGACTGAAATTTGAAATAAAATTGTTTGGAATCCGCGATGTTCGTTGATGATTGTTTTGGGAGAGGGCTTCAAGAAAAAAGAAATTAATTCTTCAGGGGCCACTCCTAAAAACATTTCATTTCGATCATCGTCGAATGAATCGTTGATATCTATGGGAACAATTTCTTAAGCCATTAAGGACCGAGAATTTTTTTTTTTTTAACGGATTATTACAGTTGAAATCCTACCTATGTCTCCACCATCGTACACATCAATATTATCCGATCGAACTTAAATTTTCAGGAATTCTAACCTTCCCATCCAGCAGTTGATTTATCCACCCGGCATCACTTAGAATTCAAATGTTTGAAAAGGAATGGACTCCTTAACTACACACACACACATTTATTATACCTATTGCATTTGCATTACAATACAAAATATACATATATATATAATACATAAAACGTACAACGAAATAATACTATTTATAATAAATAACACATTCGGGAAAATATGGACATTATTACGCGAGACGATATCATGATACACGAACGTAACTGTGTCCACAGTACGTCCAGCGAGAGGTTCAATGATAAAAGCAAAATATTTGATTCTTTAAACAATTCTCGATAAAAAATAACTTACACATTTTTGCCGGTCGAGAGAAAGGGACGGAGGGACTTATACGCAAGGGCTTAGTTAGTATTACAAATCACATATTTATCAGTTCATTTCTACTAAAATCAAGCCGAATCAAACAAAATTGTGTGTGTGCGCGCGCGTGGGAGAGGGCAAGTTAGGATGTCCATGAACATCGTGTACATGCAATAGGTAGAATAATCGAGAAAAAGTACCACTTACGCCAGTGGTGGCGATCCTGGGGGTGCCACAGGGGCACATGCCCCCCCCTAGAAAAAAATCAGGCCTAGTAAAATTGTTTTTCTTTGAAGGGGTGCACAATTGATATTTGTAAAATTCATTTCCAGTAACAGTGAACGCGGTTTAATTGCACTTCTTCTAATGAATCAAGCGAAGCTATAGTGTTATTTCTCCGAAATTACACCCCCCCCCCTCTGCCGTCATCAGTGGAAAAATATCAGTAGATCATCAATTTGTGCCCCCCCCCCTCTTGGGAAAATCACAAATCGCCACCACTGACTTACGCGGTTAAAATTTTATCTTAGGTAAATGCGCGCTGATGTATAACTAACAAAAAATTCGGCGATTACATTTTTTGCATCGAAAAAGGCACGATCTGCGAGTAAAATTTTCATTTATTCCGAATAGAGGGAGTCGCCTGGAACTGGAAGTCCAAGACTTTTTTACAACCATATTTGTCTATTATACTCGTATTATATTGAGCGAAACAAATCTTTCTAGTGGTATTCTTTTGTAACAGCAAATTGTGGCTCGTTACATTGTATTCGTTACTATAAGTATTATTTTTTCAGACTTTTCATAGTTAGATTAATCCTCCTCGAAACTCTCCCAGACTTGTTGGAGACTATCTTTGGAGCTTTTACGGATGTGTAAGACTCTTTCAAGGACGTCTCAGACCTATGCAAGGTTCATTTATCTACACACTAAAACACGTTGGAGAGATTTCAGCCAGTCCCGGACTGTCGAGGGCTGTTAAAAACTCGAAAACTCAGGCGTAAAATTTTTCATGATTTTTAGGCTTCTAGCACCTGTAGAAACTGTAGACTACCATAGATAATGTGTAAATGAATAGTCAACACCCTGGGTCTAATACAACGTACAACACCACATCGTTCGGCGAGTTTTCAATTTGTTAATTTCAAATTTTTGATGTGTGGTTGTGGCAGATGCAACCTTACACAAATACAAGCTACAAGGTACACGCTCATGCGAAGAAACTGGGGAACAGGGACTGATTTGATTTCTGATAATAATCAAACTGACAAAATAGGAACTTTCCAAGGTGGCGACGCGTTAGTATCGTTGTTATTGATAAAGCAAATAACAACAACAGTGAAACAGGATCAAATTTATCAGTTACATTTAGTTTGCATAGAGTACATTCAAATTTTAGTTCTTCCTCTTTTTTTATAGCATCGTCAAGACAATCAACTCGTTTTATTACGTCCACAGCACGAACCATCATAAATCATTAATTAATTACGAATAAAAAATCATAATGTGGTGAACAAGCAGCAATGCTGCACGACTAGGGTCGGCAAATGCTGCAATTCCTATCGTCTGAATTCTGCTAAACATTATAACGCACTCTATATTCATCAATAATGAACATCCTACAAAACTACGAACTAAGACAGAATCGCCATCCATATTACTACTTGATAACGTCTGAGTACTAAACAACTTGAATAAAAAAAAAACAAAAAACGATCGCAATGGGGTCTAGCCGACCCTAAAAACTGTGAAATAGTAATGTCAAAGTGTAAAACTGACGAAGTATCCTGCTTCACTGTTGTTGTTATTTATCATTATTGATGATAACGTGCGGTTCATAAGAAAGCCACCAGATTTCGCCCACTCCGTTGGAAAGTTCCTATTGGTATAACAAAATAAATGGACGCTGTTCAACAAAAGGGAACCAACTAACATTTGTAAACAAAATGAGTTATTAGTACCGTTGGAAAGAGCGTAAAACGTAAAATTTTTCAAAATTGGGCCGCCGATTCAAAATGTGTACTCACGTTGAAAAAAGCTTATCAGTAAACGCAATGCCATATAGTTTCTACACGGTTCTTGAACTTCGAATCACGTGTTCTCAAAAAGCAGATTTAGCTAGTTGGTTTCCTTTCGTTGACAGTGTCCAAATAATAAACTAGAGAAAAGCAAGACGAAAATGAAAAATAACCGGTGGGTAATCTAACGGACACGCGCAGAAGGTCCATTTCACATTCCAATTTACCTTTCATGTCACACAATAATTATTACAATCATATTGATGAGACTCTTAAGCAAAACAGAACTAAGCGGCCTTTGTTGACAAAATGAGTTAATACTTATTAAGTATGGCTAGTATCGTTGGAAAGAGCGTAAAAAGTAAAATTTGCCCCCCCCCCCCCCCGGAAATACAAAAATGTGTACCCACGTTGAAAGAAGCTTATCAGTAAACACTATGTCCGTAAACCGGTATTATTCCATTGGCTTTTAATGTTACGTAATTTTCAGGCAGTATTTTTTCCAAAAGTTCGGATTGTTTTTTGTTTCAAAATACTTACTAGTGAGAATAAGGAAAATTAACGTTACAACTCCCTGGCCATTCGTGATTTTTTTTTTTTTCATTTCCGTACATTTGCTAGAGGCATTCCACCATTCTTAATCGGCAGTGGTTTCAACTTGGTTTCAAACTGGTACATTACGCGCGCGCGCAAGCACGCGCACACACAGACAGACAGACAGAACCCGGATCACAAAAGATGACGCGATGAAAATATTAACGCCCGTAACTCTTAAATAATACGGTAAATGTAATATTATACAATAGTAAAGTTACAGAAAAGACAAACAGGCAAAGACTCACACAAAGGTCAGTTTAGAACGAAGCATGCATAATTTTTCACTTTTTAAAATGAGATCCTAATTGGATGATTTTAAGCATAAGGGAACCAAAAAGCAAAATCTGTTTTTTGAGAACACGTGATTCGAAGTTGAAGAGTCATGTAGAAACTATATGACATAGCATTCACTGATAAGCTTTTTTCAACGCGAGTACATATTTTTGAATCGGGGGCCCAAGTTAGAAAAATTCTACTTTTTACGCTCTTTCCAAAGATACTATAATAACTCATTTGTTTTACAAATGTCGGTTGGATGCGTTCAATTCATATCATCGTAATGTATGTATTATAGTCTAAAGCAGTAGAACCAACAAGTACAGGCATGTAAGTAGTACAATTTGAAACGGAATAACGCGAGCTAAAAAAAAACCGTACCATAATCGCATACAAACAGTCAGAACGTATCTGTTGGCAAAATAATCGTGATTACCCGACAGCGAGGGTTATTCTTATCGCGATAATTGAGGCGATAGTAATGATAATGACATACCGACACAACGTTATAACGACATGACAGTGATGACAGAAAATTATAAGCCTTTTGAAGTTGTAAAAACACGCTAGATTCGCTAGGAACAATAAACTAAGGTTGTGCCCATAGTCAAAGATTAGCAATAGTACATGAGGAAGAAGAGTTTTTATGCGACCACATAAAACGAGTACAAAACTTAAACGTACACTTGTCATTGTACGCAAGTACGCATTAGGCAGAAATGCTACGCAGGACTGGAGACGTTAATACGAATTACAAAACAATATAATGGGATAATGATCGCTTGATACACCACTAACGTCGACGTTAGATTGATAAGAAATTGAAAAAATGACTCCAGTGAACTTTTCTCATTTTCGTTATTCGCACTAGGCGTTGTTCATTTCAAGACGCAATGTTAAGTGCTTCACTCCTCTCCGGAATCGGGTGATGGAACTCGCATCTTATCGATATTTCTTTGTCGAAACACGAAAATATCATTTTTCTTCGTGTTCTTTTTTAATTTTTGCTCTCAACCCGAACCCTGGAATCCGCCCTTTCGAACATTACCTCAGAGACGTCGGGGAGGCTATTAGGGCTGGGTCGAAATGTAGCGAGTTGCTATGTGGGCTCGAACCCGGGACTTCCGGATTCTGAGACCAGCGCGCTATCAACTTGGCCACCACTCTTCGTGTTACCACCATATTTGCTAATGAAAAAGCTCATTTGTAAGAAACGCAGTAAGCCCATACTCGTATTCCCGGTCTTTCCTTTTCTTTCAAGAATCGGGTGATGGAACCCTCAACTTATTAAACATTTGAAAATTTTTGTACGTAATTTTTCACCAAAATCGATTTTATGAACAGTCTGTTTAATCAGCTTATCCAATAGCAAAAGATTATTTTCTTTCGAGTTATCCCTATATTTACACATAAAATAGGTAACTAATTTCTAGAACTGAATAGCTTCACTTTTGGGAGTTTCCTGCATCTTAATTTTTTGCGAATAGTCTGTTCTGAAAATGAAATTTCAAAGTCGTATCCGTCACGGTGGAGGCTCACTTGTATTAAAAATCGAAGGAAAGAAAATCAGAATTGAAATCTATTAACAATTTTTGTACTTCGTAAATACAATAAATAGAAATATGGATTTACTGCGTTTTGGAAAAGCAACTTTCATATTTATCAAGACTAACAGGCTTATACGTATTGTTATTATCAACATATAAATTCGCCACCACAATAACTACTCGTTTCACTTTTTAATAACAATAGTACATCATCAGGGCGTATTCCGTTCGTCTTTAACGATACTGTCGACAAGTGGACATAATATGTTTCGAGACAAACTCGTCGTAGATTCACTATTATAGTATACGCACTCGTACGAACTATACCCAAGTGAATGAGACGTAACGCGATACGCCTTCAGAAGATCGAATAAATATGCGGAATGAGCGACAGGCGGGCAGGAAAGATACATTCGTTCCGCAGTGTATCCGCATCATCCGCTATGTTGTATCAGTAACTTACATTAAAATGGAGTGGACCGGTCGCTATCTACGATTCAACAAACCATTCATTGACGATGGAACACTGGGCGACATTTCTAATTCAACTAATAATGGAAAATGATCTAGAAATAAATAAATAAATAAAATAAATAAAATGGAAAAAGAAAAAGAAATGTTTAAATTGAGAAAAAACCTACTTAGTAGAGCCGTGCGATAATAAGCCCGACTAACCACGAATGAATATCGTAGTAAGTACATACTGACAAGCTCATACGTACATATACGTAGGAGGCACATATCTGCACAGTAAATTACTTAAACCTATAATCCTGTTATAAAGGGTGCCCGGATTAACATAAATATGACAGAAATTATACCGTAATGCTCGGATTGATTTCCACATTCCGCAATACATCGGTATATAGCAGCACGGACATCGCGATGACGACATCCTGATAATGTTATACAGTGAAAAAAGACGCTTTCCAATTTATAATTTTCGCTGTTGATAGCGTTCACTACACGAAATTACGAGTACACCATATTATACGTCTTATTCCTCAAGGCCGGTACAGACTAGCGCGCATCAGCTGTAATGCAACATGTTGTATTACAGCTGATGCGCGCTAGTCTGTACCGGCCTTTAGGTCAACAATATCGCCGAGGCACGATAACGACAACCACGATTACCATTAGCGTACCGCAGACAGCCTTCGTGACCGTATAGTGTGGACGGTGCAGGCGGCACCTCTGCATCTTCATTAGCAAGACAACTACTGCGCAACAATCGAATGGTAAATCCTGAAGATTTGAAATTTCTCGCGTATGACCAAAATGCAACAAGTAATCGCCTTTCATTGCGTACGAGGAGATTAATCCTGTCACACTGGTTACAGGTTTGTTTTAGGCCCACTCCAACGCCTATTACATTGCCAACATTTCAACTCCTGAACTCCGTTGTTCGACTTCCGACTTCAACACCGTTTACGTTTTCTTCACTGCGTGAAGATTACGTCATGTGAATCCAATTTGTTGACCATAACAGTGGCAAAAATACTTGGCCAGTAACTGTACCTACGGTGCCGGGTAAGTGAAAAAAATAAACATTCAAACGTCGTACCATCGTACGTCTACATAACATTTTAGATTTCTTGCAAAAAAAAAGTTGTAAAATCAAGGTTTTACAAGATCTGCATAAATGTTCATCGAGATCATGAGCAACAGAACTACATTCAAGAACAGAAAATAGCAGTGAAGATACAGGTCAGTAAACACATGTAGGAGATTCAGAACTTAGTTCTCGTAAATCAATTCGGACAAGCAACATTAACGAAGTCATCACCACCAGTTGAAATTATCGATACAAATATGTATAGTTGAAATATCCTGAATTCTGAGTAAAATTCCGTTCGCTATTCTCGAACATTTGCTCAACGGGGCCAAATCCTTGCCTCCTTTTCGTGATTCCTCAGACTGACGACAAAAAATGATTATTTATCGTTAGTTTCGAGTCACGACGCGGAGAAGCCAGAGATGACATAATTCAGATTATACAATGTAACCCTACAAAGTCTTGTAAAATATATCAATATAATTAATTCTCTTCAATTTTGCAATGTCACCTAGTTAACGTTTTCTGTAATATTTCAAAATTTAAACATGGCCTTTTCCCTTTAATACTGACATAACTCCCAAGTTTACGAGTAAATGATCCAACATCCCGGACATACACAATTTTTACGTCAACTGTCTCACAAATTGCGATACAGTGGTGCCGCCCGTTTGATACAAGCTGTAGTCACGAAGGTCTGCTGCGACTGCGGATGATTTCTGCCTCATTTAGTCCGGATACCCTATACAATATACGCGTATACTGCGGATCCTTACGAGTACCTGAAGGTATATGAGGATGAGGACAGCCGATAATCTTGTTGCTCTTGAACCATTCTTGAGATAATGGGCCGAGTAGGCCCAAAGGTGTCATGGTTTGTTTCGAATAGAAGATATAATCGATGATACCTTTGAAATGAAATCTACAGCAAACATTACGTACCATAAATTAACTTTAAACTATATTCGTTCGCATTCCTTCACTCTAACCGTTACATTACAACAGCGAGAAAACAGATAACCGAGAAAGCGAGTATACACACTATACACATAGATATGATATAATAAATATGTACATCGATATACCTGCACGCTGCCGAAGGACCGAGTGCAAGAAGTTGCCCAGTCAAATTTTCGCCAACACACTCTCTGTTACAACATCTTTGACTATGAAATCAATCTCGAAGCCGAAATTGTGGTTACCCGACTATACGCGTACCTACTGGTGTACTGGTAATATGGCTCGGTTCCTTTTCGCATTCAGCCCTTTACCGGATGTCTACCAAATACATATTTGTGAAATTCATGACTCTTTCATGACCTTTCCATGCCTTTTTTTCACGGGCTCACAATACTCATGTCAGGGGTTCTAAATTGCAAAATAAAAACTATTTTGACGCTTCAATCGTACTTGTTCAATTTCTTCCTTTGCTAATAAATATTTCGGAGTTCATATTCAAAAAGGAAGATGTTAAAATAATAAATTCAAGAAAATGTTTTCATGACCACTGACTTCAATTTATGACCTTTTCATGGCTCTCATGACTTTCATGATTGGTAGACACCTTGTTTACGCATAACTGACAGAGCGTATCAAAAGGACGAGTCTTATCAGACTAGTTGCAGACAAACGTCGAAAAAAAAAAAATTAATTTTCGATAAACGTGATCAACTTCCGACTATCGTAGTTTTTAAAACATATAAAATTGCGTGTTTTCATAATCTTTACATGTTGTTGAACGATCGTTTTTAAGAAAGTTTCAGGAGGAAAACATTGTTGGTGACGAGAAATCGGTCGTGTAAGAAGCGCCAGTTTTAACGAGCTTGATACTTGTACGTAACATTGCAAAAATCAAAAATCTCATTTACATACGTAAACCGCCAGTGCCGTAGGTTATCTACCTAAAATGAGGTTCGGATTTCTTACTTTCCCCGTACTTTCGATTTCCGCAGAATCGTAAAACACGATCGATTACAATTAATTAATCTGCGGGTTATAGAAATTACAAATACGTATGTATATCCGAAACGAAGCATCTTTTGCCTAGAGCTGCGCTGGTAAGTTCTGCTCTTTTACACTGATGCGGAATGCGGCACGATGATACCATGCGTGATTCAATCGAACTGTTGACCAGTGCTAACTAGCAGTCCTAGGTACTCAAGTGACGTTCTTACGACCGAACGCGAATGCGAGTAGCACCTAACATAACGAAAAACGGCCGACTTACGTGTAATTCGTGTAGGGCATTATGTCTTCGCCATACGCGGAGGCTAATTTAAACGAATGCGTGAATTCGTTTGGTTTTTCGCAGCCAGATATTTTTTGAAGCACCGATTTGTACGGAAGATCTTTAAAATCTTGATGATCGGAAGACACTCGACCAGTGGACAAAAATTCGATCACTCCTGTCAATGGTAATTGTAAACAGATAAAAAATGTAATAAGACAGAATAGGAAGAAAACGAAAGTTGAAAATGTAAAAAACAAGAAAGCAACGATAACCATCGAAGACTCGACGAGGCAATATGACTAACGTTTTAGACGAGAATGGTTTTTTCGGATGCAGATAACGCGTTGACTTATGACCGGCCTCTTACTCATCAAGAAAATGGTGTTCATTCGTTTAGCAACTTGAGTATAGCTTGATCATGGATTTTGATCAAATTCGGGCTTCACAGCCATTTACGCCCTATCGAATGCAATAGCGACTAAAAAATCGGAGCGAGAGCGTGAGAATAGGAATATAATATTTTTTTCTACCGTTTTTCTATCGATTATTCGATTTTCTTCCAGTTAGTATCCCTTTCTATTTATTTAACTGCGCATCGAGGATGAACAATATTTTTGTCGTCTAAGCGCCCACGTACGTAGCAGAATGTCGTATATTATAAGTTTGCATACCAGATTCGGGGAGCGAGTTGAAATCGCCGCATAGTAATAACTGAACCGAAGATATGTCCGCTTTGTGACCAGGTCTGAAATTTTGACTAGCTTCTTCCAAAATGTTACGTAGTTCGTGAGACAACATCATTATCTGAATTAACTTTACGTCGCAGTATTCCGGATCCCAGTGAATGTGAGCAGTACACACCAGTATCGGCTGATGGATCTGATTAATGTCGGATGGTAAACCTGCAAAGTAAGAGTAACTACAATAATAACTCGTACATATTATGTTACACGTACCGCGGTCGCCATCACGCGATCACGGATTAAGTCAGATCTTCACAAATTTTCCCTCAATTCCATACGACGTGCAGGTAATACAGCATATTATGTATTATATGTACACGTAAGCTGAATCCGAATCTGCGCGAAACATGCGGTAAAATCCCGTTTCTCGTACAGGTACGATCCTACGATCGTCCGATATTTGCTCCCTATCACTATTATTCTATCCACGCATACGCGGTATTCGTACTGCGAAAACACGTTCGACGCACGAGTAGGTACCTAACTCGAATTAATACGGTAGATAGGTATCTTCGATCGCTAATCGAGCATTCGCGCACATCGAATTAATTCCAATTTCACCAATTTTGACGCAGCACTGCAGCGTAGTATAGGTACAGTATGTAGTAGTAGGCCGTCCTGTTTTCCTACCGAAGGAAGAAGTAGGTACGTATTCGAAAAATAATCGGAATCTTCCGATACACTGGGCACCGCATCGGTACACAAGTCAACTCACCATTATCCCACGCGGCTTCTTTCGTTTTTAGAAGAGCAGCTAGACCAATATTATCTTTCGGCATAACGCGATTCAACATGTCGTCTGAACCTTCCGAATTCGCCATTGCTAATTGAGTGAATTCAATCAGGTGTTCTTTCACTAAGGAAAATCTGAAACGAAACCATCCGAATACAACGCATAAGTTGAGCAGGCATCTCGAACCGAATCTTCTTTAATGGCATACGTACATACGAGATACGGGTACGATAATGTAAAAACACCGAACAACCATATGTTGATTGCAATTTCGAGGTAGGTACAGCCAGCCATCTCCAGAATCGAGAAGAAGGTTTTAGTATGTACTTTCACCATCTTACCTGTGGCACGGGTAGCCTCGGGTACATCTCTATATCTAGTCCCGCGCTCGCGGGGAACGTGGAAACCGCTGTGAGTTAGAAGCAGTACGCTACACGAAACTGATGATATTTTATTCGTATTCCTTACACGCGTTTTTCTCGAAACTAGATTTTTGCAATTTTCAGATTTCGGAATGCATATTTCGGCCAATTCTCGGTCCACTACAAACCTGGTCTCAACTCCGTATCAACCAAGTAGTACATTCTCACGCGAATGTATACACGCGTACGTGTACAGGGTTAGAACATTGGAGCATTCAAGTTTACCTACTGGTTTCTGTATCAAACCGTGCTGACGTTCAGTCCGCTGTCTAGAAAGATCTATGGCAGAGCGTCTACTCATGGATTAGGCTGCTAGTCGAGGCACAGACCTATTAGTTTGGAATTTCAAACCGGAATAACTGAAATGCTAGGTAATGAGTGAAAAGTGGAGACGAAATAAATGCCAACATCAAGTATTGGCGCCCAGCATTCAGCTTTGTTTCTCTTTCTCTTTTTTTCTCTTTCTTTTTTTCCCCCTCTCTCTCTCTCTCTCTCTTCTCTCCTCCTTACTTTCTCTCCTAACCGTTTCCTTATTCAGATGCGATGATAACTCGAGGTTCAAAAAGGTACAGAAAGAGTAAATGAAGAATTACTTAGCAGTTCTATAAAAAATAGCGCATCCATCCACGTATTTTCGATCATTTTCAGTCATCGTTTTGGCTCTAGATTTCGGCGAAAATATTCCTTCGTAGCCGTCTCTCTTTAGTTCGGGCAAAAAGAATTTATAAAACTGATCGGTTTCGACTTCCTGCAAATTAAGAGGGTTAAATAATAGTGATTAATGTGTTACCGTAACGTAATGACAGAGCAACATCAGTTCAGTTCATCGTAACGAGTCCACGATTTCGAACAGAACTAAAAAGGAAAAACTCGATTATGGTGACACATTTGAGATGTCATTACTGTTCTGATCTCGATTTTATGAAATTCAGTACCGGCACAATGCACCAATACTGTCAGACAATCCTGTTCGGTTTTTACTCGATCTGGCATGATGATGTTGTCGTCGTCATATTGAACTTGATACATTACAATTTACAACGACAAAATAAATATGTAAAAAGATTCCGTCGACTCTCGGTTCTTCGGAGCCAGCACTAAAATCATTATGAAACTTATTTTGGTACTATACCCACCTCAAAGGCTCCACTAGAGAATCGGCATCTTAAAATTATAAATTACTCTTTCAAAGTACATCGAATATAGGATTTTCCGAGTCGCCGAATTTATGGACATCTACCGCGATGATATACGGAAAGCCAAAAGGGTTGAAATGTGAAATATGGACGTGGTAGCGTCGATACGTACTTACGTATATCAAACCGAGCAGAGCTGTTTTTGGAGCCGTTGAATTTAGTTCTGCCCTTGTTTCTGTCGTCAAACCAACCCATAAGGTTTGACGCGATAATAACGTAAGCGTATCTTTCAAATATTTTACATTTCAGCCTCTCGTAGACTTTAATCAAGCAAAAAGAGGATTCTTACACCAGTAACTTCAAAATAAATTCAATTTCGGGTAGGTACCTACCTATACTTATTAGTATACGTTGGAATATTTCACATGTCAGCCTTCGTCACGAATCATCATGAGAGGGGTTTATCGCTCAAATAATCTTCAAAATGAATTCGGCGACTCTCAAAAAGTATATCACGTGAAAAGGGAGGGATAGATGGCATCGCTTTCTCGACGATTTGTCAACTGCGACACATTTTTCAAATCGTTGCCGAATTTTCAACGAGAAATAATACCGTCTCATCGAATCTACTTCCTTCTCAGTAGAGTATTTCCAATGAAAGTATGTACTTACATGGCCATTTCCCTTCCTGTATCAACGCGTGAAGAGTATCATTTAGATACGGCTGAAAAACGCCACTTTATAAAGGCTAAACTAATAAAATGCTGAACTTTCTGGAAACATTTTGAAAATAACAAACAAAATACTATCTTCGACGTAGGTAGTTAGGAGAACCATTCGTAATAAGTTTGACGGTAAATTTCAGTATACTTGGAAACCAAGCCGACGGAGTTTTAAACACTTTTATTTCGTTGCTTCAAACTGTAATGTACGAAGGTTTAACTTATAACAGGGCGCATTATCCTTCAGAAAATGTTTCAAGAAAATTTCGTGCAACTAAGTACTTTGTTGTTAAGCTAATGAAAACTATTTTCTTATACAGTACATAATTCTCTTAGCGTCAAATTCTATTTTCAAAGAATACTGCGGACTTTTTACGAGAAATTCTACGTCAGGCTTCATCTCTGTCAAAAGTTCTATACATATGAAGACTACAGGGAAAGAAAGGGCTATCTGCATGTTTTCTAGTTTTGAGAAAAATGAATTTGAAAGAGAAAAACTCTATAAAATCGATAGTCTGCCATTAAAAAAATCTGAAATTCTAAAATACTTAAGGTGTTACACTGGTGCATGTGATAAAAAAAGTCAAAATACCTCCAGATTAACTGTTAATAAAGTTATAACGGCACAACGTGTCAATAGTCTCAACAAGCAGAGAAAAAACGGGCTATCAGCGTTAATCACTTACGGGGCAGCCGTTCGCAGTAATTTCGTGCTCTTTCTTCACAAAACTGAAACTCAAACTGAACTTTATTGTCTTATTTTTTGGCTCACTGAGCGAAGCTCGTCTTGAGGCAGAATTATAATATTTTTTTGAGTTTTCCGAATATTAACGTAGACTAAAAAATAAAAAATTAAATATAAAATAAGGAAGGGAAAAAAAATTACCAGTGCAATTTGAAAAATAAAAAAGAAAAGTAAAACCAGAAATATAAAAACGAAAATGAAATAAAAAGAACAAATAATGAATAGTAGAAATGGAAACTAAGCCATGAAAAACTACCGATCCCACCCCCACCCACCATTTACAAATTAATGAATTAGAAACTAGGGAAACGAAAATAATTTTATGTTTTTCCAGCACCAGAAAATTTACTGTTTATTTTATTTATTTATTTTTAATGTGTTTGTTTATTAGTTGTTATTTATTTTGTGCGTGTTTGTGTAGTAGGCTATTTATAAGTTTTTTATTTTTTAGTATTTTTTGCTGGGGTGCACATGATTTCTGCTTTATGGGATGGACTGAGGTTATTGAAAAATGAGATGCCCTGGTACCTATAGTTTTGTTGTCCCCTTGCTGTAATTTTTTTTTGGCACCCTAATGTTACAAAAGTTACGTCTAGTTGTTATACAGTAAAACTTCTTAGTAACGGTCACCCAAGGGACACAGGAAACTGACCGTTATTGAGACGTGGCCGTCATTTCGAATAAGGCTCAGAAAAGTTAAAAAAAAACTGTATTCATGAAAACATTCAAAAAATGTTAATGATACTAAAACTAGTTCTTACGTTTAGAACCCATCATTAGAATCATAAAAACACGTCGTATTGTAAAAGAGCAGAATAAGAACTGATTCATACAGTAAAAACTTGATAACAATGACTCTGATAATTTTCTGTGCGTGCTTACACCTGTTTGTAAGAGAAGTAAGAGAATATTCACTCCTTCTTACTACTGACGTTCGTTAAATGACTACTTTTTCTTTCTAAATGTGACCGTTATGTAGAGGGACCGCTATTTAGAGGTATAATAATGTATTTCCCCCGGAACACTCGAAGGGACTGAGAAATTTGGACCGCTTTTCAGAGGTGACCGTTAATGGAGATTTTACTGTACTATGATTTTTCTGTATGCGTAGTAAGTTATTGGTTTTCATGTAAGTCAAAGTGTTTTTAATATGTAATTTTTGTATGTTTAATAAGTTTGTTATTTTATAGATTTGAGTCGTAGACGTCTTTGGGTGGAAACTGAATATGATTTTTATGATCTTATTTTGCACTATTTGTAAGGGCTTTATTGTTGTTGGATAAGCACTACCCCATGCTATTATGCCATAGTTTAAAATGGATTGTACTAGCGCGTAGTAGACATCATATTTTATTTTAGTGTTTGTTATGTTTCTTATACTTAACATGAAATATGTGAGTTTTCTCAATCTTGAAGCCAGAAAATTTATTTGGCTTTTCCATGTTAAATTTTTATCTCTAATTATGCCCGCTTCAAATGATTCAAATATGAATCGAGTAGGGTGGGGAGAGCGACGGCGGCTCGATGTTAGCCCGTTCTTTCGCTGTATACGAAACATTCACCGGCGGTTTTGAAGCCTTTAGACCCGTTCTTTCGCTATTTTGACCTCACGGCCGTGTTCGGCGTCCAAAAATACATATAGAACCCCACCCTACTCGATTTCGAGGAAAAATGCAGATAGCCCGTTCTTTCCCTGCACTTCTAAATATTGTTCAGTAAAAAAAAAAAAAAAAAAAGACTAAATTCTTTTGCATCAGAAATAACTGTAACGCCCAGAAACAAAATTGTCATATTCTGAATCACTCTAATGTATACTGTAATTACGAGTAGTACAGTAGTCTACACTGTATAGTACCGTATAGGTCTGGTAGTAATTACGAACGCCACACCGAAGAAAATGAATTGGAAGGTGAGGGATAAAACATTTCCCAACCGTTGAGGGGGGTAAAACCCTGATGTGTGTGAATTTGCCAACTGAACGCCTGAAACTGCCAATTTGCCAATACTGATGAATAATTGGGGCGAGCCGCCCTTTCATGACTGTTGCCACGAATAATGAATACCTACTTCGGTAAGTAAGTATAAATTAAACCAGTCCAGTGCCTAGACTATAAGAATATGGTTGATAGGTATAACACTGCAGGTAAGTAGGTGGGTATGAGTAATATACTAACTATCGAGAAGGAAAACATGTTACTTACTTGTAAACTTATAATATCGGCCGTGTAATGTCTAATTTCAGCTAAAATATTCTTTTTGCGGTAGTCCCAAGCCAAAGCCCAAGTTGGGCAGTATCCGTACATTTGTCGCGTAGCGTATTTATCGCACAGCACATTATAACACATGACCGTAATCAAACCTATCAACGACGTAAAATTATTGTTTGGAATATAAGACAGTATCTCGCGAAGAATTACATAATACACATAATCTAATCGCAGAATTTCAAAAAATCGTAAACCATATAGTGCTGCTGAGCTGTTTTGACGACGGAAATCCTCCCGGTACATTCAAAAAAAGTTGTAGTTCGCGACATCTTGTACTTGAAACTTCGAGCCTGGCGTCGATGATTAGTCAAATTTTATGCGTGTCTGATATAATTCGAATTTTTCGTCAGATTGCCGCGTTCTAATATACAGCGGAGTTCCGATTATCCGGTTCACCGTATTATTCGGAGAGCCAAATTTTAATCTTCACTAGCTGTCATCGCGACATTCGCCGACTAAATTTCGTATTTTACTGCCCATAGTGATCACTTTCACTCCATCCGTGCTGTCCCACATGCCACCAAACGTATCGCCTGATTGTAGAATAAATTATGTAGGTACGAGATGTACACGTAATAAAGGTCATAAGGTTCAGAGGAAATACATACTTAATATGTCGGTGAAACAAATAAAACAGGAATTCTTTGTCCATAAAAATTAAAATCTAGGATTATCAGGATTTCTGTTCATTCGGTCGAGTAACCGAAACTCTGCTGTACGTAAATAAATATATGTATAGGTTCTTTCCTTATGTCGGAAAGAAAGGAAGTGAAAGAATGAAAGAAAAAAACGAACGAACGAACAGAAAAAAGCAACGATAAATGACTGTCGGTATTAGTTTGCGTCTTCCGTTTCATACTGCCCCCTCACTCCACAGATTAAAGGGACTAGTTCTCGTTGCATTCACTTCCAGAGCAACTATTCTATCAATCGTACGAGTATAATTCTTGGACGAATAAGCTGACAGGTGGCGAAACTGTCGGGACGCTGCCCCAGCCAAAATTCAGGGGTCACACTCCCCCTCAAATTTAATACGTTCTGCGAGTAAGACTAGGTAAAATTGCTGAAATCTCAACGGTTGCCTTGCTTGTATTCATTTTCCTTTTCTCCCTCTTCCCAAATCTCCTTCAACTAAAATATTCGTCCATCAATTCATTTCTGCTTAGAGCTACAACCAACAGGTATCCACAGTGTGATGAATAACCAGGGCCTGATTTAGGCACTTGCGGGCCCGGGCCCAAATTTTGTGCGGGCCCCTAAAAATTTTTTTTTAGCAACATTGATCATCAGTTTCATTACTATTATTATTAATATCGTCATCATCGTCATTATTATTAGGTATTTTATATTGTACGGGAGCGTACGTAGCGCGCGCGTCTGTACAAGCATGTAATGCAAAATGTGCGGGCCCCCAATTTGTGCGGGCCCGGGGCCACCTGCCCCCCCCCCAAATCTGGCCCTGTGAATAACGCTAAGAGTACACGGTACGATTTTAACGAAAAAAAAAGGAAAGAGCAGTTTTTAAGGTAAACGCTTATTTTGATTTCAAGCACTATACTAGTTGTTGCTTGTTGGCAGTAACTACTCGTAGTAACGAGTCATCGAGTTAAACATATTTTCTCCAACATTATAAGCAAAAACTCTTTATCTATTCGGTTCAACTCGAAACGACTGCATGCGATGACGCGGCGTGAAACTCGTTTATGGTACGAGGCGATCTCCGAAAGCGCTCACGCCGTTATAACCGCCGTCTCATCTAACGTAAAAATTTTATTTGAAGGTGTTTTCGTTAATCATCCATTCAAAGAGGACAAACGAAAATTTGGTAGAAAGACTTTTCAAGTAAGTAAGTCGCAAATTCAGCGACGGGTCCAAAATATTTGTGAATAACTTATTTTCGACGCACTAGTCAAGACTACAGTTCGAATTTTAGATGACAATGACTCGAGAATCACGATGCGTCCGTCCTAATTTCAGAACGGATGAACCGAGTTTTTCTGTATTTTTTCTTCCTTTGTGTTTTCCCTGGGTATCGTCTCATTTTCCATCAATAGTCGAAGGGGTGGGAGTGGCGGCTTCTTTTACGAAGAAGGATACCTATTCACACTTACATCAGAATATGTACGTAATAGTTATACACAGTATTAAAATTGTACACGTACAGGTAGGTCTTGTTCGCGTAGGTCTTGCTAATGGAATCCAAGGTCTTTCTGGAGGTACTGGAGCATCCACTGTAACAGAGAGAATATACTTGAACGCGCCGTTAGATAAAATATTTACTTACGGAAGGGGAGGAGTAAGTTTTTGTTTTCTAAAAAGAACGTAGTTACTTTTGACTTTCGAGAACTATTCTCAACTTGGTCAGCATTTTGAGAAATAACTGCAACGTACAAGAAGGCACAAAGCTGCTAATTTTAAAAAATCAACGAGAACACTTCGTCGTTCCACTATCATAACCAATCGAATATACTTGGAAAGGTCTTTAAAAGTCTCAAATTAGGATTCTCGATGTGCGACAAGTAAGTCAGCACCTAATTAACTCGACCAGAAATAATTTCACTACAAATACTCGATAAGGATTATCATCTGATACCGCGAACGACAGAAAACAGTAAATTAGTTACGAATAATGTTAAAGTGAAATTAGCGGCATTTGATTTGCAGTCACAACACCTCCGCCACCACACCGGACACAAGCGGCGAAACTATGGTGGGGGGGGGGGGGTGACACACCCTTCCAATAATTTGGCAGTCGGCAAATTTGGAAATTTTGGGGGTAAGTCGGCAAAAATCGGCAAATTTTAAAAATATTATTATATCGGCAAATTTTGAAAATTTTATCCTATCGGCAAATTCAGAAAATTTTTGAATTCTTCAGAATTTCGCAATCATAAATATACACCTACAAATATTTGAGCGCAGGACTATGCCAAATATCATCGGAGGAGATTATTGCCCAAACAATTTGATGATAACGCTGCGAATGCCACTGTTTTTACTTTAGAAACATTTTTTGTAAAAGAATTCGAAGAAGTTTTAAATATCTTGGTGAATGAATGTAAACATAACCTTCAAGAATTTATCAATGTTATTAAACCCTTGTTCAATGTGTTTAACCCGCCATTCACGAAAAATTCTTTAAAAAAAGAAAATGTGATCGATATGATGAAACTGGTGCCAAATAGTCCCTTCAATGATGAAGACAGCGTTTTTTCCGAATTGGAGATCCTTGCTGATAATTGTCCAGATGCTACTAGCCAACGTAATATTACTATGGTCAGTGAGAATCTTAAAAGCTGTGCTGCCCTCGGCAAATTATTTCTGTCGAGTGGTGAGCACAGCTCCATTCTCTGTGGCGTTCAACGAACGTTCATTAAGCCGACTTAAATTTATCAGAAGTTCATTAAGAACAACAATATGCTAAGGTCGTCTCAAGTCTCTTTTGCTCCTGAACACGCAGAAGGATATAGTAGACGAAATTGACCTCTGTAAAACGGTTACCACATGGTCATCATTGAAGGAAAGACGGGTAAAAGAATGATTTTTTAAAGTAGGTATTTTATTTTTAAGAATGTAATGATGTTCATGTAAATTTTTCATCTTTTAAGAACATTCGTTTGTTTGTTTGTTTGTTTTCTTACTTTTTTTCAATTAAAAAATATTGATTAGAAAATCGGCAAATTTTCAATTTTTTAAAAATTTGGTCGGCAAATTTTTCTTCTTCACCCCCCCCCCCCCACTGAAAGTCAAGTTTCGCCCCTGCCGGACACCGACGATATGATAAATAAAGAAGTAAATAAAGTAAGAAAGAGAGGAATGAATAGAAATACAGAAAGAGAGAAAGAAGAAAAGAAAAACAAGAAAGCGATAGTTAAATAGTGGGCAACGAGAGAAGGAAAGCGCACGATAAACTTTCTTCTCGTTTCTAATCTTTTTTTTTTTTTTTTTTTCCTAGTCGTAACTGATTTTACTCACGGTTGGCGGACCACAGTCACAGTCGCGGCACAGTCTCAGCCGCCACAGCCACAGCTGGCGTGACCCAGTAACCGCCTTGCTGTTGGCCACTAACCTACAAAAAAGTGTATCTGGTCTTGTTTTGATTTGTCTGTAACCGGCATCGGCATCGCGCCGCATCACATCGATACGATAACAATGTTGCCATTTATCGTGAAACTCGAACATACTGGAAATGGGTAATCGGATATCGGTCGGGTTTTAATTCGACAATCAAGTATCGGTATCCAAAAAGTCGATGAACAGCTAACAGGTCGGCTGATGGAATTGGCGGATCGATGGAGGGGCGTACGGCGATGCACGCATGCCAAATTGGCCCCGGGACACCACACCCCTATCCCGGAAACATCCCAAATGGGCCTGCGTCATAACAGGGGAAGGGGTCGCTTCGCGGTAACTCCTGCTACCCCCATTTATCCTTCCGCCTCTTCACGGCGGTATGGAATAGGTGGATGGATATCTATATTTCCTCCTTCATTTTTTCCTTCAGAAAACATTCCTTTCTTCTTTCCTTGGAAACAAAGCATACAAAATCAACCCCCCTCCCCCTTCCGTAAAATAAAAAATTTCAACGTATCTACCACGTCTGAAAATAAATGAAAGTTAGAAGAAAACCTAGCCATCGATTTAAATAAACAGCCTTTTGATCAGTATACGAAAGTATGGGTGTGAATTAAAAAATTTAACGTTCACAACCTAGAGAATGAAAAGGATGTAAGGACAGGCAAAGAGGGTATGCTATACACACCTAGTCCGTAGTCTTCTATAGTTGTAACGGAAGACAACGTAAAAATTGTGATATTCCTTTTTGCAAATCGGTAAATGTTGACCGGAACATTTTGCACATCGATACGTGCGACATTAAAAAATGACGGTTTATTGGTTGTGATATACTAACGGCTCGGCGGTACAAAAATTAGTACGACACGAATCGTTGCTAAAGATGTGACACAGTAACCTATAACGCACTACAGAATTCGCAACTACATAAGTAATTACAGTAAGTCATCGACTGTATACACACATTCATGTTTGTGTAGCCGGCGCATTTCCCTCATTTTGGTAATTTTTGAAATCAGATCGGGAAATCCGCTTGAGTTTTTCTACATCACAAGATATGTGGGTAACGATACCGCCAACATCTTAGGAATCAGATCTACCGGGTCGCCGAAGCATAAAAATCGAACTTGAGATTTACGCAAGGATTCTTTTTAGAGAGTACTACTTCGTTGCTCGAAAATCCTTCATCGAGGGTGATCAGATGATCACTATAGGCGTGTGTCTAAAATGTATAAATTAAATTACAAATATTTCACTCAAAAATACCTAGTCATTCCCAAGTTTGAAATTAAATTTCGGTAAATTTTTGAAATCGAAGTACTGGAGACGTCGATTTTGAAATAATTCTATTCCGTAAAAAAATATTACTTTCAAAAGCGAACCTACATCGACTTTTTACGCTGATCCTGAAAACGTACTTTTAATATCCACATGGTATCGTCCTAGACTATGGATACAAAAAGCCGGACACTGCATCCCGAAGTTCAAGCATTGTTGGTTCATGAGAACAGAATTAGTATGTATTTTTGAAGCGGTGTTTCGCACTAATCTCGAATCTGACCTTGAAACTTCGATACAATGTTCCTCTCTTTCCCGCCTCCATATTTATTTATAGGTACACATTAAAATGACCGTTAGATACAGTTTCGTGACTTCGTAGTTCATTTACGCTAAAACGGTAGGTAGAAATACTGTAAAAGTACAGATTTAAAATCAACACGGCACAGACATTCAGTCAGAAACGATTCATTCGTTTTCGAAATACAAACATATTTCATGTAAAACGCTAGTATTTGAAATAGAGTTTTCTGATAGGTACTTCGATCTTTAAAATCTTCAGAAAGTTCACTGTTCACTTTTGAATTTAAGCACGATTCCCACAACAAAATTGTTTAGAATTCTATCTAATTTTATAAAAATGTTTACGATTATTGCTCAGTACCTTTGATGTTGGGAAATTGAAATTTCTGAAAAATCTCTACGTAAATGCCGAATTGAACTCGAAGACTCAAGCGGCGCGGCTAACGCGTAGCTATTATTAAAACTTGAGAAAATTTTGGTGTTATTCCCATGCGAAAAGGAGAAAGTTGAGAGAACTTTTTCTCAATAAGAAACAATTTGGAAAGGCGTCCCGATCAAAGAATGAGAGACTCGAATAGAACCAATTTTCGACAGAAGATCGACGTTTAACTGATAAATAGAATTTTTCGATCAAAATCTATGTACACGAAGGGGATCGATATTGCACATTCGAAAGCGAATAAGTGACGGATTGCCGTGAGCGAGCACATCCGCGTACAATAATACGAACGAACCTGTCGAAATTTAAAATAATTTATTAGATCGTGAGCCAAAAACATAAGTAGTTATACGAGGTAATCACGCGGCCCAACGTTCGAATTTTAGGTACAGATTACAAGTACCCGGTATTTCGGTATAGTACAAGCTACTATAAATAGGTATTAAAAATAGGTAGGTAATAATTAACAAACACGAAGAACCGATGAAGAAATTCGACGATATTGCGTCGCACAGCACCGTTTTTTATTTATTTATTTTATTTGTCTACGCGCGAATACGACGAGCCAGTGTAAAATAAAATTCGCTCTAACACTAAATTTTTGGTTTCGTCTTCTTTTTTTTTTTCTTTTATAATCAGTCCGAATAAAATAGGATACGTTCTCGATCTTACAGATAGTACGTCCGACGAAAGTATTAAAAACTAATCAGTTACCTAAGATTTCACTTACAAAAACAAGTATCGGCGAGAATTTGTTTAGGAGTATCTAATGAAAAACTACACGGATGCTGGAAAGAGAGGAATTAGTGCGCGTACTAGCGTACGTTTGTGAAAAAAATTCAAAAAATCTGTCGACGCGGGAAAAACGCATTCACGAGTTTAAAGTTCGGTGTAACACGTGCTTCTTATTTGCCGCCGCCGAACGAGAACGAAATGGGACTATAGTAAGCTTAACGTACGTAGCTACTCGTACTTATACCCGCAACGTATGGTGAAAGTAGGTAAGCCTTTTTCTCGACAATATTCGATCGTTGATAAGAGAAACTGATACGCATCTCGAAAACTACGATCGTTTCCAAGCAAATGTAGGTAAATGCGAGATGAAAACGGGAGAAGAAGGCAAAATGTAATAATATCGTCGTACTAGGAGCAATACCATGTAGGTAACCCACAAAATGGCGAATTTTAGGTGTTGAACGTTTCTGATAAGACTATGAAACGGCGGATCGGATGGAAAAGATCCCGTACGTCACAAATTTACCATTCTCAAGAAAATAACCCATGTACGTCGTTCGCAATTTCTTAAAACCTTTACTGCAATCCTTTTGAGTTTTTTGCTTTTCCTGTAAAATCAACTTTCTGGAGTTACATGGTATTGCTTCTAGTACGACGATACCTATGTATTATATTATCGAAAAGGAATTGAAAAACCAATTTATAGCTCTTACTCGTAGTTGTATCCCTGCTTCGTCTTAAAATACGTAGGTAATGGAGAATGTAAATAAATTCTCGCACTCGATGAGACAAACTCGCATCAAAATTAAAAAGTAAAATTCAAAAATTTATAGTGCAGATGAGAAATTGTTGTGAAAAATCAGTCTAAAATATGTTTCGTCTTCGAAAGAAAATAGGCATTCTCGCGCTTACGACAGAAACTTCTCCTTTCAAAATACAGCTCTCGTTCATCTTCATGTGAAAAGTCATTCGAAACTTCGACATTCTAAATTTAGAAACGATTTATTTCATCGACGATATTTTGAATCGCACGTATCGTTCTTTCTGGTGAAGTATCTTGGATAATATAAAGGGTTCGAAAAATCCTCGCGGAAATTCGATGATAAGTTTTCGAAATCGTTGCGGCACGAGTTAATATTACTCGTCCACTCTGAAAGAAATTTAGGCGATAATTTTAGACAACGGAGGAAAGTTCGAGGTGGAGGGCGAATTTGTCCAATTTTAAACATTATGAAAACAAGGGGGTCACTCTAATGCTTGCGCGTATACGTGCGGATAGATATACATATATTAATCGTTCGAGCAAGAAGGTTGAAGGGTGAACGCGCGATTATATTGCTACTTTCTCGGCAGAATATGGTAATCAATATCGAATAATGTCCTAGAAAAACAATCTAAACGTAATCTACATCGAGGTACTTTTTCTGGAATGGCTCTCTATCTCGGTTACGATGTTCTGCCGGGTCGGTGTAGGTGTCTGTATACGAGTAAGTAGGTACAAATATATACAAACGAGTAGAAGTTGGATGCCGTAACGCATCACCGAGAATTGAAATTCGAAATCAGGTGGATGGGAACAGATCGCAGTTATCGACAAACGAGCTTTTTAAAACGCACGAGGAGGGGGTAACGCAACGTGGTCACACACGAATGTAGCTACAGGTACGGAACAGGAACAGCATGACACGCGCGTCAAACTTTTAGGGACGCGGTAGATAGAGAGAAAAATTTAATTTCTATATCACGATGACCGTTGTGCGAGGTGACGATTTCGGAAGACACTTGTAAATTCTGATCGGTGGCGGTGGCGGTGGCTGTAGTTGCACAATGCTGACGTTGGAGAGGGCGAGGATGAAGCTGATGGTGAAGATGAATGCTATTGCTGAGAGCACGTACACGAGCGGCGATAGGATTTGTCAGAGGTCTACTGGTGGGTTCGCTCGAACTACGTTTCAGAGTTGTGCCGTGATCTTTGACGTTCGTTAATTTTTCACAACCATAGTTTTCAACATCGCCACTGTCACCGTTGACGGCGACTGCGACTGTGATGGAAACAAGTCCACTTTCATCGATTGGAGGAGGCATCAAAGTCGGCGAAAAACATCTTTGTCGAACATCCCAGACAACGCCCTCCGGATCGCAGTATCTACAATTACAGAAGGAGCCGACGCTATTATTATCAGTGGCAGCGGTGGTGGTGGGGGTGGTGATGGATGTTATCGCAGTTGTCGTCGTTGTCACTGTTGATGCCGCAGATGAAGCGGTGACTGAGCTAGATGTCCAAGATGTTTCCGAAACGGCCAACAGTTTGTCCAGATGATGCAGTTCTTCGGTTAACAAAGATAGCGGAGGCGCGTTATCTTCCAAAAAACTTTCTATCGTAGATCGAAAACCAATTGAACTGCTGTTGCCGCCGTCGCCGCTACCGCTGCCACCGCTATCAATAAGCTCCGTTCGAATATTCGAATATTCAGCGGCCAGTGATTTTAATTTAGCCTTCGGTCGATAGGAAGCAACATGTGCACTCGAAACCACATTCTGCGACCGTGGTGGTGGTGGTGGTGGTGGCGACGGCAACGACGATCCTTTATCGCTGTCGCCAGACAGAGGTTCGTCAATTGGTGTTCCAATCGAATCTCGCGTGCCCAGTTGCAGTTGGAAGGTTTCACTCGGGTTGTCCGAATTGGTCGTTAGACAGCACGTCGTTGATTCGTCGTCACTTTGCGACCAGTACCGTCGCTGTTGATGCAGCAACAATTTTTTACTATTCGAACCGGCGAGCGGCCAAGTGACGCGAGACGACGTAGCGGACACGAATGCAGACGCAGCGGTGGCGTCAACGATGGACGAAGACGAAGATACGGCGACAGAGGGAACGCATTTGATCGCGGCCGCTGGTGAACCGACACCAGCGCCGTTCGGTTTACGGTCTTTCTTCCGACGTTTTCTCGGTTTTATTATTCGAGGCAAGCAATTCTCAGAATTCGAATACGCGTCGACGTCGTCGTTCGTGACGGCGACCATCAGATTCACTACGTTAGCGTCTTCCGCCGCAGCGGCTAGCGCCGTGTCGCTGGCGGCGGCCCGAGCCATCGCCCGATCTCTGTGCCTATCACCCGCGCCGCCTCCGCCGTCGCTCGGTCGACGAGCGCGCTCGTAGCTAACACCTTTTGTACCGCCGACGCCATTCGTATTCAACGAACCGACGTTTGAATCTCGGAAACAAATAAAATTATTGTCGCGCGAACAACGTCGATAATTTACAACACCGTCACTTATGCGAGTCCAATTTTGTTTTTCTCGAAACACGTGCGACGGGTGCGGGTGCGGATGGCCAGGGTGGATGGGGTGCAGCAGATGATAGGTGCGAATCAGCGGTGCTCCTCGTTTGCCCGTCACAAACTCCGAATACTCGGCAGTGTTTTTCGCTTCTGACGACGGCCTCGTATCTCCCAGATACGAACGCGCAACTATCGTCGCCGCTACCGCGCCTTTTGCAGTTGTGGTGAAGGTGGTCGCTGTCGCCTCCGTCGTCCAAGTGTCTGTCGCCAGCACATCGGTCGTTTCGTTTTCGTTCGCGTCGTTATTCGCGCATTTCCGCGCAAACTGATGAAAAGACATCAACGGATACGCGGCCCAACAATTCTTTCGCGAATCCGCGGTCGATCTCATCGCCTTGGCGCTTACCTACCGCGTACGTTCATCGACTATACAAAGAGTAACCGATCAAATGGCTGCGGCTGCTCTCTATTGATGGCGCGGCGCCACTACGCCGGTGGCGGTCGCCTGCTACTACGCAACGAGTAACCAGCGGTTATACTGGCGACGAGAGGAGTCCCATTCGGAAAAATACGAACGCTGCCAAGTTTGACGCGTTCGTATTCATAATCGACGCCGCCAAAAGACAGGCGCGAGTAATGCGAGCGAACCTTACGCGCGGTAAAACTATGACTGCGATAAGCTAGTGGGGTACCGGTGAAAGAAAATGAAACGGAAAGCAAGACACGAGTGGTGGCGACGAGCACTACGGTCAGCCGTTGGCAATCAGAACTGAGCTGCAAATCGATGGCTCGCCGATTCTGCATACAGCTCGCCCAATTATAACCGCCATATCACCACGATTATTGCTGCAACTGTGACTGCCAGTGCCTGCCTGCCTGCCGTCGTCGTCTGATGTAAAATACTTTTGGCACTCGATGAGTCGAATACTTTCGCGATTTATAAAAACGTACAGGTACCGGTTACACCACAATCGTAGGTAATATTCGCGGTACCGGATATCGTGCACGCGTCCGGTTCATTTTTCGCCGAAATAAAATTTCTAGGAGGCTCGTAATGAAGTCGACAATATTAAACCAAACGTAGCGTAACGTAACTTAACCTAATAAAGCAGAGTTGCGCGTTGCGTGGTGAGGCGACACGACGTAACACAATACGAGTACAACACAACACAACACAACACAACACGGTACAGCGCAACTGAAACGAACGTTTAATCGGAGCAGGCTGCCGTCAACCGCGGAACTATTATCGAGAAATACTCGTCGAGTCAGACCAGACAGCCGGCTTGTCTGAATCCAGTGTCGTTTACCAACCAACCTACCAACCAACCAATCAGCCAACCGACCTACCGACCTACCTACTTTAACCTACCTCTACCTAAACTACACACTCTCGTACCAACATCACCATGGCAGCCAGTCCAAGCTAGTAAAATCTCATCCGTCGACGTGATGCAAAGAAACGCGACGACGTCTAGTCCCGTCATTTATCAGTAATTTGTTGTACGACAATGTAGGCGTACGTACGCATGTATGTATGTATGTATGTATGTATGTATGTATGTATACATATAGTACACAGACACACCTACCTAGCTACCTAGTAGTACCTACTGACTAGGCCCGTAGCGTGACTACTTTTTCAGGGGGGGGGAGGGGGAAACTCGGGGCAAAAGAAATTTTTTGCTGCAAGCTCGTACTTTGTACCGAGGGTGTAGCTGTGGAGAATATTTGGTTATAACCATAGTCTATCAACTGCAGAAAGAGAAGTCTTTCGCATAAATAACTTCCAAATTTTCAGTTCGCTTCGCAGTAAGTAAATTACCAATTTTCTACTCTTCTTCAAAAGTAGTTAAACGTTGAATATTGACCTCTCTTGGCTCTTGATCCGCCTTTGAAAAGTCTGTATTCAGGAAGGTAAGAACACAACAGTGGTGTAGCATTTGATTGCCACCTAGGCCTTTTTCCTCAAATCCATCCAGGGCCGAGCCGACGGAAGTGTTTAGGGGGTTTAAACAACCCCCATTGACCATAATTTTTTGAAATTTTCTTTATATATATGTTACGCGTAATTCGTGAAATTGCTCATTTCATGAAATGCGTGATTTTACACCGATTTGGGCAGCTGATTGCGTGAAATCGGCAACACCTGAAAACTGAAGCTACGCAATTTGCGAAATATTGTAATTCGCCGGTAACGTTAATGCAAACGGTCAAAAGTATGTAATGAATGATCAGTCACGTAAAGTTGTGAAGTAAATTATGAACCGTGTACTGTCCCATCGCTGTTAACAGTTTAACCAGTCGACCCGAGACCGGACATAGGCCTCCCTCAACTTTTGCCATTCTGACCACATATGAGTATTTGATGCCATAATTTGTTCTTCAGAAAATTCTCGTAGTAATTTCCCCATTTTTTACTCGGGCGTCCTCTTCTTCATTTCTTCGTATTTACTATACCGAAAAATAATTTTGTAGGACCATCCCTCATTCTTTAATCTTGTAATACGTACCCCCCCCCCTCATTTCCACTGATCTCCCTTAAGTATCTCCATGATATTTTTTTGTTCGTACTTATATACTTATCTTGTTATTTTTAATTTCTGAGATTTTTGTTCAGTTATTCAATTTAATTCTCAATATCGACTTTTCCATTGAGTTTTGAGTTACAGCTAGCTCCTTTTCTTCTTTTTTTTGTTAGGATCCAAGTCTGTGATCCGTAAGTGAGAGTGGGTAAAATACAATAAATTCTAGCTCTTCTGGAGCAGTTTGTACGGTCTCTTCATAACATATTTTCAGACTACAAAATTTCATCCATCCCACTGCCTTTCTTCTTTCTATTTCTTTTTGAAATTGTTTTTCTAATGATACACTTTGTCCGAAATAGTTATATTCGTGAACTTGTTTTGTCATTTAATTTTCAATTTCGATTTTAGGTGGTCTTTTGCTGTTGCTGAGGATTTTTGTGTTAATCGTGTTTATTTTTAATCCTCCATATTTTAGACTTGTGCTGTACAGTTCCTTTAGCATTAGCTCGAATTTATTCCCGTTTTTGGATATTAGGGCTACATCATCTGTGAACCTTACATTGCTCAAGTATTCCCCATTAATGGGCATCGTCTGGAGAGGCCACGGAGAAGTTCTGTCCACTGAGCACCGGTGAAGTGGACAGTGCCATCGAGCGGATCCGGACGAAGAAGCGGAAGGCACCAGGGCCTGACATGATCCCGAACGTCGTGTGGAAGTCCGTGCATCGGGTGGAGCCGTCCCTCCTGACCAACGTGTTTGAATCGCGCGTTACAGGAGGGGACATTTCCGGACCGATGGAAGACGGCGCGGTTTGCCCTCATCAAGAAGCCAGGGAAGCCATCATCGTACCGGCCAATCTGCTTGCTCGACACCGTGGGGAAGGTGTTCGAGCGGACGATCGTGGACAGGCTGAAGGCACACCGTGAGAGGTGGAAGACGATTTCGAACAGCCAGTACGGCTTCAGGACCGGCCGTTCGACCGCGGATGCCGCACTCAGGCTGAAGACGATGGCGGAGAAGGCGATACGCGACGGAGAGTTCTGTGCAGCGGTCAGTCTCGACATTCGCAAAGCCTTCAACTCGATACCGTACTCATGTATAGTATCGGCGTTGGAGGAGGTGCGGGTGCCGGGCTACCTCGTGCGGATTATCCGGAGCTATTTCAGCGGACGTCGGATCGAGATGGAGTCGACGACAGGACCAGTCAGGCGGAAGATGACGTGCGGCGTTCCCCAGGGGTCGGTCCTTGGATCCATCTTGTGGAACGTCGCCTTCAGCGGGTTGCTGCGGCTGGCGGTCCCACCAGGTGTGAAACTCATCTGTTATGCCGATGACACGCTGGTGGTGTGCCAAGCTGCGACAACAGCGAAGGTTGCGACCAAAGTCAACCGGGCGTTGGAGTTGCTGACCGGATGGATCGAGTCGGCGGGCTTGTGTTTGGCGGGCTTGTGCTTGGCGGTGCAGAAGACGGAGGCAGTTCTGTTCACAACGCGTCGCAAGTACGACCAACCAACGTTCGTGCTGAAAGGAGAGATGATCGCGCCATGTCCAGCGCTGAAGTACCTGGGGCTGTGGTTCGACGGGAAGCTGTCGTTCCGCGAGCACTTCTGGAGAGCGGCGGAGAAGGCAGGCCGTGTCGCCGGGCAGCTGTCGCGTTTGATGGCGAACCTGGGCGGCCCGAGGGAGCAGAAGCGGAGGCTGTACGCGAACGTCGTTATGTCGGTCCTGTTGTACGGAGCGCCGGTATTCACGGATGCCGTCCAGATTCGTTCCGGAGAGTGGAGCTGGAGAAGGTCCGCGCGTATCGCACCGTGTCGTCGGAGGCGGTAGGCGTGCTGGCGCGCCTACCACCCATCGAGCTGAAGGTCGACGAGATGACGCAGTCGTACAAGGCGCAGAAGAGGACGCGTCAGGAGGCACGCCGGGCGAAGCGTGGCATACAGCTGTCGGAAGAAGAGGCTCGCCCAGTCTTCGAAAGGCGAGTGGACCCGGGAGCTGATTGGTGAGCTCGATCTGTGGACAGATAGGTAGCACGGCAACCTGAATTTCCACCTGACCCAGAACTTGAGCGGGCACGGATGTTTCGGCTCATACCTGCACCGGATGGGATTGGCAACGAACGCCGAGTGCACCCATTGCACAAGTGGAGAAATGGACACGCCGAAGCATACGCTGTTCGAGTGCAACGCCTGGGAGCAGGAGAGGCGCGGGGCGGTCACAGTCGATCCCGGAGACGGCGTTATCGACCGTCTTGCGCCAGACACCCTTGTTTCGGAGCTGTTAAGGAGCCGAAGCTGTTGGAACCGGGTGTCAGCTTTCGTTTCGGCCATCGTGCGAAGGAAGATGAAGGCAGAGTGGTCGAGACAGAGGACGCTAGGAGGACAAGCTGAAGTTGCTGCTGCTACCGCGGCGGCGGAAACCGTTCAGCGGAGCTCGTCCGTAGTACCAGGGCTGGAGCAGAGCTCACCCGCAGTGCAAGGGCTGGAGCTACAAACAGAGGAGTCTCACGCGATGAGTGAGTGAAGAAGAAGAGGCAGCGCGTCCGGCTATGGGGGACCTGAATTCCAGGCGAGAGCTCTGGGAGTGCGGACCTCGGTCAGTAGGGAACCCCATGGTGGTCCATGCAGGACGCGCGCACCGTTCCGGCCAGGAGAAAGGGGGCTCTGGCCCGGCCCCAAAGCGGTCCCCTCAGCACTGATGCGATGCCCGAAAGGGTAGTTTCCAGTGCTGGGGGTGCGGTGTCTCAGGGGCCACTTTGGCATGCGTGCATCGCCATACGTCCCACCACACCATTCCCCATTAATGAGTATTCTTTGGTCTTCCCATTCCAATTTCCTTAATATTTCTTTCAGAGCAATACTAAATATCATATAGGTGATAATGGATCCCCTCGCTTGACTCCTTGCTTAACCTTAGTGTATTCTCCTATATTGTCGGTTATTATCCTTGCCTCTAGATTATGACATATGTTTTGAATTAATGGAACTAAAGCGAGCGAGTATCCTTGGGTTTTCTTAACTTCTATCATAATAAAGTCGTGTTTTAAAGAGTCGAATACTTCTTATCAGATAATATTAATTTTCAGATTATACAAGTGTCCTTTCTGAGGAAAAAGGTAAAAACCTAAAAATGTGGGGTCTTTTCCATCGCATAACTCGAAATACACAGGGTCGGGGAAGTTGGGTGTTTTCCTTTATTTAGGGTGCCATCCCCAAAAATTTCCAGCAGTAAAATTTTATATTGCAATTTTATTCGTTTCAACCCTTATATCATACGACCAATATTTCCCGTACTGAATGGTCTGCGTAATTTACGACCTCGGCAGCTCATTTCACGAAATTGGCAGAAAAATACCCGCTTGATTCGTGAAATACACGAGCAATTCCGGTAAATATGCAGACGCATTATGCATTTCTCGTAATCGGCAAGGGCCTTGCGCATTTCACGAAATGAGCATTTTCCCGGCCCATTACACGGAATGAGTAGCAACTTTACGAATTACGCGTAACATATACAAGTCGGCAATTGGATACATTTGGGGTGTTTGTAGCCTCCCATCGAGAAAAAAAATGCATCTAGATCGCAAAAGACCCCCTTACATAAATCCTGGGTACGGCCCTGAATCCACCACTGGCTATGTTAAACCAATACAAAAATAGATTATTTGAATCTTATTTCCTAGTTTTCTGAATATCGTTTTATTTTATTCTTCTGGCTTCTGCATGGGGACTGGGTACACTACACTACACAACAGCATAAAAAGCAATGGGATGAGATTAAATACGGTTTCAGCTGTATTTTGAATGTTGAATACGATGGCGTTATCCATTTTTCTCGAGAACCTCTCGTTTTCCATATTCAAAATGAGAATTTTCACGTTTTATTCTTTTTTGTCGTGCAGGAACAGCTACACTGATACTGATAACAATATTGAACGCGTATAGTTCGATCAGTAGTATCATCTTGATGATACTAAACGTTGCATGATAGGAAAAAACAATGAACTCTAATTAAAAAATTAACATCGGCATTGAATTCCTCGTTGAAAATAAATGTAGAATTATGTATTCTCATGTCATTGTTTTTTGAAAAAAAAATTTCAAATTGTTGTGCAGCGTTATTTGAGCATCAACACTTCATTCAGCAATAGTCTGTCAAGAGTATTTTGCAGAAAATGAAAACAATATTGATTTTTTCAAAAAATACTGAGGAGGGGGTCAAAATCATATTCAGGGAGGCAATGCCTTCATTGCCCCCCCCCCGAAGTTACGGGCCTGCTACTGACGTACGAGTAAGTGATGACCGGGTGTGTGTATAATTAAACGCAGTCTGTTTCTTGACTAGCTACTGTACGAGTATAGGTACATACCATAACATAAGTAAATCGGAATTTATTTGCCGTTTGATTACTTATTTTTGCTGAGCAGCGTTCAAATACAGGCCTTGAAGGCCGATTCATTTCGTTTTCGTATCATTCTTGGTGGACAGGTATTAGGTACACGAGAGAATCATTGTGGCGGCCATTCACACTTGATTAATTCTAACGTCTTTTGATCTTCCTGAATCAACTTTTTGGACAATATAGCCGCCGTTACTTCGTTTTATTCGATAATTCATTTTCCCGGATCCATCCTCCTGTTTCGCATTTCCAATGCAGCCTTAACTTTGTATTTACTATTTACGTATGTATAAAGCCGGGAATACACATTAGGCAGAAGCAACCCGAGGCTGAACGAGGCTGCCTTTTTCGGCGTCGGTTCGGCTAAAGCCGGGAATACACTTGAAGCAGAGGCAACCTCGTTCGGCCTCAGTTCGGTTGATTAAGACAGCGCAGCGAATGCCTTAGGTTGCCCTGTGCGGTGTTCGGAATCGATCTGATCGTTGTCGGTACATCAAAGCGAGGCAAGCCCGACTTTGCCTGGATCATTGACTCGTGCTACCTCATACTGCCTCGGGTTGCCTCTGCCTCAAGTGTATTCCCGGCTTTCGTACTCGTATTTCTAGTAATTATTCCGCGTCGTTTTAGCGGGGAAAACGCCAGTCTATTAAATTTGGACAATTTGCAACACGCAGCGTTCTCTGCAGATGTTGGATTCGCCAAAACATATCAATATATACGACCCCGGGCATGTGCAATACAAATGGGAGGAGGGGGACGTACGAGTAAAGCGCTCGTGAACCCGCTGCAACTGCGGCGATCTTTCGACAGGCCCGGCTGCGGCCTGGTGGTTTCCGACCGAGTAAGGAAAGGTATTTCTACTCATCTATTTCACGTCGGTATGCTGTGTACTCGTACTTACTACTCACATCGCACCTACACTGTCCGTTCAGGTTCTAGGGTCTACGCGAGTGGACCGTCAGCTCCAGCGGCGGGTAAAATGCGAAAATTTTGTGTCGCGTCGCACGCAATCGTAACAATACTCGTCGCCTCGACGCGTCGTACACGAAGTAGAGGCGGCAGGACGCGTCGCGTCGTGTTGCATCGCATCGCTTTTTCACAGAAATTTTCCAATTCAACGAGCATACGGGTCATCGAAGAACAATAACTAGAATACATAACCATATTCGGCTCGTTCTCGATATTATAGTACAGCTTATAAGACTTGTTTGGTGCGGTATGACCGAAGATGATTCCGACAAAACGGCACTGCAGTTTTATGCTATATGACGGTAATTTCGGATATACGAGTAAATAAACCAAAAGTAATAATATCGACGCGATCAAATTTGACGGATGATTTCCAAAGCAAATCACTCGGAGGATTCTTACCGATTCGTATACTCGTATATACGAAGAGAGGACAAGTACGGTCGAGTTTAGTCCCATTTCTAGGAAGACCGAAACAATCACTGTGCCACGATTCCGGCGTAAATTAGGGCCGACATTCGTCCCTATCGAGTTTTTTTACTCGAGTCCCGACTGAAATTCCCGATTTATAATATATGTAGATACATTACGTACGACATTTATACATACGTATACGATGTACAAATACACGTGTTCGTTATTACTTCAATTACCATTGTCATTCTTACCACGCCTGCCTGCCTGACTCTAGAGAGAAAGTACTGTAGCGTAGGTTTAGAATAAGTCGCAGCAATCGGCAAAAATAATGTACAGGTACGTACAGACTGGGACCTGACGCGCAAACCGAATACTTAATTCGTGGGACAGGAGACAGAACACCCAACTAAGACCTAATACCTACCTAATGTGTCTGTTCGTCTTAAGCTCCAAACAGACGAATGAAGAAAAACGCGCAAAAGAGAAAAGAGATACCCGGAGGAGAAACTCTACCACCGGGCCGGGCCGGACACCGGACATAGACACTAAAAAACAGGTATTTACGAGCACGAGTGTGAGTCATCTTCGTCGGTGAAACATTCGAAGTGATAGCGAAAATCTTGTACATTAATAATACTTCGAACCTGTTTATAACAGTTTCGGCCTCTCTCAGCTGATGCCTTAACATGTGTACGAGTACTCGAGCTATGTACATCTGGCCATCGAATTTCGACGACCGCGCTGGAACGCGTATGCGAGAACAGCAGTACATGATACGACAGGGACCTGACGGTTTTACATGACGAACGAAGATAAATAATGTAAATAGAAATACGTACATACATAGTACATATATTATGTAATTAAAAATTGAAAATCACCAAAATCCTCGAGGAAACTTTCACATTATGCGAGGGGTTGAAACTTCTCAGTTCGAGGAGGAACCCTCGAGGTTGGCAAAAAAATGAAAGAAAATTTCTAGAGCCACTCTAACCAGCCGTGTAAAAGTCGATTCCGTTTTTCAAAAATTAATTCGCCGCGCCCCATAAAACCGTCAGAATTGTCTGTGCCATACCTGGTAAATACACGCATAAATGTATGTAACATACTGTAAATCAGTGGCGTAACGAGAGGCCGGCAAAAAAATTTTCGACCCATCTATGTTTTTACCGACTTTTCGGAGAAAAAGGAGGTGTTAAATGATTAAATCCTTTAAAAAAATTATAAAATGTTTTTCTTAAAAAAAAAAAAAAAAAAAAAAAAAAAGTTGGTATATTAGCTTCTATATTTGCACAACGTAAGTGTCACGTCACGGGGACGCCCGCCTAATCACGTTTGAATAGCAATATTCATGTAAATGTGCATTTATTAAAAATTTTACATGTCGACGCTATTTTTCAACACCTACCCCCTCTAAGCTACATTCGAGAAATTGATTTGGACTTTAGCAACTTGACCCACCCCCCTTTGGGCCCTTCCACTTTTTTTTCAACTGGAACTTTCTGGAATTTATTTACATTGAACTTCTTCATACTATGTTAAAATTTGGTGGCGGTAACTGTCTCCCTTCAGAAATTATTAGGAAAAATTGAAAATCTAAAATTTCCAAAACGAGCTCAAAATACCCTCTATGTATTTAATTGCGTATTAGAAGAAATATTCAGAAAACTGGAATGAGAAAATATGGGGATACGGATAAATTGTGAAAAACTGAACCATCTAAGATTCGCGGATGATGTTATACTGATAAACGAGGATATATAAAGGTGCTACAGGAAATGGGAGAAATACTGACAAAGGTAAGTGCAGAGGCGGATTTAGAAATGAATACAAGCAAAACAAAACTACTATTATCCAATATGGAAGGGGAATGTAAACCACAATACAAGGAACTGAAATAGAAAAAAATCTCCGAATTCGACTATTTGGGACAGATACAATCGTTTGAAGACAAAACAAATAGAGAGAGAACTAAAAGAATAAATAAAGCATAGGCAAGCTTCTAGACTTCAAAAAACATGTACAAAGGTAAAATCAAGATGGAAACAAAGACGAAAATATTGAAAAGATGAAAGATGAAAGATGCACTCTACCAATCCTCACTCGTGGAGCCTAAACGTGGGCCCTCTTTTTCATTTTGCTCGCACCCGAGCCCTGGAACCGCCCCTTCGAGCATTACCTCAGGGACACCGGGGAGCCTTTTTTAGGGCTGCTTTAGCCCTCTTCTCTTCTTGCCGGGAATCGGCCTATGTAGACCGTGCTATCTTCTAGTGATGTGGATTAATCGATTATTTCGAATTACCAAAATAGTCTAATCGATTATTTTTGTACTCACCTTTAAAACTCCGTAATTGCTAATGATTGAAATTCCGTAATTGCCAATGATCTGATGGATCGCAACAAATTAAAAGAACTGAAGCACAAACTCGGTATAAAAATAAAAGACGAACGAAGTGTGAATTTTGAAATCTCATTTTATGATTTTATTTTCCACCTTCGGTTCGTAATCGCAATTGATCAAATTTGAAATTTCATCATAATACAAAAAAAATTCTAAATCGTAAATCCGAATTGGAAACTCATATTCAGTTCAGTCATTCACCACTCACATTGTAACAAAAATTTGATAACAAATTAATTAATTAATCAAAGCAAAATAATCGATTAATCGACTAATTTGGGAAATTAAGATGATCGAGTTTTTTTAATCGATTACTTTCAATCAATCGATTAATTGATTAGTGATCGATTATTCCCACATTACTACTATCTTCCTGTCAAATACCCATACCACTAGCCCCGTGGTTTATGACGTTGAGTTCAACGAGCATCGGCAGGTAGCGCCTTACCCACTTTGGGCCATAACGAAGAAACAAATAAAAAGGTTAATTACTACAGTGAGAACAGGGACGAGACTAAGGGGTGGGGGGACGGAATGGCAGCTCTCCCCAAGCCTTCGCCGGAGTTGGAAAATTTTAGTAGATAGGTCAAAAGTTAGGGAAATTCAGCCAATCAGTTAAAAGAGATTTCGTTTTCTTCCTACTTACGTAATAGAAAAAATTTGATACTTAGGAATTTAACAATTTTTGCCCCCCCCCCTAGGAAAAACTCTTCGCTACGTTCCTGAGTGAGAAGGATGGAACAAAGTATACTAGGGTGAAGAATAAAATACAGAGAGAAAAACAAAAAATAAGAGAGGAAACGGGTATGAAAGAGGTAAGCTGGAAATCAAGAAATTAAAATGGGATTACGCGGGACCTATCGCACATCAAGAAGAGAGACGATAGAACAAAATTATCAGTGAGTGGGAATTTCAAGACAAGAAAAAAGGAGAGAAAGCCCAGGTACAAAATGGTGTAATGATATAACAGAATCTACGGGAATAATGTGGGAAAGAGTAGCCCAAGACCGAAAAAGATGGAAAAAGCTGGGGAGGCCTATACCCAAAGGATCTGAGTAGTTCGGTGGACAGAGTATATCTTCTATTGTATGTATATATCAAACTGTAGAACTGCACAAATAAAAGGCTGATATTAATTACTATCCCAAAGATTTCAATTTTTGGTCTGAACAATACAAACATGGAGCGATAAACTGCAAATGAATCAGGACACTTCGAATGAACGCAATGTGACTTGGAAAGCAGGTGTTCAAGAGGTCTGGACCCCCCTGGCAACTTCATCAAATAGTTTTTCCCATAATTTTAGCACCCCACCCCCTCTAACACACTTTAGCCAGCTCACCTTAGCCAACTCACTTTAGCCCACGGTCTAGATGAGCCGGGAAGCAGGTGAGCTAGTCTTCTCCTTCTATATGAAATTGTAAGTTTGGCGGCTGAACTATAAGAGCTGGAGGGTTGGAATTTTTTGGATGTGTTCGTATGAACCCGGAATAGGTTTTAGGCTTTAAAAAAATTCAGTATCTTATTAGGAGAGGAACCACAAGACTTTGTCCCTTGTGGGTCCCCAAATTATTATGTTTTTTGCTTAAGCTTTTCGGAATTATTTTACATTCAACTTCTTCACATTATGTTAAAATTTAGTGGCTGCAACTGTCTCCATTCAGAAAAATTATCAGTGGGCTGAAAATTTGAAAGTTCCAAAACGAGCTTAAAATACCTTAGTATTACATTTACATCTAATTTAACGTGACCATAATATATTTGGATATTAATTTCGTACTCATTTACGTACCATACGGCCCATTTTCAGTCCCATATCTCTAAAATTTCAGTTGTTTGAAAATATAATTAGCATTTCTTCTACATAATTATCCAACTGAATTTTTGAAAACACCAACATCTTCGTCCGGATAACATAATTATCAAGCGATACATGCTACCCCGCCACCCATCCATCAACACAGCATAGACAGAACAGAAATCAGCTGTTATTTTTTGACTGCACCAGAAATGTGTCGTGTGGTTCGTGTATCAAAATACGAAATAAATATGAAAGAATAGCAGCTACAAAAGTATTGTTCACTGTCATAAGTACACACATTATTACTAATCAGATTTCCAATTTGGTGCACAAGTTTACCTACCCATCCTCAAAAAACATGTATCTACTCGCGGTTAAGTAGGTATCTGTAAGACATTTGGGTACCTAAGAGTTTGGAGTAGCTTCAGGATCCTGTTGCTACTATTCAGAAAAAAAGATCGAAGGTAGGTGTCGAGATTATGTTTAGCGAGATCGAATTGAGAACTAGATTCAATGAGAATAATCAACACAATTAACAGAATTCAAACATGGAGTGGAGTCACTGTCTAGCCGGACAATAAGCTAATAAAACGAGGGCAAGAGAAGAGCAAGAAAGAAAGAGAAGTCTGGAAACCAAACGTGAGGGAAATTGTGCAATAAATAATACGTATTTTCAGATTTGGAAAAAAACGCGTGTTTTCAATAGTATAGGCACTGTTAATGCTTAAATGTCGACTTTACATATATCAGCTACACACAGATGAACTGCGATGACGTAATTGCGACACAGGTCACAATATCACTAAACTTATTGTACGACATACACCTTGTACACTTCCTCACTCGTATGTATAGGTATTTACATTACTCGTACAATAGATTCGACAAACTAGTTGAAAATGTTGCATACGCGATTTGCCGTTAATACAGAATGTCGAGAGCGGCGCGGCGCGGCGCGGAAACGTAGCGAGGTCTGCACGGGACCACCTAAATAAGCCGGTCCGTGTTTTCAAAGCACGGGCCTTGTTTGAAATACCCGGTCAGTGTTTTTCACTACCTGCACTTTGCTATATACATAAATAGCGGGGTCCGTGTTTTGCATAGAAAACCGGTCCGTGCATTGAAAAACACGGCAGACCCGGTTATTGTTGAGAGCAAGTCTATGCAGCGTGACGTTGAAAATAGCGGGCCAAGTCGCCAAGTTATTTCAGTACCTAGTCCGCGCCATTCAAGACACGGACTGGGTTTCTGGGCTGGGCCCCCAGGACCCGTTCGGAGCGGGCCACCAAGGTCCTGCGAGGGTAGACAATGACGAAGAAAAGCGTACTACGAGTTGGTGATGAGGTCTGCAGCGACCGACAGCTCGTATCAAAAGAAGTCAAATCGTTTTTTGCTTCAAACGATTTTTCTTCTTCCTCTTCTTTGTATTCTACGCTAAACGATTTTATTCCTTTTGTACGCTACGATGACACAACATTATTATTATTATTATTATTATCATTATCATAATTAGCATCATCATCATTAATATTATTAGTTTGCAATTATTCAAGAAATTTTCGAGATTGAAGATTGCTACTTCATTTTTCTTTCTTTTTAGTACCCAAAATTAACAGCACTAAAAAGACCGATGGCCATCCTCGCAGAAGAAGTAAAAATTACCGTCCAACACATTCGTAAAATTAGTACGAAAATTGAATCCGCTTACTTTACTGCAACGTACACTTCAACTTGCGAATAGGCAATACAGATACTTAGATAGATGAAACATTATGAACTTCGATAACAATCGGAAAATGGATTTAGCAGGAATTTTAACACAATCGAATCGATTGTAGATTTTATAAAAATTTCTTTAGCCAAGACTAGATTATGGATTTCTACTGTGTACATGAAACAAACTTAACTGATGTGGAAAAATTCGGTGAAATTTACCCTTTCGTCGGATTGTGCTGATTTCAAATGAAAAGATTCTTAGAATCCGTAGATGTTAGACAACTTTCAGCCAAAGGAAAGATCCCAGTCTCATCGTTCGTTAAATCTACACGCATGAAAGAAGTTCCGCACATTTTGAGCTTTTCACGAATAACTTTCCCTGTGAAGATGCTCTGAAGTCTCGACAAGAAAGCAAAATATAAAATGAAAGGAAAATACGAATTTTTCATCTAAAAAATCTTACATAACGATATGCGACTTGAAAATTTATCAAAAATTGCGTTGCTCAAATTTAAGGCTCCTCGCGAGTAACTCCTCGTATGAAGATGCTCTAGAGTCTATGCGAGTCAGCAAAATGTAAAATGAAATGAAAATACGTATTTTTCATTCAAGAAAATTCATACGACCATATATATGACTCGGTAATTGGCCTAAATATTAAGATCTTCAAATCTGATGCTATCGGAGCGAGCACGTTGAGACATTACGGTGAAATTCGAACACGGCGCTTAAAATACGCTCATAGGAGCTTGTTAGTCAGTGGATTGAAAATTAACCTCTCGTAAATTTTTTTTCAGGACTTCGCTCTAAATTCCATACGACCAGGATCAGGCAAAATCGCTCAGTCTACGCTTTCCTCTTGATATTAGCCCCAACAGCCAGTGTTGGCATCCAAAGTATGAATTCGTTCTCGGGTAGGCTTCTATTTTTCGCCGAAGAATGAAAATTAAGGTTGCCAGACCTAAAATGTATCTAGTAGTAGGTTGACATTATGAAAGAAGTTCAAAATTAAACGACAAAGCATGCTGCATGACATCTGTTTCACGAGCTTTAGCATATTCTGGAACTCGACTGTCACCTAGCTTCAAGGATCACTGGAGTTCGTCTCTGGAAATACGTGATAATTATATTTCAAAAATTATGTCTTTGAAGCGCTTTTCGTGGTTTTTTTTTTTTTTTTGTGTAATTTTCACGTCACTGATAACTCTGTAATGCCTGAAAAAAAGGATCCTAATTATGAAACGCTATATACAGTCAGACCTTTGTTGAACAAGCTGTAGCAGATTTTTGCCCAGTATTATAACCCCAGTGAACATCAATCAATTGACGAATCTATGATCAGGTTCGAAGGCCGCTCCACTATGCCTCAGAAACCGATAAAGCGTGGATATAAAATATGGGAACGTGCTGATGAAAGAGGTTTCGTTTGTCAATTCCAAATTTATACTGGGAAGGTCGCTGATATTGTCGAAAACGAGCTAAGTTCGCGCGTGGTCCTCGATCTTACAGAAAAACTAGTTGGGAAAAATTACTCAGTTTTTTTTAGTTCGACTGCCCTCATGCATAAATTGATGAAGAGAGAAGTAAAAGCCTACGCCACCACACGGATGAATAGAAAACTATTTCCAAAGAATCTCAAAACAATCAAAAAGCTACAGCCAGGAAAACACAAATGGTTGAGCACAAAAACAGGTCTGACTGCGTACATATATGGCAAGATAAAAAACGGTTTTCATTTTTGTCGAACCATAATTCTCCTCTTGTTGTGTCGAGAAGGTTCTTCGGAAACAGAAATATGGAAATAGAGTAGTAGTTAGTTGTCCGCCTGTAGTTCGGAGCTACAACCAACACATAGGGTGAAATGTTATGAAATTAGCAGGAAATCAAGGAAATGGTGGAATCGCATTTCCTTCCACTTTCTAGATCTGGCCCCTGGTAAACAGTTATATTTTGTACACATGATTTTTTGAAAACAATGTAAAATGTCGGTCATTAAAGGACTTTCGAATAGCAGATGCTAGAACACTGATTGGAGTAGTGAAGGATGAGAAATCTGTCAATTTAAAAAACAAAATAAGCTTAGAGACTAGGTTTTTCGAAGCTAGTCATATGCCAAAGCATGGCACTCAGCATCGTTGTGCCTACTGCAGTACAAAAGTTGAAGTCCACCGAAGACGATGGGCATGTAAAACGTGTGATGTTGGTTTATGCTTGAATGCCGGAAGTAATTGTGCTGCCAAATATCATAAAATTTAATTTTATGAAATAGGCCTCTCGTTTTTTTTTTTTTTTTGTATTTTCTTTTTGTATTTGTTTTATAACCATCTCATCTTTTCTACATTTAGACTCGTAAGTGCGACTTTTTGTGATTATTGTAATGTAATTCATTACGTTGAGTTGGTAGCACTGCTACTGATATACGGTATACGTGAAGTGCGACGCTCTGTTAGTATTTCATCTGAGGACGTTGAGTAGTGACTCCGAGTACGGAAGCGGTCCACCAAAGTTTACCGTTATTCAAAAACACGTTTCTGAAGTTACACTTGTATTTTATAATTGCTTTCATCTCTATGAAAGTTGGTGTTCAATGAGGTCGATCGGAAGGCTCTGCTCAACAGGTTATGGGCTGCCAGGTCACGCAATTCTACTTCGCCAATGGTCCTAAGTCAGTAATACCCGGGTTAGTTTAGATCAAATACACTGACCAGTGGACATTTGTGTTTCGCTGTAACTACTTGTAGTGCATGCATCTCCATGGGAGATTAATCATAAGGCCTTTGCATGGTGCACCAAATAAATTATCCTACCACATGTACGTACTAACAAATTCAGCAAAATATCAACCTAATTAATCGATAATCGAAATGGCTGCGACCCAATGATTCCGATAGTTGGTTGTTCAACAACCTAATTAGCATATGTTCGATTCTGATGGTCGTTTGGGACAGTAAATTTATGAAGTACCAAAAGGTCCCTTGGTTAAATTAATAAAAGACTCCGTATGAAAATTGATCCTGTAAGAAATTGAGTCCGAGTTGCATTATCACTAGCGCACTTGCAGCCTTTTAGAATTCAACTTCAACTTCGAAAAAATTTTGCTCTCTAAATTTGACGCGTTAAGCATGCCATTCAAATACTTTTACAATTTACCATCATGGAATTCAATCACAAAATATCCGAGACTGAGTTACCTGGAAGATGCATTATTATTTCAACTGATACTGAAAAAATTGAGCTCCGAAGTGATATAAACAATTATGACCAATGCAACGAATGGGTAAAATTGTTTTCACTCAAAACGTTGATGCAGTGGATTATGAGGAGATCAAAACCTAATGAATCCACAAAACAGAAGTGCAAGTGAGCATTTTCGCAGGTATTTGTACAATATTACTCTACACATTTTAACTATACTCAAATTCAACTTCGTTTTACAGAAAATTATTTGTTTGCCATCATTCTGTGTTTAGTAAAGCTGATGTTGATGAACATAACATAAATAAACGAGGCATATCTAAGAATACAAAATGCACTGCACAGATCGTCATAAAAGTGAAATTAACTACCCGCTGCACAAAGCTGAGTGATCCTTATATCAAAGTAAGCGAAACTAACGATTATATATAAGAGCAATGAGTTGAATTTTAATTAATGGATTGTAAAGATGCATTTTGTTAATTATTTTGTAGGATGAGCTGCCCGTAATGATACGTATTTTTAAACGCCACTGCCACCTATTAAAGGCACCTTCAGTACTGAAATACTTGTCTCCTTTTGATCCTATATGTGGAAATTTCACAACTATTTTGATATGAGAATGAGCGTTGCGTCAGCCTGTAATTTCCACAAAAATAAACTCTTGCTGGAGGATGAAACAGATGGTATGCAGATTAAAGAAAATCAAAGTATGAAAAATTAAGCGGCAAACTGTTTGGATGATGCTAGGGTAAATCCTACAAAAAGAACAGTACCACATTGGTTTGATGTTTGGAGAAAATTGCAATGGGGTAGGAACGACGGATCAGATTTGAAACAGGTATATACATATTTACCTACAACTGCGAAAGTATTTTTTACTTGATTTTCATAAAGTAAATTCTCTTTTTTTTAATTTTTAATTTAGAATTTAGATAAAGCGATTGTTACTTACTTATCTCAAAGGGTTACTATGAAGTATACAGACGAACCATTTGCATTGGTGTTTATATTAGGGATGATGGCTCGAGTTCACGAGTGTAAATTTTCAAAAAATGTTCTTTTTGTTGTTACCACGTCCTGTTGTGATCATGAAAACTACTTAATTACGTTTTCACTGTCAGCTGCACATTCAGGAGCTGTGCCCTGTGGAGTTATAATAACCAGAGACCAAAAATGGATTCTTTTTTTGTCGGATTTAAATTATATCAAGATTTAATGTCATCTCTTAGCAGTTTGTTTTATAAACAGAACTATCCAAATATCATTATGACTGATAATTGTGCAGCTGAGATCGGTGCTTTGGAATCAGTGTGGCCTAAACCTAAATGTACCATGCTGTTATGCATTTTCCATGTCTTGCAATACGTTCTAAGATGGCTTCAAGATAGTAAACATGGTATTCCAAAGGAACATCAGAGAGATTTGATGTCATTATTTCAAACCATATTGTATTGTACAGATAAAAATGAAGCTGAAAATGTGTTTGTTGTTGCCATGGAAATAGGAAAGCAATTCCCTAAATAGCAAGAGTACATATCAAATCAATATACTATGAAAGAAGAGTGGTGCTTAGCGTATTGTGGTAGTATCACCACCCACCATACTAATAACTATGCTGAAATACCAATAAGTTTATTTAAAGAAAATATTTTGGAGCGAGTGAAAGCCTACAATCTAATTGCATTGTTACAGTTTGTTGCAACAACGCTAGATACGTTTTATAAATGTAAGTTACCAGAATATTATACTTCAAGAGATTGCCAAAATGACCAACTTCTACACGCTGCTTTGAAAAAAGCTGAAGGAATCTCTCCTAAACGCATAGACAATCATATGTATTGAGTACCAAGTCAATCCATTCCAAATACCTTGTATATCATAGATAGTAGAAGTGGGTTATGTAACTGTAAAGCCGGGCTAATGGGTAAATTTTGCAAACATATCGCAGCCGTTTACAAGAACTTTGCTGTAGATATGCCATTGGCTACAATCCAAAGTTGTTGTGAAATGGCCTACATCGCTCTAGGTACTGATATTGGAACTTTACCAGATGAGTATTTTCTACTACTTTATTTGAACTAACTTTCAGAAAAATAACTCTCTTCAATCATTCCAAAGGATAACTCTGAAAACAATTTGCCACCTCAATTGCAGTCAATCATTCCAAAGGATAACTCTGAAAACAATCTGCCGCCTCAATTGCAGCCATCAACATCAACAAATGCTGTTAACAATCTAGATCATAATAATAATTGTGATCTGCCCATTGGATCTATACCTGATTCGTCATCTTTTCAATATTTATTGAACTTACTGTAGGAATAACATGTCAAATTTGGATTGTTTAAATGTCTAAAGGAGGTTTGGATAAATTTATAGCCAGAATACAGAAATGTAAATCGTCCAGACAGTGGGAAACGTTTCTTCATACTGCGGGGAAAAACATTCCATTTTGCAGAGCCGTTAGAGCGAAAATAAAAGTGCAACTAACCGGTATTCAACGCCAAAGAGGAAGAATATTTGCCAAAAATAATGATAAGAACCACAGCATATCTAAAAAAATGTACCTGTAAACAATTTGTGATTTATGATACCCAAGTATACTTTTGTTATTTATTATTCAATTATTACTAAGAAGCTACTTATACTGAGCTTAATACTTTTTTCATTAGGTATTAGTTTTTTTAATTTTTACCAAAAACCCAACTATTATAGTTTTATTATTACTTAGTTTACTCGGTTACCTTTCAATTTTTTGTTTACTTGTTGGTGCATTCAAATTTTAGAATTTTACCAAAGAACTTGACTTACTATTATAAGTGTTTTTATCATTAGTTTACTAGTTTACTTGTTGGTGCGTTCAATTTTTACTAAAAAACTTGACTCACTATTAGGTATATTTTATTATTAGTTCACTCGCTTATTTTCAATTTTTATTTTCCTTATTGATGCATTCAATGCTTACCGCAAAGTTCAACTTTGCAATTATATTTTTATTAGATTATTCGTTTTATTCGCAATTAAAACTTAAATGAAATGTTCTTATTTTTATTAATTATGGCAAATAGCAAAGCAACGGCGTAATGTTGCATTGGTATTTCAATTTTGGGCATAATTTTGACTGAGAACTGACACTTTTTCTAAGTCTAAAATAAATGCTGATAAGTGATAACTGTGATGTGTTGTGAATACCACCGGAGTTTGCGGGCCAATCAGAGGGCAGAAAAATCAAGTGTACCTGAAATTAATGGAGCAGAGAATTCTTAAATGCGTGTGAAACAGCCGAGCCGATAACTAGTATTCGTAAGAAAGTACCCTAAACTCTATTATAGCAACGCCGTTTGGACAAATAAGCACTCGCACGCATGCAAACCAAAGATAACAGCCAAAAACCAACCGGCTTGCAGAATTGACACTGAAAGAAGGTACTTTAAGTATCCATTAGTTAAAGGTGTTTCTACTTGGCTTGGTAGGGTTGCTCATAACATGTTGCACGCAACACACTGTAAATACAAAAACCAGTATCAGCACAGTGCTGGTAAGGGGAAATCTGCCGGTACAACGCGCATTACGCGCATCATATTGCTACAGTCTGTAATTTACTCTCGCTCTCGTATTAAGACTGTCCCTGTTTTTCGAAAGATCGCCGCGTGCTCCGATTTGTATTTTCAAAATTAACCAAGGGGCAATTAAGTTTCCAAAAGTTTTATACGTCGCCTTGAAGCAAGACTTCAGTACCTTTTTAAGGGAGGAGGTTTTGATAACCGTTTTTCAATAAGTAGATTCCGAAGAGTTAAATTTTGAGCGCGTTTGTTTGTTTACCGCGGCATGTCCGAAGCCGAAATTGACATCACGTTTTTGCTTTACTTGGAGACGGCATTTGCTGAACAAGCTTTTGGTACAAACCTGAGACGAGAGGACAAGAAGAATATCCAACAGATTACGCCCGAAAAGATTGAAATTCGTAAATTAGCAACTGACAAGATATTTACATTCTATAAGTAAACAATGCGTATTAAACGGCTCGTAAATCACACGTGCAAATTTGGTATCAGTTCTCCCTAGTCTCTCAGGGATATTCTAAAGTACTTTGGCCATTCCCTCACATTACGTTTCTGAAGAATTCAAAAATCTGTATAGTCGAAAAGTGAAATTTTGAGGACACTTGTTTGACTACCGCATGGTGGGAAATGCATAGTCTCTGGTATACCAAACTCATCCACGCCGCGTTGTTCGTGTGTAGCAAATAAATTAAAACGACAACAAGTGGTTGGTAGGTGACTCCACACCAAATTATTGCTAATTGGTGGCCTAAATTCCAAATTAAAATCCATGTGGAAGGCATAGTGATTCCGTAAGCCTGCATACCGTTCAATTCAGATCCAGAATACAAGGACTGAGGCGGGTCAAATCCACGCCAGTTCCACAATGATCGAAAATGTTCCTGGGGGTTCAATTCCTGCCTAGGTTTCCGCCCCGACAATTCGGATTGTCCTCCAGAGGTCCGAAACAGAGAAGTCTGTCGTCTGACGCGTGCATTATATGGTTTGAAAATAAGCCCGAAGAAGTGGAATGAGAAATTCAGCGAAGAAGCATTAAAACTAGGTCTTACTAATCGACAATTGTGAACCATGCCTATTCACATCCAAATCCAAGTCCGATGTAGTAATTCTACTCCAGTATGTAGACAATATGTTAATAGCCTCAAACAGCCAGCCCAGACTGTCCAAAATGAAAGCAAGCCTTAGTAAGGTGTTTAAAATGACTGATCTAGGAGAACCAAAGTCTTTTCTTGGGATAAGAATCAAACAAGATTGTAAACAGCATATCATGAACATCACTCAAGGGGACTATGCAAGAAAAGTACTAAAGCGTTTTGGGTTTACGGATGCAAAGTGCCACAGAACACCTGTTGAATCTTGCAAAGTAACTAACCATGAAAGGCGATTGAGAGAAAATGATTCCATAAGAAGTGGTTCCGTTGATAATGATTCTGAACTTTTGAGATCCGACACCAAAATAAATGTTCCTTACAGGGAGGCAGTTGGTAGTTTGCTTTATCTCGCTGGTGTCACAAGACTTGACATTATTGTTTGCTGTAAATATTTTGAGTAGACATCAAGTGAATCCGACAAATGAAGATTGGACCAATGTCAAAAGAGTTTTCCAATACCTCAATGGGACAAAAGATTTAGGACTCTGATTTGAATCGAAACTCAAGACTATGGTAGCCTACCCCGATGCTAGCTTCACCGACTGTAAAGGTTCCGTTTCAACCTGCGGTTATATTATTCAACTATCTGGGGATACAATAGCCTGACGTACTACAAAACAGACGTATGTAGGTAGCTCTTTCGACTTGTCAGGCGGAATATGTCGCTATGTCCAATGCTTGTCAAGAGGTGATTGCTTTAGACTGATCTCTCCGAAGAGTTCTGAATGAGAGCTAGTTTCTGATTACTTTATACTGTGACAATCAAGCTGCAGACCGATGCGCTTCAACTAGTGGCCAAAATGAGCTACGCCCATATGACTGAGGTCAAGGAGCACTACGTTTGCAAATGCGTAAAAGAAGGTCGTATTACAATCCAGTGGATAACTACAATGCTGCAGCTAGCTGACATCATGACCAAGCCCTTAACTATAGAAGCAGATGAGAGGTTGAGAGCAGTGATCATGAATGAAGTTTAGCCAACTTCTAGGTTACTGATCCAATGAAAATTCCGATGATTTCCAATGAAACTAATTCGTTGTATGATTTTCAGACTAACTTTGAAGGGTAGATTTTGAGTTTACTGCCGTATACCCGCTGCCACGAGGTGACTCTTGTTAAACGTGTCGTTAAACGAATCTCGTCTCTGTGTTCCTGCTTTACCATACGGATGCTGTGATAACAGTCTTTATGTTTTGTTCCTCAAGTATTATTTAGTTTGTAAGATAATTTTAGTTGTCCGATTTGTTTTTGATTTTGACTCCGAAAGATATCATGATTTTGAAAGAATTTTCATAGTGAATTACGAATCCGTAGTTATAATTTGATTCTGTTGTAAATATTGTTTCTGAAAGGTCGACCGCTGTCTGCTACCGTTGTTAGAATCAATTCCAAAGTTTCCAAATTGTTTAGTTTCCAAAAAGAAAAAGAATTTTATTTTATTTTCCGAAGATAGAAAATTTTGAGTTAAAACCAAATTTTGGTACGCAGATCACATCCCAGGAGGGAGTGTTGAGTTGGTAGCACTGCTACTGATATACGGTATGCGCTTTACGTGAAGTAAGTACGACGCTCCGTTAGTAATTCGTCTGAGGACGTTGAGTAGTGACTCAGAGTACAGAAGCGGTCCACCAAAGTTTACCATTATTCAGTTACACGTTTCTGAAGTTACACTTGTGTTTTATAATTGCTTGCGTCTCTACAAAAGTTGGTGTTCAATGACGTCGATCAGAAGGCTCTGCTCAACACATTAGCATTCAACTTTCTCGTGATCTTGTGATATTTTTGATATCTAAGTAATATTCAACCTAAGAAATATCATTACTATGTTTAATTATTTTATAATAATTTTTCACTGACTGTGATTTCCATTAGGCATCTCAGTAACTCATGAGTGCCAATGAAGCCAGTATGTTTATAAAGTGTAAATTATTGACGCTTCGTGGCGCAGTGGTCTTGAAATGAGACCACCATCTGTTCACTGGAGGGGGGGGGGTGGACCAAAATTTTTTTTAGGGTAACTTCTTCTTAGCCTATAACCAACATTTCAAGAAAATTGACCAAAAATTGAATGACTTGCGCCTCAAAGGGTTAAGTCCATTATGCCACCTAGCAACAAAGTAATACGCTTATCTGGCAAAATCTTTCGGTATTCTGTCCTTACTTGCGATTTATGTATTACATAACACGTTTGAGATAGCTACCGCCATATTTGTATCAATGAGAGTAGATCAAATTTTTGGAGGGGCGTAGTACAACTGGAGGAGAGGGTAACAGTGGATCATCTCTTTTGTGGAAGGAGGGAGATAAGTTGCACGGGGAAATTCCTCGTCACTATCTCCCTTCTCTGCTTCTGATTAGAGTTCTGTACAAGTTCGACAGCGCATTAGATTTCATCTGCAAAATTTGATTATTCTACCAACTTATAAAGCGAATTCTTAAAAATTAAACAAATGCGTCAAATCTCGATTTAAAAAAAAAAAAACAACTTCCGCGAAGTCCACTACGGCGTCATCGATTTATTCTTCGACATAGCTTCATGGATACATTACGTTTTTCGCAGCAACCTTTCAACATAAGTAAATTTACTAAAAATTTCAATTTTTAGTTTTCGGTAAAAGATACAAACGCAGCGGGCGCTATCTATACCATTCGTTACACTACATAACAACCTGGGAAGTAAAAAAAAAAAATTGGAATATTATAATTTTCAGTATTGTCGTCACTCGAAATTTTTTTGCATTCGTTCTTTACAACAAAATAGTTCTCGATACTTTCGCAATAATTTTAGTCCAACTGAAATACCAACAAAATGTACAGAACACGAACACTACATTAATTTTTCGACGCGTAATTATAAAAACTGATATGATGGGATACATAAAAACATAAACAAACAAACCAAAACAAAGGAAAAAAAAAAGAGAACATATCATGGCAGCGGTGGGATTCGAACCCACGCCCTTATCGGACTGGTGCCTAAAACCAGCGCCTTAGACCACTCGGCCACGCTACCTAGCACCAACATCGCACGGTTTTTATAGTCATATAGCACACCAATTTCCATTTCCGTGAGTTAAATTTCTGCCAGTGGATTCGGTACGTGTCTTTTATAAGGAATGCAAAAATTTTCAATTCACCAAGTTGACAAGCAAAAGATAAATACATAATAAATAAATAAAAAGGAAAAAACGGTTTTCGTCTCAAACGTAAAGGTAACAAGCAAAACATCGTGTAAATCTCCAGAAAAAATCTCTTGAAGAACGGTCTCAAACTAACTTAATGGTTTCAGTTTTTTGGACAGGGAGGAGGGTGTGAGTACAAATTATGTACAACACGGCATATCATAGCACTGACAGAAAAGACAAATTTTCACGCGTAGGTATTACAAATTCATACAAGCGTACCTACGATGTGAATAGAGAGTAATTCAGAACTCCATTTGACACGTCCAGAAAAATTATTGATTAACGGAATTGAAACTTAGAAGACGATATTAACTGGAAGCTGAACGCAAAGTGGCAGCAGAACTAGCAACTATAAAGTTAGTATTAAAAATTAATCGCTCCCATAAGAAATGTACTGGTGATAATTCGGTACTTCGAAATTGTCGAAGATAATAATAACTGCAGTTTTTTTTAATGGATATTAACTGAAAATAATTTCTGGTATCGTGGACTAGAAATGGAAATGGTCTTCCCAAGAAAATCGGTGTTTAAATGTTCGTGAAACAAGAATAATCTTGGCTTCTCATAATATGAAAGAATAGAAGAAATCGATATTTTCACGCATTAATGAATATTTGTGTTCGTTAAATGTTAATAAATACACGTGTATACATTAGTCAAATGCGGCACTCCAAGAGAGCGGTTCAATTACCAACTTCTTAAGAAGAAAATCAGAAACGGATTGTGACTGTACTACACTGCTACTAAATGTAACTTATTTGAAAGTAACGACCTAAAAACGATCGATTTTTATCGATAGAGAAGATAGAAGAATGGACGGCCTTTTACACGAGCATGATACTAGTAATGTTTGTTTTTTTACTTATTTAGCTACAGTAAACTCCCGATTATCCGCCATCGGTTGATCCGCCTTCCGGATAATCTGCCTCGAATTTATCCGCCCGTCTTTCCGCAATCCGAAATCTGAATCACAACCTTAGTTCTTACCGCAGCCAATGATGACGATGAAGAACTGGTAGGAAAAAATGTCAAAGTACTTATTATGGATCCTGAATTCCTGGCAATGCTATTTTGGCGTTGGAAATGTCACTGGTATTTAAAGAATAACAGCCAGCAATCCTTTTAGCTTTTTTCTTTTCAGTAAGTATTGTCTTTTTTTCCCTTCATTGACCAAAAACGCCGACTTTTTTTAAATAATATAACTTCCACCTAACTTACCCGATTCAATAGAAATGATTTCCTCATTTCTCAATGTTTTTGGATCAAAATTACATATTTTCAGGTCATCCGCCCTAAACTTTTAAATGCTAAGTGTGTCCACGACATGTCGCCGACTCGAATGTAAATCCACCATCAGCCCCAATTAGGACGGATAATCGGGAGTTTACCGTATTTACTGGAGCCCGGCGTTGTCCAATGACTGCGAGAATTGTATTGCAGCTGAGAAGCTGAAATTTTAATATGTTGTGACACGTGTTGCAACGACGACCGAGTTCTCAGATAAGGTCGATCCGACCAGTACGGGAGAAGTAGAGGGCCAAAATGTGGTCAAATTTTGATGTTTTCTGAGAGTTTCGTTGACTCACGATCCAGTCGGCTGTAACTGAGCTACAGTTGAAATTTTAAATGTGCCCTCTTGAACATGTTTTGTAAACCGAGTTCGAAAACGAATGTAGTCGGTTGACAATTAAGCACGACTCAGTGATTAGTGCGCCGCTGCAGTAATTTCGAGGAAAGAAACATTGGTTCAAATCCTGGCGGTGAAATGTTATTTTTATTTTTTAATAATTATTTTTATTCGATAATAATTCTGTTTCTCAATACTATTAAAAGATTTATTTCCTCCAGTTTCTAATGAAAGAATTCTGACTTGTTCTCAATAGTTGTTTTTCATTTTTACATACATACATTTGATAATAATTCTGTTTTTGAATATTATTAAATCAATCAATCAAAGGATGTATTTGCAAAATTTCACTTTTCAAATTTACAAACATACTCCTAATGGGCCCCATGGCCCGAAATGGAGGATCTATATCATTACTACTACTACTATCGCCGGTGCCTGCATCCACTGTTGTTCGTTATTTATTGACGTTAGAGTTCGTTTTAAAAGTGTTCATGTAAGTTAAGTGTTTTGTTAGTTTATTGGTTTTAGTATACGTAGAGTTTAATTTGAGGCAATGAGTGATAGCGGCCTTGAACGAGGGGGGCACCGACGAAGATATGCCCCTGTTGGACTCACACAATCAAAAATCATCTAATTGCAGTCAGCAGGCAATGTGGGAATTTATTTCTTATTTAACATAGTGTATGTGTGTATAAATTTTTAATTAAAGATGGTGTTTATATATTTTTTGTATTCAGATATTTTTAGTAGGCGCCTAGCAGCAGGCACTAGTTTGTTGAAGAGTTCGTATCCTTTAAATCTTGCTTGGAGTCTGGAATGCGATTTTCGCCATGCTGGAAAAGCTGACGTTGGCCCGGCTCCTGAACGAGTTCTTGTTATAGTATTATAAATTCTGAATAAAAACTTGTTTTTGAATACAAACATTAACATTCGTTTCTTATAGAGATTTTTGAAGGACGAGACTGAGAGTCTGTCGTATAAGATTTTTTCGCTTTCTGTACGGCTAGTACTTAAAATACACCTTGCTAGTTTGTTTTGAAGCACTTTCAGGGGTTGTATATGGCATGATCCTCCCCAGTGTATGATGCCATAGCTTAAGACCGATTCGTATAGGGCGAGGTAGATCCTTCGTAGGTGGTTTATTTTAAAGTGATTTCTTAGATGGAAGAAAAGGTAATTCAATTTCCTGAGTTTCCCCTGTAGCTGGATGGAGTGGTCATGCCAGGTCAGCTTTTCGTCTATGGTGAGCCCCAGGTATGTTATCATTTTGGTTTGATTTAATTTCTCACAATTGCATGGTAACGGAAAACTGTGGTTATGGAAGGTTAAGTTTAAGTCACTTGACCACGAGGGTGTTTTGTAGCCAAATACAACATAGGTAGTTTTATTGTGGTTTAAGCTCAAACGGTTGGCACGGAACCATGTGGTTAATAGTCGTTGATCGTGGAAGAATGCTTCATTAATTTGGTTGTGGTTTTCGCTACTATAGAGTAATGACAGGTCGTCAGCAAAGGCAAGAGTCTCGGCCCGTAATGGTAATTCGAAAATGTCATTTAGGTAAATATTGAATAACACTGGACCGAGAACACTACCCTGCGGCACGCCACTGCATACACTTAAGGATTGCGTCCTTACGTCGTTGAGCTCCACACATTGCTGCCTGTTATTCAAATAAGATTTGAACCAGCTGAATAGAGGTCCCGCAATTCCAGCCTTTTCTAGTTTGTAGGCAAGGATTTGATGATCAACTGTGTCAAATGCTTTCTCGAGGTCCAGATAAATTCCCACTGTTGCATTATTTTTTTCCAAACTGTCGGTCACAGAAGTTATATGGGAGAAGAGAGCCAGATCAGTAGATTTAGTTTTCATGAAACCATATTAAAAGATTTATTTCCTCCAGTTTCTAATGAAAGAATTCTGACTTGTTCTCAATAGTTGTTTTTCATTTTTACATACATACATTTGATAATAATTCTGTTTTTGAATATTATTAAATGATTCGTTTCTTCCAGATTTTAATTAAAAAACTGGATCTTTTCCAAACAGTTAATTCGTTTGCCTCTTATACAGATAACCTGGTTACCTGTCTTGTTCTCAGAAAATGTCCCGATATAATTTTTCTCTAAAATATTCTGAAACACGTCAAGCATCGAGTATCTTCCGTATTTCCTGAATTTTCTTTTCGGCCATACAAAATACATATCGACACAAGTAGTGTTGTTAATTTTTGCGAAATTTCCACTGAAATGCTTCACTAGAAATTTCAAAATAAAATTGATTTACCAACTGACGGCAACTAACGAACAATTAAAGTTGAACTATTTTATAAATTCACTTTGTTTATCTTCTTATCGCATTTTTGCTATCGCTACTTGATCGAAGATATTCTACGAATAGTCTCGGTAATTTGGCTAGAGAATATTCTCCATAAAAGCTCACACTTGCTAATCGTTTTTTACTCGAGAATATCATCTTCTCTAAATCTAACCATAATAACGTATCGAAAAATTAGGACCTTTTATCTCATTCGCTTTCTTTAGCTCCATATCGTGAACAGATGCACTAACCGACTTCCAACAAACTCAGCATAAATGTGCACACATCTCGTCATCGCAATCCATCGAAAGAAAAACAAATAGAAAACGCATGATAATTCAGATCAACACTTAAAACAGCTAGTAAAAACTAAAACCAACCACCCAAGATTTTTTCATGAATCGGCACTTGGTTCATTTTCTACATGTTCTTCGTATTTTACGCATTTTTTCCTTCTCGTTTTCTTTTTGCTTCGTATTTCACTTTAAAAAGCTGACAATTATTAGATTTTGCGCGTACCTATTTCTGAATCATGGTAAAGGAAAAATTATATGTATAGAAAGCAAACGCGAACCATACAACGTGGTGTTAAGGATGAAACAATACGTGTCTTCGATCGATCGGAAGAATATAAATATCTACATGATGCAGTCCGGAAAATATTCGCTACAAACGACTAGACGTAAATCCCGTCAGATAATAAGGCGAACAAAAAAATCACGCCTGACAGCCGTAATGATCCTCGAAGCACAAAACACATAGAAAGCATACATGGGATACGAGAAAAGATCAGAAAATACTAAAAACCGGTTATATAGAGAAAAAAGACCGTAATAATAAAACGAACAACTTACCCGCCAAGCTATCCAATAAAAACGATAAAAGTTTGTGAGTTCCATTAGGTTCGTTATAGATTTTCAAGCATTCTTTATTAATCGGATTGCCCTGCAATCCTAATATTTGTAAGTGAAAAAGTTTACCAATCTCGTACGGTAACGAACGTATCAAGTTGTGGCACAACAATAATTCTCTGAAACAGAAGAAATTTCTCCATTAATTGACCTGCTGTAACGTAATACGGTTCACGGACGTTTCGGCGAGACCATTTCGGCACAGCCGTTTCGACGCCATCTCTTCGGCACTGACATTTTTTCGGCGCGAGATCTTTTCGGCATCAGATAATCTTAGGACGTTTCGGCATAAGAAAAGATGAAAATAAAATTGCTATTAACGTTTTCGGCCTCCTGATTGAGGCCCCCGCTACGTTCACGATTTGCAAAACTGTCAAACTGATGAACTGAATCATTCATGTACAGACATGTGACGAGATAACGACGCTTATTCAACGACTTCCCTGATACAAGAATGAGAGATGAGTCGGTATGGAAAGTGCAGTGATACTGCTAAGTAGAACATCGAAAATTCCATGTATTTGTGAGAATGTCGATCGAGAGTAAACGTGGGCGCAGAAAGTTGTCGGCTGATGGATTTTTGTATGTATTTGATAAATACAGTAGTGACAAAGTGACGACATTTTGGAGATTTGAGTTGTGCATAGTGTGGTATCCTGACACTTCGGTTTTGTGGATATGACCGAATGTCACAAAGTCGTTCCCTCTTCCAAAAATTCCCCTTACCTTTTTCCCAACTTTTCCGCTGTGGCTTTTAAGCTCACCTGTTTTTCGTTTTCCCGTCGTCTCCTAACGCCACCTATCTTATTTTTCCTGTCATTTCCTAGCGCCATCTAGTTTGTTTTTCCATTTTCCCGAATGTTATCATTTTTCACGTTTTTCCTACCTGGCTGCGAAATGAGGTTGGCGAGGTTCTACATCCGGGAAGGGAGAACGATGGAAGGGCACTCGGTCAGAGACCCAAAAGAAGGATAGAAGCTTTTTTGGTAAAGATATAAACTTTGAAAATTCAATTATTCGGTTAACGCCAATTTTTCTCGTTTTTTTTTCTACTCCGCTGTGTGTCACACCATCAAAAACGTGCTCCGGATCCCTCGCTCACCGTGATCCACCAAGCGTCTCTCATCGCACCTCGTCACCGTGCTGTGCTCTGTAAATAAATAAAAAGTAAGCGTTTTTCGTGTCCCCACGTCTTTTTTTTATTTTTGTTATTTGCAGTCCATGTAAGGTGGAGGTACGGCAGTTTCCCGACTGACGAGGTATTCATAGGTCACCTCGAAAGACTTCCCTCCCGAGACCCAAATCAAAACGCTCCGTGGTACGTATCCTGCACGCCCTGTGACCCAAGAGCTAGTCGAGGCACAGTGGTCTACCCCGGTTCTCTTACGTTCGGAAGCCACCTAGGTGTACAATCCGTTTAAGGTTACCACAATAGTAATGACAATGCATAAATTTGCAGCTTCTCGTGGTAACCGACTAACGAAAATACAATACGTAACAACTATGTTTTTCTTTTCGCGCCAAAAAGTCCCAAAAAGTGATCGGACCGAAACGGATTCGCGCCTTCAAGTACCCCGCGCCGTAATGTCCGGACCCCCGTAATACAGCGCATGTCATTTGAATAAGCTACGCGAAATATTCCGGCCGATACGAATTTACGAATATTATTTATTGCGAGTTGGACCACTCAGCAGGAGCGCTACGTTTGACTGTAATAAACACACGATACACACTTATACCTTGTAAGCACAAAAATTCATTTAAGGCATGAAAATATTGATTTCTCCTATTCTTTTACACGTACAGCCAAGATCTTTTTTGTTTTACGAACATTTGAAAGTCGATTTTTTTTTTTAAATACCATTTTTATTTGTAGCCCATCATGCATAGAATTGCATTCGGTTAACATCGATCTTCAAAACACCGTAACTTCTAAGAATTTCAAACTATTGAATCATCCCCCATACATGTCTTATGAGAGTGATCAATTTTTCACACCATAACTGAGAAGTTGCTAGTTCTGCCACCAAATGTTAGCCACTTTGCGTTCAACTCTCAATTCATAACGCAAGGTACAGATAGGCCCAGCAAGACGCTGCGGATTTTTGCCTCGGGGCTGGCCTTCACAAAGAGGCATAAGCACATTCAACAAAAATTATTGAAATTGAATACAGTTCAACGAATAAATAATTGAATAAAATAACATTTTTTTGTTTCTTAGTTCCGCTCGCAAATATTCGAACTACCTTTTATATTCTAACGGGGACCAAAATAAGATTTTGCCCCAGATCACAATTTTCTCCCCAACGGCTCTGAATACACAAATTCATGTACCGTACACGTGCAGCCTAATAACCCAAAGCTAAGTTAACAATTGGTTAAATTGCTGTACTACGTATCGACAGACAGCAATTGTTTCAAATTCAAAACATGCTCTCGACCGTCTCTGCCACTAAATAGATGATACTGGTCTAAATATTGAACTCGTGTAAAATAAGCCACGCATTCGCAAAACTTGAAAATCACGTTGCACTGGCGAGAGAAGAAAATGTTGTAATCGGAAATATATGTTACGTTACCTTAAGTAGATTAATTCTCCTAATTCTTGAGGTAAACTACGTAATTTATTGCACGATAAATCCAACGACGTCAAATTAACTAATCTGGATATGTCTGCGGGAATGCGAGTTAGATGATTATCATTCAAGTACAGCCCAGTTAAATGGGTTAATTTCCATATTTCTGGACTCAAACTTCGAACGGTTCCTATGAAATGAATAATAGTAATAATTAATAATAATAAAAATAATATTAATAGATAATAATTCAATTCAATTCAAAAAACGTTTATTTTGATAATCATACTTTTCATACTTTGTAGTTAGATTACGCTGCCATATGCGCAATTCGGCGCTAACGGGAGGCGGATTATTACATTTAAACGGTAGTAAACGAAAGAAATATTTATAAATAATAATAACGACATGAAAATTTCAACTGAGCACAAAGCTGCGAAAGCCATGAATTGGGTAGTAATAATAATAATAATTCTATAATTATTCTATAATTACGCTACAATTTTGCCGATGACCCCCCGATGACCTAGTGGTCCGAATGGGGGCCATTGTGTGTTGATTATTATTACATATAAAGAATAATAATAATAATAATAATAATAATAGTAATAATAATATCATCATCATCATCATCATAATCATAATGGTGCATAAAATAATTTATTATGCGTATATTTTGAAGACTGGATTGAAGAGTATGCATTGAAGGCTTCGCGATGATGGGTAATGAGAAAGCGAGGGGGGGGGAATGACATGCAGCATTTTACTCAAAATTGATGATGGTAGTGCTAACAAGCTGTAGTACCCGTCCTTCGGACGGGATCAAACATATGCAATAATATGAAACTTTGAAAATGAAAGAAAGAAAGTGAAGCATGAAATTGTTTTTCATACGTAAATGTGAAAGCTTTGTAATCTTTGAAAATTAAATAGAATTACCCATTCTTCTCTATCTCCAAAATGAGAAATGATCGAATTATCCTGAACATTTCACGTCCTCAATAGAAGTACTAAAGGTTCGTTTGCCCAAACAATTTGCACAGTCCGAGAGTGCCAGTCAGAGGCTTTCAAAAACATTAAAGATAACGGCTTTGATAACAGTTTGTATGTTTGTGTCACAGGTAGCGCTATAATATTATGTTCTCCTTATCATTGTTTAACGAACGCACTAAAGACACGACGCTAGCGCTTCTACAATTTGCACAGTCCCCAGTCAGATGAAGTAAAGTTAGTATTATTATTTGTAAGGTAAACGTTCGATAGTAAAAAAACGCAACATGAAACTCCTACATCTCTTTAATCTCTTCAATAAATAAAAATGAAGCAAAAAAGTATTTCGTAAGAGAACCAACCGACATTTTGTAAGCAAAATGAGTTATTAGTATTGTTGGAAAGAGCATAAAAGTATAATTTTTCAAAATTAGGCCCCGATTCAAAAATGTTACATACTGCCATATGAGACATTTTTAAAAATATTTCATTCAATAATACCTGAGAACACCGATGAGGAAAATTCGAGACTTGTCTTTATATATTAGATTAATCTCTTCAATGAATGAAAAATGAAGCAAAAAAGTATTTGTAAAATGAAAATTCGATAATGTAAAAACGACACATGGCCCAAGTCTTGAACTCATGAAGCCCTAAAGATGTTTCGAATCAAAAAATAAATAAATAAATAAAATCGGTTTTCTTTCTAGTGGTTCTCGATGATCACCCGTAACTTAAATTACCCTATGACTATTGTTATTGTGTTCGTTATCTATACCAAAGGCCAAATCAAACATGTGATGTATTCTTGCTGCTTCGATGAGTCATGCGAGAAAAGAAAAGGCCAGAGCAGACTTGTAGAATCGGTTTTTTTTCTAGTGGTTCTCGATGATCACCCGTAACTTAAATTACCCTATGACTATTGTTATTGTGTTCGTTATCTATAGTAAAGGCCAAATCAAACATGTGATGTGTTCTTGCTGATTCGATGAGTCATGCGAGAAAAAGAAAGGCCAGAGGAGACTTGTGGCGGTCGGCAGTATTACAAATGATGATGAAAAAGAATGTAGTCGTAATAAAGATTTCTTACTATTCGTATGTTCGTGCTTTCTCGTGCAAATTTGTTGTCGGTTTTTTGCTCGCAATAGTATAATAAACATTTTCAGTAATACCTGAGAACACCGATGAGGAAAATTCGAGACTTTTTTTTTTTTTTTTAATACAGGACTTAATGTCACGTGAGCCCTGTAATCGATTCGGGAGCCGAATGTAATTTATTGAATCCATCGGATTGGCAATTGTTAAAAAGTAAGAAAGTCCGTTTTCATGTCGTTCTGATCAATGCAAATGTGTATCCATATGGCCGCCGTAATGCTCCATCGCTTGAGTGTGCAATTGAAATTTTAATTAGCTCGAAAACCGTGTCAGTAAATGCTAAATTTTTTGTTCTTAACAAAGGTGAGGGCCACTACGAAATAATAGAGTTGGTCGTTTTTTAGCCGTAGATTTGGGCGTTTTAAAAATTGGTGATGACGTGAATAATACTTCAAATGTTCGGCATTCATGTACTGCTTCAAAGTCATTAGAGTCGCCGCGATCGGGCAAATTGATAGGGCTGCAGCTGTGTGTTCCATTAGATAAATCGGTCAAGCCAATGGCTCAGGCATGCCGTCGAGTCCCATTTGCTCTGCGGAAGAAAATTCTCGATCGTACGGATGAGTTAAGGAGAGATGACATTATCGAGTCAGTAGTTGGGCCAACACCCTGGGTATCGCCAATTGTACCAGTTATAAAGAAGAATGGAGAATTGAGGCTGTGCATCGATATGAGACAAGCAAACAGAGCAGTGCTGAGGGAGAATTTTCCGATTTCCACCTTCGAAGAATTAGTGGCAGAGATGTCCGATTGTTGCGTTTTCAGCCGGATAGATTAAAGATGTGTATCACCAGGTAGAGTTATCGCCAGAATCGCGCGTTATCACGACTTTTGTAACTCCTAATGGTATTTTTCGCTTTAAAAGACTATATTGTGGCACTAAATGTGCGCCTGAAATGTTTCAGAGAATAATGACTGATGTTCTTGAGGGCCTGTCAAACGTTAAGGTATTTTTTGACGATATTATTGTTTTTTGTAAGTCGAAATTAGATCATGGTAAACATGTTAATGATGTATTGAATAGGTAGAAAACTTCAGGCCTGACAGTCAATTTAGTGAAGTCAGTTTTTGGAGTGGAAGAGATAGAGTTTTTAGGTCATTTGATTTCAAAAAATGTAGTCAAGCCTAATAAGTCTAATTCGGATGCTATTCGTGAATTTCAACCTCCAACGAACAAGAAAGACTTCTTAGGTTTAATGAATTATGTTTCTAAGTTTATTCCTAATTACTCCTCGTAGACGGCACCTCTTCGCGATTTGTTGAAAGATAATACTGCTTTTCGTTGGTCAGCTCACCATAATAAAACTTTTGAATTGTTGAAGGAAGCTATTGTAAATGTAAAATTAACAATGTTTAACCCTCAGGCTGAAATTGTATTGTACGCTGATGCGAGCCCAGTTGGTTTGGGAGCAGTGTTGATTCAACGCAAAGATTCAGCATCCAACCCAGAAATTGTTGCATTTGGAAGTAGGAGTTTGTCAGTAGCTGGGAGAAATTACTCGCAGATCGAGAGAGAAGCCTTAGCGCTTGTCTGGGCTTGTGAGCGTTTTCGGCTTTATACCTGGGTAAGAAGTTCAAATTGCTAACGGATCATAAGCCGTTGGAGGTCCTATTTGGTCCTCGTTCAAAGCCTAATGCACGGATTGAGCGTTGGGTCCTGCGTTTGCAATGTTTTGATTTCGAAATTAAGCACATTAAAGGGCCGCGTAATTTAGCAGATCCATTTTCTCGTCTAGGCTGCAGTTCTCCAAATCCTCACTCATATTCTACGCTAGTTGGATCATCGGTGTACCATATGTCCCAGTTGTCATTACCTCAGGCGTTAACGTTTGACGAAATTCGCCAAGCTTCATTGGAGGATGCAGAAATCAAGTCGGTGGTTGTGGCTTTATCGTCTAGGTCGGCGCTACCGAATAATTATCTGCGAGTTCGGCATGAGTTAGCGGTTGCAAATGATGTTTTATTACGTGGCGACCGAATTGTGCCACCAAAAGCTCTCCGTCAGCGCATTCTGGAACAAGCGCACGAGGGGCACCCAGGTATAGAAATAATGAAGCGCCGCCTTCGGTCAAAAGTTTGGTGGTCCAAGTACGACAGTGAGGCGGAGAGTGTTGCTCGTAAATGCCACAGTTGTATAGCAGTCAGCCGTTTGGACGCTCCTGAGCCAATGCATCGAACAGAACTCCGGTCAAGACCGTGGGAGTTTATTGCGATCGATCATATGGGCCCATTACCCAATGGTAAATATTTGTTGGTTGTCGTCGATTATTTCAGCAGGTTTGTGGAAGTTTGCTTCGCCGATACAACGGCCTCAGTGGAAACCATTCGGTGCCTTTATGAAATTTTTGCTAGATTTGGTTTTCCTTGCAGATTAAAGTCCGATAATGCTGCAGTTTTTCGCTCATCAGAATTTTCAGATTTTTTGGATGAGTATAAAGTGGCCCATATTTTTTCGCCGCCTCTTTGGCCTCGTGCCAATGCCGAGGTTGAACGTCAAAATAGATCGTTGCTGAAACGACTGAAAATTGCTGCACTGGAAGGAAGAGATTTTCGTGTCGAAATTTCCAAGTATTTGCTGTTGTATCATGGAACACCACATTCAGCCACAGGGCGCTCATCCGCTGAATTGATGCTGAACCGGAAAATTCGTGATAAACTCCCAGCTATTATAGACCCATCTCCCCTTTTTAACGATGTCAAGGACAAAGATGCGGATGCGAAGTTTAAACCTCAAGTTTATGCAGAACAAAAGGGGAAGATGACAGAGCGTAATATTGCAGTTGGAGACAAAGTTCTATTGCCCGGATCCCAGACGAACAAGCTATCACCAAGTTTCGATCCGGAGCCCTATGAGATGGTAGACTGTTCGCCTGGGGAAGTTGTCGTAAAGAGAGGGGATAGAACACTACGCCGGAGCTCCTCTGGCGTTAAGCAATTGCCCTCACCGGGCCAGCAAGGGGAGGAGACCCCAGCTGATGTTTCACCTCGTCCACAAACAGCTTCGGAACCAGCCGATCCGCCCAGTTTCCCATCTTCGGAGCAGTCCACCCTTGTGTCAGTCAAGACCAGAAGCGGTCGTATTTCCAAACCCCCTTTTCGTCTAAATTTGTAATTAAAGTTTAAGAATTTTGTGATGTAGTAGTTTTTGGTGAGCTGATACTATTTTGTTAAGAAGAAAGAAGATGTACTGTTCAAGTGGCAACACTGATAGCTCTTAGCGTGGACATAGTTTTTATCATTTTGCTGAGTAGGATGTAAAAGTATCAGAATTATACGTTTGTGAATATTGAGCAAGTAAACGTTATTAAATTAACTATCGTGTAGTTCGTCAAATGCTACAACGTTCATGGACTTGTCTGTCGTTCCATCTCTGGATCAAATTCCAGATACCATGATTCATTTCCGATAATAATGTTTTGCAAGAAATGTTGATCCTAGTCAGCAATTTAAAAACAAAATTTGATGTTTATTCGTTGCTCAATTTTTTCACGATGACAACACTACACAGACAAGCTACAAATGAACGCTGACAAGTTAAAACTCGTCAGAAATAAATGAAACTTGAAACAGGCATGGCAAAAAGTTGTTGCCACGCGGTTCCTTTTATCGTGCAAACATAGCGTCACTTGGATTGTATTACGAGCGGTAGTCCTGGAACCTTCTCAATACACTGTGTATTTGTGGGAATTAAGGCAGGAAATTGAAGCATATCTCCTTTGTGAACGAACAAGAAACCAACGAAAAGGGGCAGGCGTACTGGCTGCCGGAATAGAATGATTCTGAATCGAAGGCGACAGTCAATAGCTAACCGGATATAATTGTTGTGAATGAAAAGCATAGAACAGCGATTTTAATCGAAATAGCGGAAGTAAATACAACCTATGTTGAAAGCATCGCGTAGCACCTACCATTGGGTGCGAAGATTTAACCCGAAACCTCAGCGTTGGAAGACACATAGAACTGTACCGCAAATACTACATTCTCGGAAATAATAATATTGTAACCGGAAATGATAACGAAGAACATATCCAAATGCATCGCCCAGATTAGCCGAGATGAGAGATACAGAATGTCTGCATTCTGAACTTATGATTCCACAATTCTGTGAGTGAATACCCGCTACTGCGCCTTAGCCCACGCTCGCACACAATATAAACAGATACCTCCGATTCGCGAGTTATCTAATCGTAATCTCGCAATATTACCGTTGGTAAAGTAGGCTGTATACTTATTAAGAAACGATACTAACCGGTGATTTCCAATTCACTCCAACACGATTTTTTTCCGGACGCGACTTCCTCTGACGACATGAGTCGGTACTGCCGTCGATTACCCGTATTACTGCTTCGGTTATTTTCATATTTGTCGTCGACTGCACGAGACATTAGAAATTCTGAAAGCGAACATACGTAAGCTCTAACAAAGGTAGACGGATTTTGCCTAAACTAATGAAAGCAGTAGTAAGAATGGCGAAAATCCCGTCCAAATAATGAATAAATTATTCGATTTAGAGTAATTATTGACGGCATAAAGGTTATCAACAAGTAGATTTTTGGGTTAAGTTTCTCATAACCTATCCATTAAAATTGCTATTTTCATCTGAATACGAATCTCTTCCTTCATAATGGTACTTGATAAATTAGACCAGAGGCGGGCCGTAGATCAGAACTGACGTATCGGCACTTCGTCTGAATACTTACGTACACTCAGAGCGCATAAAGTAACTGAAGATAGGAGACAAATTCAACGACTACCCGTAACTTGGAACAGGGTGCAGCAGTAAATAACGATGACGAGAAACAGCAAATCGTAACAGTTGTTTGGCCAACTTTTAATACAATCCGTCCGGTACGTAGACTACACGATTTGCTGAAATATATAAAACAAATAAGATGAACTAAGAACGGAGATGACAAACAACGTACCTTCATTTATCAATCTAGTCATACTAATTTACACTATTTTTCCTCATAGAAGACGCAGTTATAGCTCGAAAAGCTTTTGAAGTGTTTTTAGTTTAGCAGCGAGAAGATTAAGGACAGAAAACAAGGAACTAACCATTAAAAAAAGAAAAAAAAATCAGCTACAAATTGAACAAATTCAGATAGATGATAATATACTAGACTACGAAGTACGAACGGAAAAATCTACCCATCGAATGCACAATGCACAATCGAACGTTGTTACCGCCGTCGCATTGAAAAACACAATACCTCAAAGGGAAGGAGAAAAAGTAACCGGGTTCGAATGTTGCATAGCGTTCGCCAGTCACCGATATTCGGACTTCCCAGACCGGTGGCGCGCTAGCATCGGGCCTTCCGCCCTTTCCGCACTAGGAAATAGTGCGGTAGAATTCGTATCAACGTTAGGATACACTGTACGTCTTCGACCATACTAGGGCTCTATAGTTTCACCTGGGTATACTAAGCCACCATTTTGGTTCACACTGCGCCCGTCGATGCCGAATTGACTACGCGTTAGTGTGCGGTTATAGTGGAGCGTAGCGAAGAGAGCGTAGCTGAGCGACGATACGTCGGGTTGGCAGGAGCGGTGAGGGGGGAAGCAGCGCGTAGCCGCGATTTGAAGAATGGTACTTACCATTCTTCAAATCGCGGCTACAGTGGAGCGTAGCGAAGAGAGCATAGCTGACTCCACTATAACCGCATACTTACGCTCCGCGTAGTCGGATTCGGCATCCACGGGCGCAGTATGAACCAAAATGGCGGCTTAGTATACCCAGGTGAAACTATAGAGCCCTAACCATACATGGTCGAAGCTGTACGTAAACAATGCCTAGCATCTCATGTAATCCTAACGTTGATAAGGTTCTGTTGAATCTTGGGAAGTCCGAATAATCATTTTTCCCATTTAAAATACATGGTGAATTTCGCGTGGACGTGCCGGCGTTCAAATTAAAAAAAAATTAGAAATTGAAGCGTAGCATATTGTTTAGTCAATATTTTCCTGCTCCCAAGATTTGAATGCATGGTCTGTCAAATTTTCAGATCGTTTTACCCAGGCAAAATATAATAAGCGCGATTCAAAAATGACCAATTTCCAATTTCAAATCAGTGCATTGCAGCCAGCCAAAAGCTGAAAGCCAAAAGCCAAATTCAGCCGAATTTTTACTGATAAGAGAAAAGCTGAAAGCTAGCTTCATTTGTACCTTCACAAGCCAAAAGCCGAAAGAAGCCAATATTTTCCAGCTTTCTTTTGGCTTCTCAAAAACCTATAAATTCGTGAGCTCTTATCAATTTTTCTTGCCTGCGATATTTTTGAGAACTGTATTTTCCCTCCTTAAACCATAAAGACCACAGCTGAGTGTCAGTTGTTGACGGCAAATTTTAGCTCAAAATATCAGCAATGACTGCAATTTGTTTGTACGTTTTGTCTTTTGGGTATTGGGCAACGGAAATGTATTTTTATCAGTAAAGACTAAGGAAGCCAAAAAGCCGAAAGCCAGCCGAATTTTTCTTAAAAGCCGAAAGCAGAAAGCCAAATCCGTATTTTTCAAGGTCAAAAGTTTAAGCCAAGAGCCGAAGCTAAAACTTTTAACTGCAATGCACTGTTTAAAATGCATTGGAGCCGATTTTCTATACCGGTGAACGGTGACGCTAGCAGATTGGATACTAAACCGCGGGGTGGGTGAGAAGGGTTAATACTACTAGCAGGCTTGAAGGTAGGTATCTACTATGTTGAGGTTAGCACTTCTCATCTCCCACACGCCTCCGCCTTTAGACCGATCTAACGATCTAGCGCGACAGCTACCCTGACAGATTTGCTGACAGAGCTCACCGGGCTACCGGGCGAATGAATCTTCACGACCCCTTAGTTAGGGCTCTATAGTTTCACCTGGGTATATTAAGCCGCCATTTTGGTTCATACTGCGCCCGTGGATGCCGAATCCGACTATGCGGAGCGTAACGCGTAGTCAATTCGGCATCGACGGGCGCAGTGTGAACCAAAATGGTGGCTTAGTATACCCAGGTGAAACTATAGAGTCCTACCTTAGTCACAGCTAAGACGGCGGATAGGTTCATGCTTCGGTAAAGTGCGCGTCCTACGTTGCTACATACGTTTTACTGCAACATACTATCTAGTATAAAGTATAAACCTTTGTATAAATAGGGATACTATAGTTACACACAGTTATAATGAGCCGCCATTTTGATTCGCACCGCACCCTTCGATGCGGAATTGACTACGCGGTACGCTTCGCGTTGTCGGATTCGACCAGCAGATTCGACATTCACGCATCACGGGCGCGATGCTAATCAAAATGGCGGCTCATTATACCCGTGTGTAACTATAGTATCCTTAGTATAAATGTTCGTCTTTGCTTCGCACCTGACCGACGAAGTATTGCAATCGACAAAGCGCAAAATTTCCTTTCCAATGATACCAATATCCCTCAAAAAGCACGAGGCACCTTTTCGCACTACCGTGTACCGACGATATCATCTGTGTCCTGTGTGGAAAATGGAAATGGAATCAGCAAGAGGGATGAACTAGTCGTGATTTTTTGTACTCATTGTTTTGTGCAGATGGAGAGTGATGACAAATGATTGTGAATTAACAAGTGTCTGCTATCTTTTAAATTATGTTTGGATACTCGCTGTTATTACCCTTCATCTTGTCCTTGAACTGGAAAAATGTATGCAGTCTGTATGAAGATCAAATTGGGAAATTTGATTGGTAAGATTAATTTTCCATAATTAATTCTATAGCTGAACTGCTCTTCTATGAGAATGATCGTGTTCTCAAACATCGTTTGATTGCCGAGTTGTCACTCGGTAGCTCAGTAGTCAGTACTAGCAACACCCGGAGAGTATAATTTTAATGTGATTTTTTCAGGAAAGAAGAATTTATCGGCTCGGTAAAATTCTCCGTTTTCGATAAGAATGCTCTTCACGGGGACGTTGTCTTTGTAGCAACTGAAGAAAACGTTGTCGCTTCTTTATCGCAGAAAACAGGCGAGTTGACGTCGGTTGTAAGATCAAAGAAAGTAGGTCCGACTGGAAGTAAATTCTGATTCCGAAAAGTAACTGGTAAATTGTTCGTTGCAGGTGAAATCAAATGGAGGAAGGTACTCGAAAAAGGAAATCAGGGGACAGTCACCGCTGTTACTCTGGTCAATAACGTTATTTATGTCGTCACTGGAATTGACGTCGTTGTAATTCGGGGCTGGCATGCCAAAAATGGATATTTGGTACACCAGTGGTCCCCACAGCTTCAATCTAACGAGTATGCGACGCGCCAATCGGTTCATTTCTTATTTTTTACTGAAGTACTTAGATCGTAATGTAGTGGTAGGGCCGCGTATTCGACTTCGTTATTGATTAGAAACTGATGTAGAATCTACGATTTCACGATACTGAAACATGAAATACGTACTGCATTTTAAGGAAATGCCCACGAGTAGAAGATGCAGTTGTCATAAAGACAAGTTGGTGCGAAATAAAGGACACGCATTAATGCTGTCATTGATTATATTGTTGCTCTGTCGCAGGTTCACTCAGCGTGTAGTGTGGTTTACTCGTGATAGTAGTCTCTTTCAGGTGACGCTTTCATCGGAACAAATATTACGTTTGACCGAGTATCGTATATTTAACGGCGATAAGATTCGACAGAAAAGCGTGTCACATTTTGTTGGCGCTGACCCCATGTGAGTGCTCTTAGTAATACTACTATCGTCGTCGTTGTCCAGTGACTTTGGTTTTGTTGATATTAAATGTTTGTATACTAAGGGTGTTGGTGCCGCGTAATGAAAGCCCTGTAAATATTACGTTGACGTGTAACGAGGAATATGACACTCTTGGCAGTTTTCTCGTCATTTTATAGTGTTCGTCGTATGTTTTGTGTCTATTTTTCCTTCAGTTACTTTCGGGCGAGAAATAAAAAAGAGAAAGAGAAAGAAGAAACAACCAAATGAACATTTTAATATCGTACCCGGATAGAATACGTTTATTGTTCTTCATTCTTGTTCTTTTTCCTTAATGGTAGATGCGCCGTTGATAGAGCAATGCTGCTATGCTCTACCGAAGGACGTTTGCTAATGACGAATTTTACTTCCATGGAGCCAGTTGTGACCGAACTAATGCTGCCTCAAGAAACAAGTAAGTGGCTTTCGATTCGATCTTCTGGTAACGGCAGAAAAGTCGCATTTGTCATAGCAGACGAAACGGAAAAGTTTCTACTGTGTATCAGTTCGGATTCAACAGCCACGATATCAAAAACTGTGCTGTACAGTGGCGATATTTACGTAGAAGCGTCTTCATCATCGGGCAACGCGTCCTCTATCATCCTGATTGCCAACAGATTATCGCTGGTTAGTATTAATTCGTAAAAGTAAATCTGAAGCCGCTCAAATTGATTCCGAAAGAATTAAAAGTTCCGTGTGGGGTGCGAGGAGTTGACGTGTGAATGACGATAATTTAGCTGGGAAATAGTAACAGTTATTCGGTACGCACCCGGTGCATTTGGAAAAACCTCGCAAAAGAATAATATAATTGGTCAAGTTTACCAAGTAACGTACATGTAGACTGCTGAGCAGGTTTTTTTTTCGACTTTTAATTCTATTTATAGTAAGGCACTGTTGGACCTGAGGTATCAAACGTTCGACGTGTCGTCGCCCTATACCTGTAAAGTCTCTCGTGGTCATACATTTTTCTGTCAGTAAATACGAGTGTAATTTACATACCCGTGGATTTGACGTACTTATTGCTATGTTCGTCGACGGCGATATTTTATTTTGTTGAGAGCGATCGTTGGAGCGTTTCGTCGATTAAACATTCGAATTTTTTCACAGAATTCGTTACATGTGGAGGGCTTAGCATTTGGTCAAGACCGAACTGTATTCTCGCAGCATTTCACGTTGAAGCAGCCATTTGCCAAACTCTCCATTAGTGGTGCTGATTGTAACGCTCAAGTATCGGGCAATGTAATTTGTTCCTTGTTGATTTCAACGAGCGATGGATCAGTCATTTTCCTGAAAAGTGACGGTAACTAAAATTAAAATCTGTAGCACGAATTCGATCCGTTTAGACGACTATCTAGAGAGCGGTGTAATCTGCTTTTTTGGAATCCGTTTTGGCATTCTAATATAATTGGATCAGCGTGTTCTTCGATTCTTCTCGCTATCATCTTTGCCAGAATTTTGTAGGCTGCGTTTAGCAGGCTTACTCCTCGATAGTTTTCAGGGTCTTCTCAGTTTCCTTTCTTGAAGATGGGAATTACGACTGCGGTTCGAAAGACTTCAGGTATGATTGTTCCCGACAGTATCTTGTTGTGAAAGGCTGGCAGTCTTTTTTGAATGTCATCGTTACGCACTTGTGTAGGGTTTATAGGTTATCGTTGTCCGGCACTTTGTCATTTCTGGACGTTTTTAGCGTTCCGCCCAGTTCTTCCCTAGTGACTAGCTCATCGGTATCTCCACTAAAACGAATTATTTATTTCAGGCACGGTAGAATGGGTTCGAGAGGAAGCTTTGGCCAGTATTATAACGGCAGAAATGATTGAATTACCCATGTCTGACACGGAAGCCGAAATGCAAACCGAATTTGATGCCGAACAATGTAAGTTCGCATTTATATAAAACGGTCGGAGTAATTTTCATAAAAATTACGTTAATTAACGCGTGTATAAGTGGTAGTCGCTGTGTGGTGTGAGTACTTTTTTACCTGTGCGTTTAATAATTCTTTTTATTTTTCCACGCTAGTATTGGACGTTATGAGGCAAGCTGGTAAGTAAATTTTGGTCTGCGAAGTACATATGATAATACGTTATCAACGTAGGTACTTTGAGCTTCGCGACGTGCGCCACGTCGGTTTTATCTCAATTGAAGTTGATCTATTAGGCGCGCAGCTCGAACCCTTTCGTTCAGAATTTTCTGAAAAACGAAAGAATTACCCACAAAGAGAATGTAATACATAATCGAGTTGTAATTTAAAAAAGGGGCTTTATAATCGTGTGATAATCGGTCGAAGTCTTTCATGGGAACCCGTAAGTGATGATTTCTGGTTTTCTACCAATCTTTCCCCTTGAATTCCCTTGTCGGCAGTTCATTCGTGCCTATTCTATGGGACCGATTGCATTTACGAGATTTCTTTTTTCATCGAAATTCAACCTATTTTGTTCATTTATAACTTTCAGATGTGTACACGAACAACTATCACATTCCTCGAGTGAGCCTGTTTTCTAATCGCTTTTAAATGTTATGATATGCGTTCCCATTCGCGAATGTACGCAAAAGAGTCGCTGTAAGGGACTGCCATTTAAAACAGCATAACTCTGCTCACTGATCGGTGGATTTGGACGAAAACAAGACATGGGAGTGATGATGATGAAAAAAGTTACCCAAAAGATTAAAAATTAAGCTCATCTGATAGGAAATGAAGAGAGCTACAGCTTCTATTCTTAGCATTTTTACATAAAAATAGATATCAAAGCCGCGTGCAACACTTTTATATGCATGCGTTCTTATGGTGTAGGATATATCGTATTACGATACTAGTGGGGAAAAGAGCATTAACGCGAGTTCTGCAACAGAACAAGCGTAACGCTTTTTTGATCCACTCGTACTGTACAATATTTTTTTGTATAAGTGCACGGAGACAAATTTTTCCCTGGAGATTTCTTTAAAAATATTAATAATGTCTCTTTTCTCGTAAACATCAACTGATTATTCGCAAGTAGAAAGGGTAAACGTACGGAACTCGCGGTATCTGCGGTGTACGATCAGCGTATAGAAACGTACACAGCTACACACGTCTTGAACGCAAGTGTGCATTCTACACTGCTATTATTTCTTGCTTCAGATTGGGTGGATTGACCGTTACCGCCACTAGTGAAAATAATGCATAATTTTTCTCAACTCCCCTGGTAATGGTGCGTTTTTGCTGATTAGTTTGTCGCAGGCTCGCAAATCGCTCACTTTCCGCACTAACCGCGTAGTATACTATTTCTGTGCACGAATATGAAATGGTGTATTACTATACAAGAGGGTAAAATGAACTTTTACCGAAGTGGGCGCGAGGAGTAATTCGCACAATTTGGTTAACGTTCACGATACCCTCTTGTATTAGTAAGATATTTTTCTCCATGACGATTGTCAAAGTTTTTGAAAATAGTTGTGCTGTTATTGTTTTTCAAATGAGCTATAAATATTTACTTCGAATAGCTTTCGCCCTATCACCAATGGATTGTTGTGCATCATCGTCTTCGGAATCGGCTAATTCCAAATCAGTATCGCTACCTAGTAGGGATTCAGTATTCATTATTGAGCATTCACTGACAGCTACGTAGTCTCAAGTTAAAGTACTGATTAATAGGCGAACCGTAGCACAGAGGAGACTACTAAATACGTAAATAAAATACATACCGAAGACACAGTAGTTGCAATTGAAGCGCTGCGCGGAAGAAGGGCCTTCGACCAATGTATTTCTTATGAAACGAAGGTCCTTCTTCCACGCAGCGCTTCAATTCAGCAACGTCCAAAAACTGCAACCAGATAAATTGTATCATTGCTACAATAATCAATGCGGAGGACAAACAACCATAAATTTTCGGAAAGACGTTTGAAAATGCAATTTTTTTCAAACAAATATTACTTATTATTCATTTTTTCCCCGTGTCTCTTTGCTTTATTTTTCTATTTACTTCGATACATTGAGTGCTATTGTTTCAGTGTTCTATTTGGTAACCCTGATTTTCATTAATTTCCTGATAATACCTAGTGGTAGATACTACCAGGTATCGAGTAGTCAAAATGCACTTTGACAATCAGTGTGGAAAAATAATATAGGTATTATACATATCCCGTTTTCGTACTCGACACTAGCGTGTCTGGAGAAACATACACTCGCGAATAGGGAGGTATCCTTGGAACTGTCTACTGGTTAAAGCCGGTGTGTCCTCAATGAACATTTGGACGCTGTTCAACAAAAGGGAACCATTTTGTAAACAAAATGAGTTCATAGTATCGTTGGAAAGAGCGTAAAACGTAGAATTTTTCAAATTTGGGCCACCGATTCAAAAATGTGTACCCACGTTGAAAAAAGCTTATCAGTAAACGCAATGTCATAGTTTCTACATGGTTCTTGAACTTCGAATCACGTGTTCTCAAAAAGCGGATTTTGCTAGTTGATTCCCTTTTACTGAACAGCGTCCATTTCACGAAGGATACGTAATCATTATCATGTAGATAAATTAGGTGTTGACTTTTCCAGAAGGCACGAATATCGCTAGTTTGAAACTGATTTTAAAATGAACGTGGGGAATATTGGCTTACTCGAGTAACGAATACATTCTTATCATCTTTCAAAGAACACTACTTGGGAAATTGTACCTATCCTTATCTTCTGAAGCGTATACAAAATTTGTTATAGGCTGGCTGAAATCTTTGTATTCATCAATGACAAAGTTTTGGGCCAAAATATTTGAATTTTGTCCCTCCTCCTTGGAGAAACAGATTTTCGCAACATATGTTCGTAATAGTGTGATATAGCCCGAGGTACATCATATTTAGGTCCCATCTTGTACGCGCTCGGACACCTACATATAATAGTAACAACGTCAAAAAATTTCGGCTTATAAAAATCGAAATTCTTCCAATGATTATTCGGTATTGTCTGAATTACGGACCAATACGCGCGTATACTGGCAAGCTTTCAGTATTCTGGTCATAAATTACAGAAATTTGTTTTATTTCCAAAGATATTGATTCGCGTTTCATCCCCAAACGTAATAAGCGAAATTATTTTTATACAGAGCCCTATTCAGTACACTTTCGATTATTTAAGCCTGAAAAAAATGTCCTCCCTATAATTTATTCTCCCTGTTATTTGAACGTCTTCCGTAGGTATTATTTGAATTCTTTATTCTGCTGGGAGAGTTACGTGCAACTGTGCAGTATACGAGTGTGTTGCGTTGTCAGCTGCTTGTTCATATTATGTATTCTATTGGCGGCACCTTATCTCTGTGTGAGGCGCCAATATGTACTGTACCCCTTTGACAATTCCAACAGCCATTGTAGTAACAAAGATAGAATAGATGAAGATGAGGGGCTGAAGGAACTTTCAGTTTTGCCGAAGGTTATGAAGCCATTGGACAGCACTTGCTTGTATGGAGTAGCAAGGAGAAATAACACTTGCCGAAAAAATCATAATGAAGAGATGGCGAGATACTGCCATGAAAAAAAACTGAACTTTTCAAAATAGAAATTAGTTACATATTTCTTTCAAAAAAATTAATTTATGAAAATGTAGTTTGAATTAGGTACCTTGTTTCTGTATTGTTTTAGATGTAGAGTTCAAGTAAATATAAATATTCCTACAGCAAAGAGAGAGGAAATAAATAAAAATTTGAAAAAGAAAAAAGTATTATTTGAACGACCATATTCCCTAATTAGTTCGAATAATCGAGAGAGTACTTCATTAAAATGTTAGAATTAGGTAGTTTGGTGTCTGAAAGTGCATCGAAATGTGCAGCATTCCCCGTCGCGCAAATAACTGAAAATTAGTAAGAGACATACTCTCTTTTCAGGGATTTGGCGAAGGAATGTAACCTAGTATTACATTCACTTTTTTTCGTTATCGTCGTGAGAATGCAGGCCAGTAATATTTTAAATTTTCATCGAATTTTCTGTTGGTAGATGGGTATAAGTATGTGTACTCGGCGAGCTCTTGTTTTGGGAGCTGAGTGGGAGGGAATCCATCGTTTTGAGGTTTCCTTATTTTGTCTCTTTTTATATTCTTATATTGTTTTACCTTTTTTATTTGTAGTCCTTAATTAATAGAACATAATTAATATTGTAATTATAGGCACCCTCCGTTATTGTCCGGTTTCGGCTTAGAAAGAGGGGCGGGACTCCAATTTTTCTTGAAATAAATATTTATAAATATCCAATCTACGGACGTGTAAACATTTTTTCATGAGGTTCGATCGTACGAGCATATAAATTAGACAGCGCAAAATGAACTGTTTGTAAGTGGATTTTGTATATTAACGGTATGTGCTGGCTAATATTGTAACGGGCTAATCTGTATATTAAAATGATAATAATTATAATTATAAAAGAGAAGAAAAAAAAAGCCGTTTGTATTTTTGAATAACAGACACTCGTTGTCGGACATGTCTTACCGTCTAAAAGTACGAGTAGAAAAATGGGTTTCCACCGTACTCATGACTTCCGTCGTTATGTAAACTCGTACGGGTATATAAATGCGCGTAGATGTTATATACGTAAGGAGTCCCCCATAAATGTAGCGTACCCAAAAGGTTTCCCGTGTTGCTCTCCGTAGCATGACATATGCGTACATTACCATCTAACAAGTATGGCTAGAACATGACTGTAACATTTACACCTGCGCGCCTATCGTTTCATCCACTTATGTAGCACGAAATTCGTATTTACGCGTATAATGGTTACGTATGTTCACGCTTACAGCCGATGTGCTCAGTATGTTCTTGCGTCGTATTTCAAGTCACGTTTTTCAACTACAGAAGTCGATTCTCGGTTTATCCGGAGTACTGGAAAATACGTTTTCGACCGAATCCCACAAAGAATCCAGACTTGTTCGAGATTATTTCAATTTACATAAGATAATTCTGATCATCACGAAACAAGCCAAGGTTCGTATCAGTTCTAGAGTGAGGGAAATAGAATCGGCGAGTACACATATGTATTTCAGTTTCTTCCATCTACAAACGAACCAGAAGTGTCAAATGAAAGAAGGCATCCATTCTTACTTTTTTTTTCCCCCTCGGGAAGAATGAAGCATTTGCGAATGGGCTCATTCTGAATGAGAACGAAAGGCGTTCTGTTGCTTATCTATCAGTGCTGAAGGCTGGATGACAATGAGAAAATGCATCGAGTCGGAAGAATTCAATAAGAATAATTATTATTTTTCATTCTACATTGCATTCGGAGTGGTCGTAATGGAAATAGAAATAAAATTTATAACTTTCACGAAAAATGGAAAGAATGGCATTCATTTCCATTGCAAATGAGCCCATTCATGAATGTTTCACTGGCGAACGGCAAAGAATGAACGAATAACATTTTTCTTCATTAATAGGACGCTATTCAGCGTAAGGGAACCAACCAACATTTGTAAACAAAACGAGTTATTAGTATCGTTGGAAAGAGCGTAAAACGTAAAATTTTTCACAATTGGGCCTCCAATTCAAAAGTGTGTACTCCCGTTGAAAAAAGCTTATCAGTAAGCACTATGTGATATAGTTTCTACATGGCTCTTGAACTTCGAATCACGTGTTCTCAAAAAAACAGATTTTGCTGGTTGGTTTCCTTACGCTGAATAGCGTCCAATTCGGCGCTTATAAAACAAACCAATATTTCTTGAAAAACAATTTTGGTTCTTTCTCTCGTTCTTAGATGTACGCGATGGATAACGTCAACAAAGAAGTTTTATGGAGTTACTTATTGGACGAAGATGCTTTTGAACCGTTTCCGGCGCCTTCTACCGATTACGACGTGCGCGTGCCGTTATTTATTCAGCGCACGTATCGCCATTACCCACATCCGATGCGATGCACGATTCTGTTGAGAGATCGGGTTAGTAAAAACGGTGAAAAGTACGAGAAAAGGAATCGTACTAACTATTCATATTTTGCCGGATTCATCGAGTATTTTTCTTTACACGCTTTGATTTTTCTGTATGACACGCAGGAAAGTAAAAATGGAGTAATCGTCAGTTTCAATCCGATTACGGGAATATTTGGTTAGTATTTTATCGAGTGATATGGATAATCTGTATTACTGCTTAGATATGAATGTACGACGTGCAACTTTCTTTTAGTATGTATTATATAGTTCGTACCTCGACAATGAGACTGCGTACGCATTCACCGCTTCGTACTCGTAGTCTCGATCGCGTCAGTTTCTTAGACCCGGCCGATTACGTTACGCTGTGTCATCCTTAATACCGGACGGTTTTCTGTTCGTTTCAATTAACCCGCCAGATTCTGATGGACGGACGCTTATTTTGTCGCAGAATTGCCGGTTAGATTAAATTATAAAATTAAACAAGCTACCTTGCTTCCGAAACAATCACTCGACGATTATCTACAAGGTATCGTTATACTGAGCGAAGACGACTCGATTCACGTGTATCCGGAGCATACCAGGCCTATTCTTCTGACGTTAGCGCGCAACTTATTTTTTCACGTTGCGCACGCCGACGCCTGTCAAGTTGACGGATATACCTTCGGTTCCAGTATCGAGGTAAGTCACGTAGTGTGGATGTGATCAATCTCCCCTTCCCATCCCGCTACGTTTTTTAAATTTTATCACTACACGTACTTGAAGGTAAATAAGATCCATTCTCACCCGTTGTCAGATTTCCTCGAAACTGATCTTAGTTTGCTCCCACAGGGTGACCAGTTTCTGGAAACCCGGGAAAAGTGAGGGAATTGGAGCACTCCTACAGAAGTCAGGGAATTTTGGAAGAAAATCGAAAAAGTCGGGGAATATTTTATGATGTGAGAGTATTGTACAATTTTCCCTGTCAGACTCAACTGAACTTCTTGTTTGTTACGAAAAAGTTGGAAAATGGACTGGAAAAATCTGGAAAAGCCAGGGAATTTTTTTGGGAAAAACTAACCACCCTGTTCCATCCCCAATTAAAGATGAAATCAATTGTGACCTTCGGACTCGAGGTATTTTCTCACTGTGAATTTTCCATCCAGCTTGTAGCGCTGATAGATGAGCAGAAAAACGCCATTTGTTCTCATTCAGAATGAGCCCGTTCGCAGTTGCTTAATTCTGCCAAAAATTTTGGTTTGCCTTCCTTTCTCGACTCTATCTGTTGATGCGATAGTGAATGAAAGGTTTACAGGGAAAACGAGTTAAACTGCGCGTACTCTCGTTATTTTCAAATCACTGGAGTTACAACCGTAACACGCTGGAGACTAATGTGTACTCCGATTAGTATCTATTAACTTATTTTATTGTGTACCTGGTTGCTTGTTCCTTCTGTGAACCTGTCAAGTAAGCTATGATTTCTATCGTAGATATAGGTATAGTACCTGCAACAACCAATCGAATGTTATTTTCTCTCTTTTTGATGCGGTAGAACATGACTGTAACTCCGGCGTGGAACATGAAGTGTACCGGCAAGATAATAAAAATTTCTGGAAAGAACCCGATCGAAAAAGTACACTCCCAAGGACGTGTGTTATCCGACCGCAGTGTTCTGTATAAATATATAAATCCGAATTTGATCGCCATCGTATCGCAAAGTATTAATCCGGAAGATCAGAAAAGTAACGCCTGCGTCGGTTACCTTCTTACATCTAGTCGTTATTGTAAAACACGCACGCTGTCGTAGTTGTGTCTAGTTTTTTTACTATAGACGGGAATTTGTGGATGACTCAAAAATAAGTCTCATTCGTGAATCAAATTTTGTCCTGAACGAGCTGCTCAAAAAGTACATTCGAGGAAAAAGTAGCCTCTTGAATGGACGAAACTGAGCTTAACGTATTCGGTAGTAAAATTCAAAACTTTTTAGATCGTTATCGTTCTACATTTCCGAGGGTGTTACAAAAAGATAAAATAGTATTGGTTGTGCACTTAGTACACATTGAGTAGGAAGTGAACTGAAACAGCGATAACTTCCGAGGTGATTCGAATGTGAAAGATCTGTTAGAAATTTGAACGATAACTCTAATGATTTTGCAAATTCACGAACCCGTTTGTGTTTGATTCGTCGCCCGAATACTATGTAGTGCGAAGTGCGTTGGTATGGAACTAGGTGATATTAGATTATGTACGTGTTAAAGTTTGATTAGGTTTTCTTCGTGCATTCAACATAACGGCTAATCGATTATTTTCCCTCAATACAGGTATGCTTACATTATATTTCGTCGATAGTGTGACCGGCGTCATAGTGAACGGAGATGTGCGCCATAGAGCTTCGGATCCAGTTCATTTAGTTCACTCGGAAAACTGGGTCGTCTTGATGTATTTTAACGAAAAAGCCAGGCGAACGGAAGTCGTAACTTACGAGCTATACGAGGGGAAAACGCAGAAGAATTCTACGGGTGCGTACAAATAACTTACGCGCTCTTATCCTTGTACAATTATTGTACGGGTATGTGTATCAATCTTTGATACTTTGATGTTCCTATGCGGCTCTAAAAAATTGTTCGAAGCAATGGAATTGCCGAATAATGATCATTTTGAGCATAGCTGGATCGGTCGGTGAGCTAAACAGTGGTGCTGAAACTATGACTGGAAGACTTGTACCTTAGGAACACATTCGAATCGAGAAACGAGGGACATGGCGATATAGGAAATCCGAAACCATTTTGAGTCGCCAATTACCCTCGTGTGGATAGCGCGTTTGTCTTGGAATCCGGAGTCCCGGGTTCGAGCCCACGTAGCAACTCGCTACATTTCGGCCTAGGCGGGTTTTCGGCAAGGTGGGAAGAGGGTTAAGACAGCCCTAATAGCCTCCTCGACGTCTCTGAAGCGTGTCTGAGGTAATGCTCGAAAGGGCCGATTTCAGGGCTCGGATTGAGGATAAAATTAGAAAAGAGGTATGAAAATCGCGGTGATGTAGATGCTAATTCGACAATAAAGTCGAGCTCAATAATTATATCGCCGCTGTCGATACAGTGTGGTGACATCGCCAATCGCATTGTCAGTCAGGTTGTCAGTGACACGACAGTCGCATCTGCGTAGTCGATAACACATGGCGGTATCAGACTTTGTGATTTCAATCAGGTCGTCAACAATTCTACATCATCATCCATCGTGTTGTTCTGATTTTTGTATCAAATCTCGCAATCCGAAATTTATAAATGTCAATATTATACCCCTTCTCAAATAATTGAAAATGAAAAGCATGTAAATTAAAATCTCGCAGTTGAAAAACTTTTTTCCACAGCACGGTGTAGGGATGGTTCACGACCCCTTCAGTCACTCAAAGACCGAATTTATCCATTTCTCCGCGATTTAGGGAAATACGCTGTAAGAAGTAAAAAACAAGAAAATTCGTATCGTAACTCGGCGCTATATTTTATCAAGAAAAATCCGCTATACGTGTTGATACAGAGAACCAATTATCACGACCAAGTATTAGTGTAATCCGCTGTAGATTAATAGGTAGTGTTTCAAGCCCGAGTGGATAGTTCAGCTCCGTTTGAAGTTATTGTTTTCCGAAACTGGAATACTAATCCCTAATCGCAACTCACCTCTTCATTTCATCTTCAAACCGTGGAGCACCGAGAAACTTACCGAATGAACCTTGCCGCACCTTTTACTCCAATATGACATCTACCACCAAGCCATTACCCAAATAACGAACAGTTGCCGGCTTCCTCGTATGTATATTCCCGTCAGCTGATCGCTACAAGTCAAAAAGTATGGTGCACTTGTTTTCATATTAGAGCGTGTTGGTTTAGCAGTGGCGTAGCCAAGGTGGAGGGGGAATATGGGGATGAATCCCTCCCCCCCTTGAGATGAGAATTTTTTTATATGCTGGCAGTATCACAGAAAATCTGCGAAATGAAATTTAAATCCAGATACGTAATTGAAGTTGAAAAGCACAACATCCTGATACGTCAATGTAAAAACATACAGTTCATGTTAGGTGTACCCCCGTCCCCGCCCAAAATGTTGCTGATCCCCTCCTTAGAAAAATCCTGGCCACGCCACTGTGGTCTAGATAAGAGTGTAGAAAAAGAAGAAAAAAATTAGCCACATAATCGAAAATATGAATAGCTTATGAGGTCTTAAGTGCAAGTTGCCACCTCTGTCTAATACATCGAATGCATCTACAGTTGAAATAATAGTAAGGTGTAACGAAGCGTTGGTTGTAGATTCTAGACAAGTTTGAGAAAAATGATTTCAGATGCCTGTATTTTCAGCATTTGGTTTTGGGTAGGAGGGGTCATCTCGACTATCATAAGATACGAACGACGTGGGCGTTTTCTAGCGTTTTTCGTTTGACTTGATCAAAGTATATTTTTAGTTTATGATCTCGAACATGGACAAATTTTTTTGATTTTTATACTTTTAATTGCCTGAAAATTGAGCGTATGTTGCGATTTTGGAAAATAGGTACATTCGGCGAATTCCTTGGAATAACGTTCGAAAATTTACACGAGGGCACGCCTTACAATCATTTGTTTGAATTGACGGAGTGTTGAAACAACGCGAGCTTATACCGTTTTCGTTGATTTTGTTGCAGCTTTCTCCTCCATCCAAACCAAGTCGGTACGTCCTATTATCGACAGTCGAGCCTACATACTTCCTACGTCGTATATCGAAGCTGCGAAAGAAACTATAACGGAAAAGGGAATTACTTCGAAACACGTTTTAGGTATTCGTATGCATACGTGAAACATGCAAATATATGCGTGGTTTAATTCTAGTCGTGAAACAGCTATCCCCGATCATAGAGGATATATTAGTCCCCTCAGCCCTCGATCCGACTTGATTATGTTTACGCTGAGAAGCTGAAAAATAAGCGAAAATAGAAGAAAATACCGTTCTATTTCTGTTTCTGTCGTAGATACATAAGTAGGGCAACGAAAACTATAGCCCGTTTTAGAAAAAATATTTAAACTGAGAACACTTGAAAAATAATTGACGGTGAGATAATCCGATGAAATAGAACAGCATGTCACTAGTGCCATGTAGCCCTTGGGAATAGATACAAATGAACCATTTTGAATAGAATTTGAAATTCGGCGCGTAGCCGTTGAACAGTCACGTAGCTTTCGACAAACTAAATATACGTGGTTAAAAATCGAAAGCGCGTGACCCGTTACTAAGGCGGCTCTAAGGGGAGGTATAACGGACAGCCATTTTGATTGCAAGAAATAAACATACCTCGTGTTGAGAATGAGAAATCGTATACATGCTTTTCTTGCAATCAAAATGGCTGTCCGTTATACCTCCCTTTAGAGCCGCCTTACCGTTACATTACTAATCCGGAAAACTTATGGCATAGCTGTTACTTCGCAGTCCATTCAGTTGGAGGAGCCGACAGCCAGCAGTCCCTTAGAACAAGCAGTCTAGCAGTGTACACAGAGGAAGTCAGAAAGATAAGCAGACAGATATACAACCAGGAGCAGTATTATTGAAATTTTTTTCGTGATGTTACCAATCTGTTAGCTTGTTATTTAAACGGCATGTTATTGGTAACATCCCTCACCCAGTAAGCCCGGTAAGCAAAGGTGAGTATACTACTACACTTGTAGACGCTACCCAAAATTCCGAGAAAAAAAAACCAAACAAATTAACCAAGTATAACACTAAAAATTTAAATAATCTTTCGGTTCCGAAAACAAAAAGTTACAAAAACAAAATTACAAAAGGCACTCTAAACGTTAGAATACTTTTGAAACCAGAAAACTTGACAGAACTAGAACACGCCTTCGAGTTGTCGGAGGTGGCAATATTAGGTCTGTCAGAAACTCGAAGAGTGGAAGGAAAAATCCAAATTATCAAAAAAAAAAAAAAAAAAAAAAAAAGGAATCTCTTCCACGTTTCCGGCACAAAAGGGGGTCAGAAGTGAGTAGGTTTTTTGGTTAAGCTAAATCTCATAAAAAGTAGTTGAAGAAATTAAAGGTATAACGGACAGGTTAGCCACACTCAAAATAAAAATAGATGATGTGCTAATAACACTTATTCGAGTATATGCTCCCACCTCTACGGCAAAAGAGTACGAAATCGAAGAATTTTACGAAAAATTGGAAGAACTAGTTATTAAGAGAATCGTACGCCAAAAATAAACAACTTTATATGGACTCTATTCAGCAAGAAGGAACCAACTAGCAAAATCCGCTTTTTGAGAACACATGATTCGAAGTTCAAGAGCCATGTGGAAACTATATGACACAGCGTTTACTGACAAGCTTTTTTCAACGTGAGTACACATTTTTGAATCGGGGGCCCAATTTTGAAAAATTTTACTTTTTACGCTCTTTCCAACGATATTAATAACTAATTTTGTTTACAAATGTTAGTTGGTTCCCTATTGTTGAACAGCGTCCAACTCAAAACACAATGGAGAGATCAATGCTGGGGATGATAACAAGAAGGGATATGGTAAGAATCTCTGGTTATCAAAAGAAAATTAAGATTTAGTGATAATTCAGTTTGGCAGATCAAAAGAATAAAATGGTGGTGGGCGGGATACATCTCCCGTCTCAGAGACGAACGATGGACCTATAGAGCCACCTTTTGGCAGCCGCTGGACGGCAAAAGAAGAAGAGGTAAACAAACATTAAGATAATAAAATTCTAAATAGTATTAATTTCCAAAGAATAGTGAGGAATAGGAATGAATGGGAGCGTCTACAGGAGACCTTTGCCCGGCATGGGTCGGGGTTGGGATCGCTAATTCATTATATAAATCTAATATATAATATGTTTATTCCCCTAAATAAAGGTTTTTTGAATTTAAATCGGTAACATCGCGAAAAATATTTCAATAATACTGCGCCAGGCAAACAGGCAGTCGTTTTTACCATTTCAATGATGATTCATCTTCCACATCTCAAACGGTTGTTGACGAGACTTAATGAGTCTTGAACAAGTTGGAATTCGACATTAGAGTTTTTAAAAAGCTTTCAAGTGTCTGACTAGTCTCGAATACGTGAAAGAGTCGTAAGAAGTCTTGAATGAGTCTCGAATAGTAGGCGACGAGCCTTAAATGAAAGCCACAAAGAACCTTGAACAATTCTGCGGGAGTTTTAAAAAGTCTAAGCTTTGAATAGTGTCGAACATTTATGAAACAGTATTTCAGGGTTTTAAACAAATTTACAAAATTCTTGAGTCTAGTACGAATCTGAAAGGGCCTCGAAACTAGTACGGAAAACCAAAAAAAAAAAAATCTTTATAAGGTAGTCTGGCGTGTCGTAAAGAGAGACAAATAAGTTTTAAACGAAAGAACGCGAAAGAATTGTATTGAGTTTGAGAGAGTCGTGAAGTTCCACAACGATCATTTAAGAATCACTGCGAGTTAGGAAGACTGCTTCCTCCCTTAAAAGTTCTTCGAAAAGCCTCTTCGGGAATCTGATAAGTTCGGAAAATTTGTTAACTCACCTGGAAAGGTATTTTCATGTTTTATATCGTTGAGCGGATTATAGGCACAAATGGTACAAAAATACCAGTATTTCTCGTATTTCAGCAAAGTGTCCAACTTGAATAATGGGAAACGGGAGAGGGTGATTTAGTTCGTGTTCGTGACAAATTCCTTTTTAACTTGACACAGCTTAACGCTAAATGACTGGCTATTCGTGGTATCTGCGTTACACTTCATCTTAGTTTGAACTAGTGTTACTTCGAGTTCATAATTTTGAGGAAACTTAATAAATGCGGTGTTTTGTTGGTTGATTGGTTGGATATAGTTGCCTTAAGCACCGGTAATGTGATCGAATTACCATGGATTATTCTGGATCCTCGAAGACCGTTCGCAGCCACTCCAGAAATGAAAGAAGAAGGCATTTTACCATACATGCCCGAGCTACCTATTCCGACGGAAACGATGATCAATTATAATCAAACGCTGCATCGAATTCGAGGAATTCTTACGTCTCCTAGCGGACTGGAATCAACATCGTTAATTTTTGTTTACGGTCTCGGTAAGTAAAATGTGAATGTACCTACGCTCGCCTTGTATATGCCTTTCTTTGTTCGTATTCTGCCCATCGTTAGCGTTATTATCATATTATTCTTATTTTTATACGCGTTCGTGCAGATATATTTTATACCAGAACTGCGCCATCAAAAACGTTCGATCTGCTGAAAGAAGATTTTGATTATACATTGATCGTGATCGTCCTACTTCTGTTGGTTGTGTTGACATTTGTAACAAAACATTTGGCATATCGTAGAGCCCTGCGACAGGCTTGGCGTTGATTTCGTAAGTCAGATCAAGTTCGTGTGACGGTTTTTTTTTTTTTTGTATTACCTGCCTCAAAAAGTATTCATATACTTTCATTCGTAATATGTGTCACTAACTTTATTTTTGATAGTCGGATGTCGAGGTCTGTTTATGCGAAAGCGGATGTGACGCCGGCGCTGTTGGTCGGAGTTGAAACAAACTAGTACGAGTATAACCTACAACTATGGTTACTGATATAACCCGCGTATCGCTTGATAAATTGTGTTTAGGCAACACAGAATTAATGGTTTTCTTCAGAAGGGGAGGGGGGAATACAATTCGCCTATTTGAAATGGACCTTGTTAAGCGTAAGGGAACCAACCGACATTTGTAAACAAAATGAGTAATTAGTATCGTTGGAAAGAGCATACAAAATAGAATTTTTCAAAACGGGGTCCCCGATTCAAAAAGGTTTCTTCACGTTGTAAGAAGCTTATCAGTAAACGCTGTCATATAGTTTCTACAGGGCTCTTGAACTTCGAATCACGTGTTTTCTAAAAACAGATGTTGCTAGTTTGTTCCTTTATGCTTAACAGCGTCCAAATTATAGCTGAGTCCGATATCCTTGGAATGACTCCGATGTTATCCACTTGGGAATGAAGGCTGTCTTATTGACACACTGTGCGTTTCGATCGGCGTTAAGTCGATTATCCAGTTATCGTGTGCAGATTGTTACGTATCAATCGTAATTAACGCTCTCGTCGGAAACAGTGGACCTGGAGTAGTATTATTGAACTTTTCTTAGCGATGTTAAGGATAACATCCCGTTCAAGTACATGCTATGTTATCCGTAACATCGCTAAAAAAAAATTCAATATTACTACCCCTGTCTATTAATGTATTCTGGCTTTATGAAGACGTAAAAATATAATAATGAAAGAATACACTTCATGAAAAATAGAAATGAACGAAAATCCAATTCATCCAATTACATGAACTTTTTTTAAAATTAAATTAAGAAAACTAGAAAACTTGTCGATTTGGGCTGAAATTTCGATTACCTCGTATGCTTGTGTTTGTGAAACAATGGTATATGTAAGTAATGTATTTTTGTACTCGTACGTTTTCTCGTTGTCCTGCGCACGTATTAAATTCAAGCAGAAACTGTTTGTCATAAGACGTGACTTTTATCAGCTTATCTCACGTATGTCTACTATAGCCATTGTATTTGCCATCTCCGGGTTGTATCTACCGTCTAGTCATTAGAATAGACTTTCATAAGCATAATTTTATAAGTTATCTTTTTTTTTTTTTAATGGAATGGGACTTGGTGATGGTGTTCTGAAATTACCAACCCTTGAATATATGATATATGTAACACGGCAGCTATTTAATTTCAGTCTCTTTTTTTAAACGCAAGCAGAGGTGCTTAGCCAATCAGATTGGCTAAAACTAACAGCTAAAACTAATTTTCTTTTATTAATTGGCTTCGGCTAACGGCTAATGGCTACAGGACGTTGATTGGCTAGCTAACGGCTGAAGACTAATCCACATTTTCGGTAAAATTAAAGTAGGTGAAGTGGTAACTTGGTTCCAGTTCTTTTTCTTTCCCCCAATTCTGAGTCTGAGTTTGACCGAGTTTGCAGTTTCTATCCAAAAAATGAAAATCCATCGAAAAGTAATAGGAAAAAAATTCAGTTTGAATGTAGTCAAAAGGGAAAAGGCAAGAAATTAGCAAAATGAAATCAGCCGTTAGCTTCCGAGTTTTCATTGGCTTATGGCTAGCTAATGGCTAAAAAATTTTCAATCGGCTAGCTAACGGCTGGCTAGAAATCTCCCAAAAACTGCAAGCGAACGGCTAATGGCTAGCTAAGCACCGCTGAACGCAAGTTACCTGTTCGGGCCGTACATCCGTCAGAGCGCGTCGCTATTGACCAAGTTGAAGTGATAAGTAGCAAAAGGTAAATCCTATACATTTTCCCCATTAATGTACTTTGTACTCATCAAAATTGATATATCTCGCAAAGTAAACCTTTTAAAAGTTTGTGAATACGATGGCGTTAACTATTTTTCTCGAGAACCCCTCGTTTTCCAAATTAAAAATTAAAACTATGAATTTTTCTCGTTTTATTCCTTTTTGTCGTCAACGTGAGTACACATTTTTGAATCGGGGGCCCAATTTTGAAAAATTCTACATTTTACGCTCTTTCCAACAATACTAATAACTCATTTTGTTTACAAATGTTGGTTGGCTCCCTTTTCTTGAACAGCGTCCAGTTCGTCCGTGTGGTGCGAAAAGGTTTTTCGTGCTTTTTGAGGGATTTTAGAAAATTGGTATCATTGGAAAGGAAATTTTGCGCTTTGTCGATTTCAATACTTCGTCGGTCAGGTGCAAAAAGGTTTCTCGTAGAAAAAGTGATGCAATCAACAAAGCGCAAAATTTCCTTTCCAATGATACCAATTTTCTAACATCCCACGAAAAGCACGAGGAACCTTTTGAAACTAGCGCTTTATTTGAACTAGACCGACGAGTTATTTTCAGGGATGTGAAAGAAGCTGGAAGGGGAAGCCGGAAGTTTTTATGTATCCTGACTCAAATCGAGAAGCCGGTAACCGGAAGTCAATACCAGTTGGAAGCCAGAGGCTAAGATTCATATATATTACCAAGGTTAGCTCGAGGGAATGCAACCCGCTACACATCACGCGGCACAGAAGTCTAATTAACACAAGCGCTTGTGGACGAAAACCGTTCTTTCGCGTTTTTCTCGGAAAATACTCATTTCAGAGGAAAATGTCGATGTTTTCAAAAATTCAGTCGGATAATTAGAAGGAATGTTGAACAGTGTTTTCAAAAACTGAAATCTTAGGGCTTCTGGAGGTGATACGTGGTTGAAAATGGGCTGGGTGGTACATAAATTGGTACGAAACAGTCTCCAAGTATTATGGTTGTTTTAAATTAGATGCGTGTGCAATAATGAAGCATTTTGAGCGCGTTTTGGAAATTTCAGATTTTCCACCTCCCAATAATTCCTGAAGGGAGACAGTTACCGCCACCAAATTTTAACAGAATGTGAAGAAGCTTGATGTAAAACGATTCCAAAAAGTTCAAGTTGAAAACAAAATTAGGGGGGCCAGGGGGGACAAAATTTTGTGGCCCCTTCCTAATTAGGGTACCCAATTTTCTTCTAGCCTAAAACCTATTCCGGACTCATACGAACATATCCAGAAAGTTCGAACTCCCCAGCTCTCATGGTTCAGCCGCCAACCTCGAACAAACCAACAAACACACAAACAAACTGGTAATGGTAATGAACAAGCAACCTCGCTAATTGCGAGGTAGTAACAAAGACGTTCAAATACACTACTACACTAGATACCTAACTTCAGCCTGCTAGTAGTATAAACCCTTCTCACCCACCCCGCGTTTTAGTATCCAATCTAGTAGCGTCACCGGTATAGAAAATCGGCTCCAATGCATTTTAAATGGGAAATGGGTCATTTTTGAATCGCGCTTATTATATTTTGCCTGGGTAAAACGATCTGAAAATTGGACAGACCATGCATTCATATCTTGGGAGCAGGAAAATATGAAGAAAACAATATGCTACATTTCAATTTCTTATTTTTTTAAATTTGAACGCCGGCACCTCTACGCGAAATTCACCATGTATTTTAAATGGGAAAAATGACTATACCGGTGACTGGCGAACGCTTATGCAACATTTGCACAAAGTTTGGATACGCTTATTTACTATGGTAGTATAGGAAGTTAGGTAACTAGTGTAGTAGTATAAACGTCCTCGGTGAGAAAAATGTCGAAAAAGTGTCTCTTGTATCGACCAATCAGAATGCAGGACACAAAATGGACACGAGGCAGGAAAGTGTCGTTTTTGTGTCCTTGTTCAGGCCGTAATGTGTCCCTCCTCGTCTGACAAAATTTCTATCGGCCGACAATAATAACACTGTCGGACCGTCGAATTTCTGACAAAGTAAGCATGCCCCGCCTACTTTGCCAGTATTTTGTCGGTTTAGATTTAGAACCATTTTTGCGTCAGAAATTGGCTGAAGTAATTGTCATGTGTGTCGTTTTTAATGTCAGAATTGGCAGTTCTGGCACTGTCGGATTTCTGTCGGCAATTGTCAGGCGGGTCGTTTCCACCATTCAGAACGGAGGACACAAAATGGACACGAGGCAGTATAGTGTCGTTTTTGCGGGTTTGTGAGGCTATAAGGTGTCTTTTCCATGTGAACATACATTTTGGATGTATTTATGACATTTTGCGAACTCATTTGATTAAACTTGATTTTTGGTACATACATGCATAATAATGGATAACATTCTGCTTTTAATGAAACTTTAATTGGGTTCCAAAGGAGAAGAAAAAAATAGAAATAGAGATAAGTAATTGTAAGACATAGGTAAATAACAACAAGATAATTTTTAATAATACAGTTTTATTAAAAAGAAGAAAAAAGAAAAGATTTGACAAAACAATAAGATCAAAAGTGGAAAATAGGAAACAAAGATGAAGGCTATCACAAAAGTTATCTATCATCACAATTCGCAAACATAAATTTTTTAATTAAAAAAAAAAAAAAAACAAAAAAAAACTAGTAATAGGAATAATAATGAGAAAATAAGCTTTAACCAGACATTTCTTAAAATAAACATGACTCAAAACTAGGAATTAAAATGAGAAAAAAAGGACATACCTAGTAAGGAAAAGAAAAATGATGAAGGGCAACACTAAATTGGAAGACAGGTGATAACATAAAAATTGAAACAAAGAAAGTAACATTGAAACAAAAAATTCAGCACAGTCAATAGGAACAAAGAGAAAAGAAAACAAATGACAAGAAAAAGATAAAGCTTAAAAGTAAAATGGAAACAGTTTATCGGTGGTACTTTGTTACTTTTTTCCCTATTCCATCGTTTCTTCATCAGGTTCGTTTGGAAGTTTTTGGTGTGAACTTCTATTTTCAGTTTCCGCTGCGAAGAAAGAATAAAATAATCTACTTAGTAGGTAATGGGAATTTGATCGAGAAAACAGGATAGTAATATGTAGAGTTTTGGAAATGATAGAACTGTATGACAGACAACTAATGTTCAAATGGGCGACGAAACTTTCTACAGGCATGCCAATTGTCCTGGATAGCAAGGGCCAAGGATTGCCAATGTATACTTGTAAGAATCGAAAACACTTTTGAATTCCTCCTAGCTGATGTGGTGAAGTAGACACACATAACGCAGAAGTCAAAATCTTGAGAGAGCTTAAAAAAGGCGGATTGAGAAGGATTCTAATTTACACAAAAAATAGATTTTAACTTACGAAGCTGAACGAGCACTAATTCAGATTTTGAACTGATCACTTTCCTTCTTTGTATAAGAAAATGGGTCCAAATTTTGCAGTACCTTTCCGACTGATTTAGTGTTCAGTGAATTTTTTTCATTTCAGCCTAGAAACTTCATAAGCTACTGAAAACTTCAGCCTGATTCGAAGTCATCAAACCGATAGGCTTTGGCTTTGCAGTTCTGAGAAATCCGAAAATTTTGCGTTTGCATCCCTTCCTTTAGCGGAGGTCTTCTTTAGACCCAGAGGAAGGGGCTAATAGGGGAGCAGGCGCCAGCCATGGTTGAGTGGGTTTGCGATGGAGATGGGTGCTAGAATGGAGGGAAGAGGTTCCAGTAGCAAGGGAAGTAAGGATGGTCGGATGTAGGTGAGCAAAGAGGGCACGATGGATAATATGGACCAGCAACGAAGGAAGTTGAATGAATTGAAGGGAGTCAGAGAGGAAAAGTAAGGCGGGTTGATTTACTTTCAGGGGTGAACATGTGATGGAGGGAGATTGGGAAGTTGTGGAAAGAAAAATGCACCGCTGAACTTCTATTCCTGCTCTACCTCCCTCTTCTTTCTATCTAATAACCCCTCGGACTACTCTTACTTTCTCTTCCCTTCAAGTAGTAGGGACTGAGAAAATAGGTTTTAAATCTGGGGAAAGAAAAGAGCTAAATGGTGAGGGGGAGCGAAGCAGTCAAGTGAGGAAGTAAAAGAGAAGGACAGCATTTCTCACCGGGACCAGCGACAAAGAAGTTTGAAAGTAGTAACGTTGAAGAACTGAGAGGTAAACGAATTCGGACACCATGTTGTGAGGGCCGAGGGGGAGGAAGGCGAGGTGATGGTAATGGGTATATGGCATTCGGAGAGAAGAGAGGCGAGGGAAAATGTAACGAACTCGCTCTACCCAATTTTTTGTCATAATACTAAATTTGTCTATTAGTTTTCTTTATGTTCGGCTTAGGCTTGTGGCATTAAGTCAGTTTACCCCTGGAGGAAAAGGCACTGAAAGGGAAGGTCAGGTAACCAGCAGTTTCCTTCACAGGAGTAAGAAGAGGCATCCGGAAAAGCGAGGAGAAATTTACTTCTTCAGTACACCAGAGGGCTCCACTCTTCAACCGCTACACATTGAAGACACCACCCCTCTTTTCAAGCAGTCAGAAAATGTATGATTAGGTATGGATCAAGTAGTGAAGATGACAAATCAAACCGGTGCAACAGGAGAACAAATTGTTTGTAGTAAATGTATAAAAAGAGTTAGAAGGTCCCATCGCTGCTGCTGAAATTTTCAATTTTTTTAATTCTTTTTTTTTGGGGGGTGGGGGGGATAGATTAAAGGGCAAATAGGAGCAAATGCATTAGAACACACAAATAACAATAAAATGTGCCAATCACCATCTAAATATGGAAAACGTCTATAAAGGTCGGACGCAGCCGTCCCCTCTGGTCAGTCAAGAAATGCGTGTGGGTGACGGATTGAGGTGTGAGAATGATGGAACAAAGTGGAGGAGCTGACAACTAAAAGAAAGGATGTATTTTCAAAGCCTGTACTCAACAGTACAATGCATGTAACAGGTTCTTTGTGAAGAACTCATAAGTAAAGGTTAGATGCCTGAAGCACTGAAGTAGGAAAATTCTTGTAAGGGATAGATAAAACTGCGGAAATTGGGGACCCACAGAGCAGACTAACAAATGGAACGCGTTCATCGTAATTCGAGAAGAGAACACACCTGAATGAGTCACTTGCTGACCCCTCCACTCAAGCAGTCAGAAAATGCAATTGTGGGACGGATTGAGGGTACAAAAAACATAAGTAGAGTATACAGGGAACAAATTTGTAGAAAATATCCAAAACCTTTCAAGTGGCAAATTCAGGAGTAGGGTTTTAGCGGCCCCATCCCACCTTCCCTCAATTTGTTCAGGTATATGTATTATTTGCAAAACCAACAGAAAAAAATTCGATCATCTTCAACCTTCGCCTTCATCTCTTCTCCATGTTTGGTTCTTCTGTACTATTGTTGGGAAATATTTAGCGGCGAAATATATTGTAAGAAATTTAAAGGAACCAATATTTTTCAATGTTTTAAATAACCACATGTCGGACCGGCAACTGATAACGTACCTCTCATTTCTCACTTCACCGCATCACCGCGCACTCCCTATCAATTTTGCTACCTAACATGTTAAATTTTTAGTCGCAAGTTCGAATATGTAGCTCCCACAATTCAAATTTAAAGCATGTCCGTAATTTCTTAATTTTATAATAATTTGTTGAAAAACCCGTACTTCCCATTTATGGCAATGTTATTTCCGTCTGTGATCACTCAATCTTTCATTAGGAAGTGCACATTAGCGCTCCTACAATCCGTTTCACATTTGAATTGGACGCTATTTGTTGAGTATTTTGCATTCTGATCTATGAAGATGTGGCTGAAGGATAAAACAGTTATACGAATGACGAAGGTTTATTGTCACATTACTAAAAAAACATTAAAATACACCATGACGCGGAGACCTATTTCGACGGTGCAGAATCGAGTACAACCCAACACAAGATGGCCGAACGTTTTCTCAAACTGGCAGCCTAAATTGAAAACAGTAATGCGCAGTGCTGCCATTTAAACAAATTTAAATTTACTTCTACAATCTCCTCCTTAAATTTAAATTCACAAACATAGATATAAACAACAATAAATTACATTAATTTCAAAGAACACACATGTCTATAAAATATGTCAAAAGGTAAACTCTTAGTAAAAAGGTCTGCAATCTGTGACTTAGTATCAATATGTAAAACCTTAACCTCATTGTTCTTAACACACTCGCTAACAAACTTATGTCTAATATCAATATACTTCGATTTATTACTAGCACTACCTTTACTAATGGAAATGACGTTCAAATTATCTTCAAAAATAGTGACAATATCATTATCTTTCCAGACACCACAATCTATCAATAATTGTTTCAAAACATAGGCCTCAGTAACGCATGAGCTTAAGGCAGTATATTCAGCATCAGTAGTCGAAATGGTAACAAGGGATTGCTTGCGAGTTCCCCAAAATATTGGGTTTCCGAATGCATAGAAAACATATCCAGAAGTCGATCTACGGTCAATGGGATCACAGGCAAAGTCAGCATCAACAAAACACTTCAATACCTCACTAGACTTATCTTCAGAAAAACACAGATGATAATTACTTGTCCCCTTTAAATAACGCAGGACACGTTTCAAATGCAGCCAGTGAGTTGGACCAGGTTTTGATTGGAATCTACTCAAATAATTGACACAATAAGAGAGGTCAGGACGAGTTCCGATGACCAAAAACATCAAACATCCAATAAGCTCCCTGTAAGGAAATTCCTTATCATTTATTTGAGCCTGAGCAGTAAGCTCTAAACGAAGTGAGCACTCCATGGGGGTTTTAACAGAGTTGCATTCTAACATGTTAAAGCGTGACAGAATCTGATGAATATAACGAGATTGATCCAACTTAATAGTCTTATTTCTCCTATCACGAATAATATGATAACCAATGAAATTGTTAGGTTCTCCAATACTGGACATACTAAATTCTTTCTTCAATATACGCTCTATAACTAGCAATTCTCGCAAATTGCTTGCCGCACACAAAATGTCGTCAACATAAAGCAGGAGGTACACAAGATGTCCATTAAATGATCTCACATACAAACAAGGGTCACTGATGCTAGGATAAAAATTTAGTTTAGTAATAAAATTATCAAATCGCTGAAACCAGCATTTGGATGCTTCTCGAAGACCATACAAGGAACGTTTAAGCAAGCATACACGGCCTGAGTTATCATCAAACCCTTCAGGCTGCATGAGATAGACTGGCTTATCGAGAATGCCATAGAGAAAGGCAGATTTTACATCCATCTGCAGCATTTCTAGGTCAAAGTGGTTCGCAAGTGAAAACAATAACTTCACAGTACTATGGCGAACAACAGGGGAGTACACATCATCATAGTTTACTTTCCCTCTTTGCATACAACCTTTTGCAACAAGCCTCGCCTTAAACTTTATACGGCCATTATTATCAAGTTTCTGAGTAAAAACCCATCTATTTTTAATGACTTGCTCAGAACTAGGTCTACTAACAACTTCCCAAGTGTCATTCTTCTTTATCGAATCTATTTCAGCCTCCATTGCAGCTTTCCATTCTAGAGCATATTCACTTTTCATAGCTTCTTCATAACTAGTAGGTAATTCATTCACAAATGCTTCAGCATTGAAAGCAGATAGCTCATAGTCATGCAAATGTGAAGGTAACTTTCTGTTCCTCTTACTAGGATCTTCCACTTCTACACTAGGACAATCCTCAACAATCTCTTCAATCTCCTGAATATCAAAGTCGCTACTAGCAGCTTCACTTACACTAGTCTCCTTATCCTCCTCCTCTAAATCATCAACTTCCAGGAAGGTATCCAAATTAAGATTAACACTCCTCCTCTCATCAGCATTACGACTATTTGTTTTATTGTCGAAATACATAACATCCTCATTAAATTTCACATCACGACTAACAACTATCCTGTCTTTCTTATCATTCCAGAAGGCATAACCGCTAGTTCGATAGCCAACAAACATCATTTCTTGGCTTGGCGTATCCAGTTTGCTTCTGTTAATTTTTGGGATATGCACAAAAGCAGAACATCCAAAAACTCTGAGGTTAGACAAAGTAGGACGTTTTTCATACCAAATTCCAGCAGGAGTAGAGTGGTTCAAAGCCTCTGTTGACGTTCTATTCAAAGTATATACAGCACATAATGCGGCCTCACGCCAGAGACGTTTAGGGGCTTGACTATCAGTTAACATAACACGGATTCTATCAATTACAGTTCTATTCATTCTCTCCGCAACTCCATTCCTTTGCGGCGTAAAGGGAGGTACACACTCTATAATAATTCCTTCATCATTACAAAATTCACGAAAACGATTTGATAAATATTCCCTACCATTATCAATTCTCAGCCGGTGGATCTTGTCACTAAACTTAGCTGAAACAGTTGCAACATAGTTCCTAAAAGCATCATAAGCTTGGTCCTTAGACTTCAATAAGTACATCATCGTAAAATGAGAAAAATCATCAATAAATGTGATCCAATATTTCTCACCACAGATAGATTCTGGTGTGATAGGGCCTGCAATATCAGAGTGAACAAGTTCTAAAATACGAGTAGCTCGTCTTCTAGTACCACTAAAAGGTTGTCTGGTCATCTTTCCTTGAACACAACTATCACATTTAATATTAGAGCCACTTAAATTAGAATTAACACCGTCAACTACTGAGAAGGTCCTATCAAAAGCTCGTTCACCGGCATGACAGAGCCGTTTATGCCACAACATAGCAGTTTTAAAATTGCCGTTCCCATGAGCAACGTTAGCAGCAGTGTCATTCACAAAACATTCTACACGATAAAGCCGTCCATCTCTAACGCCCTCCAGATACAATTTCTGATTCTTAAAAACACGCACTTGACCATTAGAGAACACAATATTAAAACCTTTCGATTCTAACTTACTTACTGATAACAAATTACATCTGGCTTCTTTAGCATACATTACATCAGTAAACGAACATCGCAAACGTTCACCACCAACTTGAACTGTAGCTTCGATAGTTCCGATCTTCGATGCGAACATTTTGTTTCCCGTTTTCGCTAGTTTAATCTCCAAAGCAGATTCAAGTGGCTTAATTTCACTAAAGAGAGTCTGGTCATTGGCATAGTGGTTTGTTGCGCCGCTATCCATATACCAACAAACAGTTCTCGAATTAATACTATCATTTAATACTCGCGATCTTGAAATGTGATTAATCGACTCGGAAACAAAAGCAATATCAGTATTACTTCCATCACTTTTGGCAAAATTAGCTTTAAAATTATTACTTCGATTAAAATTACGTTTTTCACTTATTTCACCACGTATGTCATTATTTACGTTACCAATTACACTTCCAGCTTTTACATTCGAACTATTCTCCTGGTTGTGCCATCGCTGTGTCTGTCTTTCCCGATTCGGATTCTTCCAGCAATTAATTCTTTTATGTCCTGGTTTTCCACACAAATGACAGGGAAATGAAAACTTCGATGAGTTCGCTTGAAAGGCGGAGCTGGTTATCATTTTCGAATCGTTTCCTCCTTTTCTCTTCAGCTCAGTATCAAGGAGTCTTTCTTTCACAAATTCCATCGTGAGTTTATTGTCAGGTATGGTTTCCAGCGCGGTAACAACGCCGTTAAAACTGTCAGGAAGGGTAATCAATAGGTTGCATATTTCATCTTGTTCCTCGATCTTCGCACCTGACGCTTTCAGTTGCCTGGTCAGTTCATCAAATACACTAAGGTGTTTTTGTAAATCACCTCCTTCATTTAATTTCAACTGTAATAGTTTTCGTCGTAAATATAACTGGCCACTAATACTCTTTTTAGCAAAAACTGCGTCTAATCTGTCGAATACAGATTTCGAATGTTCCGCTTCCTTCACAAAACTCAGATGTGAATCGTCGATGCATGCAATAATGATCGCCTTACACTTACTATCACGTTTCTTCCAATCTGAAGTAATTTCCTCCGGTACATTTTCAGCCACGTCTAAAAGATCATTCGCAGCGAGAACTGATCGTATTCGAAATTTCCAAGTGTCGTATGCAGTTCCGTTGAAAGGCGTGATATTGTAATTATTTTCCGACCTTACACGTGACGACATTGTGATGATGTTAATTCCGATCTGGTTCCACTCGTTAGCAATTAATTCAACGCGCAGTCAATACACGAATAACTGGGCCCATAACCATTTGTTGAGTATTTTGCATTCTGATCTATGAAGATGTGGCTGAAGGATAAAACAGTTATACGAATGACGAAGGTTTATTGTCACATTACTAAAAAACATTAAAATACACCATGACGCGGAGACCTATTTCGACGGTGCAGAATCGAGTACAACCCAACACAAGATGGCCGAACGTTTTCTCAAACTGGCAGCCTAAATTGAAAACAGTAATGCGCAGTGCTGCCATTTAAACAAATTTAAATTTACTTCTACACTATTCAACAAAAGGGAACCAAACAACATTTATATTTTATAAACAAAATAAGTTATTAGTATCATTGGAAAGAGCGTAAAAAGTATAATTTTTCAAAATTGGGCCCCCGATTCTAAAATGTGTACTCACGTTGAAAAAAGCTTATCAGTAAACGCTATGTCATATATTTCCTACATGGCTCTTGAACTTTGAATCACGTGTTCTCAAAAAGCGGATTTTGCTAGTTGGTTCCCTTTTGCCGAATAGCGTCCACTCAACATTAACACCTTTTCTCGATGCAGGTCACATGTTACGTTTTCTCAAAAAACAGATTTTGTAGCTGAAGTCCTCTTTGCTTAACAGCGTCCAAGTGAAGTCTGAAGGAAACTGACATAAATACGCACATTAGTCGCGTACGTATTTGTAAGTATAATACTTATTCATGTTAATGACTTTTAGGTAGGTACTGCAAAAGTATTAAGTTCTACATTTGAGACTTATTTGAGGTACCCACTCTTGAAGTATTTGAGAGCTGACAGGAAGAAAAGGACCTCAGCGCAAAAAAAAATTTTTGTGATAACAACTGTTTTTGACTAATTTTTGGCCGCTCTTTCGCGTGATGTCGAAAAAATTCTAAAAAGTTTTCGCAAACGGCTGTAAGTCTTCAAAGTTGAGTGTCTCCGTAACGTGAAAACGTTATCAATTTTGTTTATCCGCTCTCCTGTAAAATTTACATTTTTGAGCTGAGGTCCCTTTCTTCCTGTCAGCTCACATTTATGCATATACCGCATCACTACCCCGCCGACTGCAAGTCAAAGATCCCATTGCCGTATATTTTTCTTGTTTTCGTTCTTTCTTTTCTTTTTTCCCGTCTTTCGTTTCCTTATTCACACGGTCACGTAAAACGAGTGAACACAACGGAAAAACTTTTCTAATTGGAAACTCGAAATTCTTATTCAAGTTTGCTCATTAATATAAGTGCTAATCTGATTCGGAGAATGAGAACGTTTAAAAAGCGGGAACTTTTCTCTCTTACGATGTAGGCTACACGTGTTATCGTATTAGGTATTTATAAATTTCAGCGGATTAAAGAAGAAGGCAAATTTCAAAGGAAAAGGAAAAACTGGAAACACAGCGCAGGAGAGCAGAAGAAATAAGCATTGAGAACATGGAGGGCCGATTCCAATATTGTCTTTTGACTCGCTCTACTGTGCCAGTGACAAATCTGTTACCTTTTACACCTAAAACTCGCGCAAAATGACATACTTCTTAGGCACGGAATAGAAAAGTTTTTTTTTAAAGCTGATTCATAAAAATCATGATTTTTTGCACGCTTCGAATTCGTTTTCGCATTGTTAGTGGTAATCCAAATCGCGTTTTAAAAATAGGTTAAGCTAACCTCATTACGAAAAGTTGAAAAGTAGGTATTAAAAATATTTTTGGGTAGCTGGGTAATGCCACGATTTTTGTTATGCTTTGAAAATCATCGATGCTACACCTGTAATTTAGAAAAGTTATCATTATATTTAAATTCATCAATAATTGTCGCTACACTGGTATTTCTTGATATCATTTTTTTATATCAAGCTATCGCTAATAGTTTGTGAATTTTGAATGATGGAATACTGCGGCTTCAGCCAGATTGCGTCCCGACAGAAAAATTACGATAGTACAGATTCCGTCCCAAGGAAAAAGTGACGACAGTACCGATTGCGTCTCGAGAAAAAATGACCTGGTTCCGAAAAATTCGAAGGTTATCGACACTTTACAAGAGCGCTTCCGCTGAGGGTTCTTATCTACGCTCATTTTTCGGATTACTTTTCTTACCTCTTGACCCGTTTTAGAAGACTTTTTCATTGAAGAGTTTACTTCCCACGAGCCGAATATTAGCGCAATACTCACCTTTTCTGACAGAATGCCGAAATATCGACAAGTGAGTACGTCAAAATTTTGTCCAGGAAGTTCCTTCCCTCTTAGACATTTTTTACGCACCTTTCTCTAATGACGAAGCAAAGTGCAAAGCTATGCGAATGGAAGACGTCGTGAGCTGACCTCCACGGGGTGTCTTCTGGTTGTTGCTAACAGGCTTACAATCTCCTTTTTTTTTTTCTTCTTCGGGACGCAATCTGTACTACTGAATTGCGTCCCGTGTGTAAAATGAGGGACGCAATCTACCAGATCCCGACATTGCCGGAAAAAACTAAAAAATGGCGTATGTCAATACGCAGGGGTTTTTAGGTGTTCCAGCTACACGCGGTTGCCACCCAGAGTTGGAGCTTAGAACGTTATGATCTTCTGGTATCGCTTGTGCATAGGATATCAGATTATTATTTGCGTCAATAAACATGTAAACACAATGTAATATGTAATACTGTATGCCCAACCTATATGTATGTCATATCGTTCCGAGCTTTTCTACAAACAAAGCTCGAAATACCTACAGAGCGACCATGTACATATTAGGTACTTCCGTACATTTTATTCTTCGAATTGATCGGATCCATTTGGGACCACCCACTATATCGATTCCCGATCACAAAATCAAAAAACATAACAATTTTCAAGCTTGTTTTCTTCTTCTTCTTTTGGAATTTAACGCAAGGGTGGAAAGTTTAAGTCAGTTTAAGTGTTAAGTCAAAAGTTGAACGAATTTTCCATTCAAAAAGTCAGGCAGTCGAAAGCCAAACAATTGAAACGAATCAATGATGATCAGCAGTTAGTCAGTCGAAAGTCAATAAAAATAAAAGCATCAACTTTTTCTCTTAAAAATGCGTGTTAGCCTGCAATTTGGTGTTATTTGATCGACCTGTCCTTCTTTATTAAGTGTTTAACCCTCTCTCTTCCCGCATCTGATAAGCTGTAATAGGTGATCACAAAAAGTCAGTCGAAAAATAGTTTTAAGTTGAACAGCAGAAAAAGTCAGTCAGTCAGTCAGTCGAACAAACAACAAAAGCAGTAAGTCAAAAAGAGCAGCAGTTGAAAGAATGACTGACTTTCCACCCTTGATTTAACGTTGTTTAAGGCGGCTATATACACTTAGTAGCGTGAAAACAGACAATAAGCGAGAAAAATCAGGCGAAACACGAGAAGCGAAAAGTGTATAGATGTCGTTCTTTAAGTTCGTGTTTCGCGTTTCGTGTTCTCGCCAAGTGGTCGGCATTTTGACGAAATGTCAAAGGGTTTTCGTACTATACTGTCTAGACAGATATGACGGCTATACACTTATCGTAACATGCATGCTGTGTCGATCTGGCGAATTTTTCAATTCATCTGCATTTCAGTCGGCAGTCGGTTTTTAATTACTGAAAAGGCTTGGCTCAATTTTTCTCGCTGATTTCGATTTTTTTTATTATTTTTTTGTTGAAGCTGAGCTTCTTGTCGTCGTCATTGAACACCAACAATTGTAGAGATGCACGCAGTAATTAAACACAAGTGTAACTTCATAAACGTGTAATTGAATAAACGATAAACATCAGTGGACCGCTTCCGTACTCGGGATCTAAGCTCAACGTCCTCAGACAACATACTAATGGAGCGTCGTACTTATCGTAGAGCGCATACCGTATATCAGTAACAGTGTTACCAACTCAACAACTATTCTACAAAAACTATTTATATTTTACAATATTATAGGTATGTACCAAACTCGCCGTCAACCGGCCCAATGCTGGGCATACGCCTCACCGATCCTTTTCCATTTATTTCTATCGTATGTTTTTCTTCCCCATGCTATTCCTACCCTCCTCGTAATTTCATTCCTCCATCTCGTGCATGGTCTTCCCGTCTCTCTCTGTCCCTCGTACATTTGCCATTCCATAACCCTCCTTGACCATCTTCCGGCATCTCCTCTCATCACATGTCCCGCGTACTTGAATTTCAATTTTTTGATTTTACATCCGACATTTACCACGCCCGTCCTTCTGATTATCACATTCCTAACTTTATCTTTTCTTTTTAGATTCAGGATACTCCGCTCCATTGCTCTTTGTCTGGACCTAATTCTTTCCAGTTGTGTATCTGTGAGTGCCTAGGTCTGTGCGCCGTAGGTTAGCACCGGCGGCGTTACACACATGTTGAGGGCTTTTGTTTTGGCTTCCATGTTCCCATTTCTTTTGAAAATCCACCCTAAAGCCCAGAAACTTCTCCATGCTTTTGATCTTCTAATTTGAATTTCTTTCTCCAGACCCTTTTGAAACGAAATATTTTGTCCTAGATATGAATATTCCTCAACTCTCTCTATCCTATTTATTTCGATCGTAAGCTGCGTTTCTAGTCTGTTACTCATATATTTTGTTTTGCTTACATTTGTTCTTAGCCCTATCTTTTCGCACTCCTCCGACAATTCCGTTGCCATTCTCTCTAATTCTTCATTGTTCGTGTGTATTAAAACAAAGTCGTCAGCAAATTTTAGGTTATTCAGCTTTTTCCCATTAATTGGCATCCCGTAGCTTTCCCATTCCATTTTTTTGAACACACTTTCTAGTGTACATGTAAATAAATTCGGTGAGAACGGGTCTCCCTGTTTTACCCCCCCCCTCCCCTCCCTATCTCAAACATTTTTCCTTTCCCTTCTACTTTTATGTAAGCTTTGGAGTTGTGATACGCATTTTGTAGAATTTTTATTATTTTAGTGTCACAGCCCGCTTGAATTAATGCCGTCCATATGCTTTCGTGGTCGATGGAGTCGAATGCCTTCTGAAAATCAATAAAGAGGAGGTGTAATTCTAGGGTATATTCATTTGCCTTCTCCATTATTTGGTTGATTGTGTATATGTTATGTACCAAGTCCAAAATTGTACATTTCGGGTATGGTACAGATGATTTTGTACCAATCGCGAAATGCTCGGACCATTTGTAAGATTCGGACTTGGTACATACCATTCGCGATATGTACGTTTCATTTCGTACCATTCGCGTGGCGTCCGGACCACGCTGCTACATGGTACAACTGTCTTGTACCAAGTTAGAAATAGATGCTTTACCGACCATTCATGAAATATAATGATTTGAAAACTCAATACAACTACACCAAAATTAAACTTTCTTCAAATTAAACGACTAGATTGAAGAATCGCGTTGAAGCTCTCAGATACCAACGGTGGTAGATATTACTTATTTATTACAGCACGACATTGCATTATGGCACCGGGAGTTACACAGAACATTTTTTTCCTACATACACATCTGTTTGTTAAGCATTTTGTCAAGCATGAACATCTAAGGAAACCTTGCCCTCCAGTCAGTCACAGATGATTTTGCATTAGCTTCTCGGACAGTAACCATATCAGCGGAAACATCGTCAATTTTTACAAAGCTGTTGGTACATGGTGCTACATCTATTCCTCATTCCTCATATTCTTTATTCTGTTACATAAGGAACAGAGATCAGTCTCATTTTTTGAATACTTAAATGCTCATTACGCGTACTTACTGCCCGATGAATAGGGTAACTGTTGCCGTTCTAGGGCAACTACAGGGTAACCACGCTGAAAGACCGCCCACTTCTAGAAAAGTTGCCTCATATTCTCCAGCAAACTTCACTGTTGCCCGTTGATTGCCCTTTGGTTCCCCTTGGTTGCCCATTGGTTGACTTTCGATTAAACAGTTTTTATTGCACAGCTTTGTCCATGCAGTATTTCCGAGATATGAGTGTTGTGTGTAAGAAAGATTTTTGAAATCGTTGTGTCCCATACGTTATTATGAGTGAAAAACTGAATCGATTCGAAGGTAGTCAGATCCTACACCGTTGCCGTTCAAAGAGGTGAGTACTACATATGCCAAACGTAATAAGTAATAACGCTTTCCGTATATTTCTGTGTACGAAACGTATAACAGAGTACACATGCATTATACAGTGGCACACGTATCAGACTATACACATTGTGCTTAATTTTCGCAGATTACTTGTTCGTGTATCAATAACCCATCTCACCTTGTTGCGTACTGCATCTGTGACTGCATCGGCGAGGTGAGTAACTACATGCCAAACGTACCTACTTTTAATATTACGGTACTAATGGGGGAAAAGGTTGGTTGTAGACCGAGGCAAAGCCAATTTCTGCAACAAAACAACCGTAAACGCGTTTTTGACCCACTCGTATACCGTACAATATTTTTTTATAATTCCTTTTGAGTAACATTCTGACCTCTTCACTGTATACTGTATTATCCAAGTTTTATTTTCTTATGCACTGATTGCAGGTGCAAGCTATTACTTTACATGACCCGCGCATTCATGGTGAGGCGGTGGCACTACGTGCCTTGCTTGAGAAGATTTTCTCCCCCGTTCCTCCGAATGATGATACAAGTGCAGAAGAAGTTGCCTCAAAGGAAGCTGCTACCCCTAACCCACAATAACTTATGACCATTGTTTTTCTGCCATGTGTATGCCTTTACATATTTGTAACATGAATTTTGGATTTTATAGCTGTAACTTTACTGCTGGCCAACGATGTACGAACAGCGTAGCGACCTACTAGTCTTCGTGAGAGACAGAAATGAATGGCGATAGAGAAATGTGGACGCGGGATAATGCGAACTGATCTTATCGCGTGGCTGAGTCAGTATGTAACCAGCTTTTTTTTTGCATGGGCATGGACGGGCCAACAGAGTTGGGTCAAGTTGCTAAAGACCAAATAAATTTTATGAATGTGGCTTGAAGGAGAGGGAGGGAGCGGGAGGAGGTGTTGAAAAATGACGTCGGCATGAAAATTTTAAATAAACGCATATTCGAATCATTCATTAAAATGTAATTATGCGGGCATTCCTGATGTGACTTGCGCAATGCTAATAGGATATAATATCTACCGTAAACCGGGGTGACTTTGCCAAAAATGTTGGAGTTTTCAAACTTGAATAGCTGTAGCGCATGATGCTCAAAAATTCCTTCAACGTGGCTGTCTCTCACCAGGGATTGGACTTCAAAAATTTCTTTGTAAATATTATCGCTGCGTGTTTGGATAAACTGATGCATGTGTACAGTTTTTGTGAGTATATAGTGAATAAGTTGGCAATGTAGTACGTGTTTTAGACTCGGTCAGAATCAGTGCAGCCATATTTGAAAACGTGTCCCTCGCTTTTTTGTCCTTCACCGTGCTCAAATTTGAACCAGTCAGAAAACAGACACAGAGTAAATATTTTTGCACTTAGAATAGCCAACCTGAAGTATTTTTGTCAGTCAGGTGGTGTGCACATATGATTTTTTGCGAATTCTGAATGGATTGCCGTTTAATTTAAGAAAAGTGCTGGAAACAAGAGATTTTACCAACAGAAATTCCTTAAACGTGGCGCATAGTGATGAGCGCCGCAAGCGACTCAAATTTTTGATAACCGCAATTAAATATATGGGTACGTACATCAGATGACACTTTATCGTTTCATCACTTTTTAAAATACCTATGGTCAAAATCGAGGGATCCGGTGAACCTTTATCAATTTTGTGAAGATTTTTTCCCATTTCCATCACCGTGGCAACAGGAATTATGAAAGCCACGATGAAGGAATCCGATACCACTATGAAAGAATTTTCTAAAGTCTGGTTCCACGACAGACCGGAAATTTGTGAATACGAGTCAGTGCTGCCAGATTTATTTCGCCAAAATCTGGAGAACAGTCCAGAAAGAGAAATCCGGAAAAATCCAGGCACAAATGTGATGTCCAAAGGGAAGAGACCTTGAAGTGAAAAAATAAAAAATCTTATTTTCAGTTTTTCTGGCATAGAATTAAGTGTAGAATGATAATCCATGTTCAGTTTTACCAATTATTCTAAAAAAATTAACTGCCCCGAGTTTCATAAGTTGAAAAAAATAAAAAAATACATTACAGCTATTAAAAAAAGCAATAATTAAAATAATAAAATGCATTTAAAGTTACAATGATAAAACTATTAGGGATAAAAGGAGATTAATGTCTTGTATAGGAAATTTCATGCAGAACTCAGTTTTGCCAAATAATGCACCCAAAATTAAATTAACAGAAAAGGGAAATGCCATATTAAATCATTCAAATATCTCACACAACAATTACTATAGATTAAATTGATCTCTACATTTGGGAAACTGAAAATTAATTTACTATTTTATTTTCATTTTGGAACCATGCATAAATCGATGACCCAGGAGCATTTTCCTCCATTATATTAAATTTAAATGGGGGCTGAGAAATTAGGAATGGATTCGTATCAATAATTCGATCTAATAAACGCTATGGATTCGTATCTTTTTAGTAGATTCGTCGGATTTGTACTTTTACCGACTTTTCGAAGAAAAGGGAGGTATTACACTCGTCACAGTTGTGAAGTTGGGGGCGGGGGCAATGTTTTTTTTGCGTTTCAGAGTGTTTAGAACACGACTGTAATAGTGGCTGAATTTCAGGTTTCCTTATATATATATATATGTAAAGGTACAGTACGTTGACTGCCCTTTCATTCTCGCACGAGTCAACCTGACTGGTTTCCTCTTATCGCCTATCGGGACAATTGCAGGTTGTTATCAATTAGTCCGCATACCTACTTGTATATTTTCGCTCACTGCTTGAATCGGTTATCGACTCTCGTGTAACATTATTATTTCCGTCGTCGTATAGTGTACAGCATATTCTTTATATCTTATTAAAACCCGTGTGTACGCGAGTTAATTTGTTTTCGATTCACTTAAGATAAGTGCATCGTTCATCTTAAGGTTGTTTTCGCGCATTTGAATAAATCTATATTTCTTGTGTCGCAAATTTCGTCTTACAAATCGAAAACAACACTCTCGCGTCATGTCAAATCCAGATGTTGAAAATCTTGCTGCCGCTTCACCAAGTTCGAATCCTCCCATCAAAGATCGCGTTCGGTTTCATATTTTTACTGCGGCAGATCCACTAAATTCGAAAAACACAATTCCATTTGTGAAAAGCCTTCAATCAGAAGGAACTGTAGAAGTCTACTGTTTTCCGGCTGAGCATCAACCACTTCGGCTACACACTGAATTGAGCCAAAATTCAACTATCCGAGCAGTTGTCAAGTCTATGAAACAGCGAGGTAAAAATCAAAGGCCAATGATTACTCTCAATGATATACTTCGACGCACATACTTTGATGAAGAAGACAACCCACGTTTTGGTGATGAATATCTCGAGGAAATTGAGGTTCCTGGAAAATTCACCACCATATCAAATCCAACCTCTGAAAAACGCCAGTCGCTGCAATCAATCACAAAGGACGCCGTCCTAGAACATTTCAATGGCTCAAGCCCAAACGCCAAAACCTGGATTCAACATCTTGAAAAAGAATGCACGCGTCTGGATATTCCAAAAACTCGCTGGTACGAAGTTCTTCGTCTTTTTCTGGATGGTATTGCAAAGGATTGGTACCAAATGGTGTGGACTACAATTGGTTCCTCTAGCTGGGAACAATGGGAAAGTTCGTTCAATGAGTATTTCACTACAAAAGGTTGGTCCGAGTGCACCTACGCATATAATTATAAGTTCTTACGCGGTTCTCTGAGCGAATACATGATAAAAAAATTAGCATTATTAGCGGACTGTGATCCGTCTTTATCCGATAATTCGAGATGCATGTTAGTTGTAGCTGGCATACCGCAATCGTTCCACAACAGGTTAGATAGAAGTAAAATCCAGTCAGTAGGTGACCTGATTAGCCAAATAAATCAAATAGACCGGAACTTTTCGAAAAATAATAATAATGAGGATAACCCTCAAACCTCCAAAAAAAATAACGAAAAAGAGTCTAACAATAATAATAAAAAGCAGATTCAACCCAATCACAAGCCTTGCCGCTTCTGCGAACGGATAGGTAAACCTGGTCGTTACCATCCCGAAGCAGAATGCAAGACAAAATTGAACCCTAATAATAACTGGCAGGTGTCAAAATCTGCCACAAACGAGAAAAATATAAAGATAACAAATAATACAGAACTGGAGGAAATATTGAACAATGAAGTAGAGTCAAAAAACTGAATCTGCTTCCACTCATTACGTTAGACGTTAAAATAGAGAATAAGTTAGCACAAGCTCTATATGACCCGGGTGCTAACACATCAATTATGACGCAAAATGCGTTACAAAAATTTGATTCTATAAAATTTCTTAAAAAACCATTAATGTTTAAAACGATGAGTGGAAGGGATCAGTTTACTGGTATTGCACTAATAAATCTCAAAATATTCAATATAGAAAGGCAAACAGCAGTATGCGTAATCAATAAAGAAAATTTTAACTACGACATACTGCTAGGTTTGGATACAATAAAAAACTTCAAACTCCGTCAAGACGAGAACTTGACAATTCTCAAGCACCGCTTGATTTAAAAGTCGAAACAGAAAAACCCAAAATACCTTACCAGGTCAAAAATAAATCATTGGAGCACAATAAGTGCACAATAAATTGGAATGAAGCAATCCCATTCGAACAATTCGAAGCGAAGGTCTCGCATCTTGACGAACATAAACAGAAGGTTGTGTACGATCTAATCGATAAATATGACAGAGTGTTTGCAAAGTCTCAATACGATGTCGGCTCTGTAAGCGAGTACGAAGCTCATATAAAATTGTTAGAAAACAAATTTACAACAAGAAAACCCTACCGATGTTCCTACGAAGACCAGAAAGAGATTGAATCCCAAGTTTCCGAATTATTAAACCATGGCCTGATTGAGCAATCTTGCTCTCCCTTTGCCGCCCCAGTGACAATGGCTTACAAAAAAGTAGGAGATGGATCTACAAAAGAAAAAGTGCGAATGTGCATTGACTTCCGCGATCTTAATAAAATCCTTGTCCCGGAAAGTCAGCCATTCCCTCTGATCGAAGATATGGTCATTCGTACACGTAACTGTAAGTGGTTTACAGCATTAGATGTCAACTCGGCCTTTTGGTCAATCCCCATTCGTGTCAAAGATCGACACAAAACAGCGTTTATTACGCAGCATGGCCACTGGCAGTGGTGCAATATGCCATTCGGGCTTAAGAATTCGCCCGCAATATTTCAACGTATCCTATCTGGTATCATTCGTTGTCATAATTTACAAGACTTCTGTGTAAATTATATTGACGATGTATTGATTTTCTCTAAGTCTTTCGAAGAGCATATTTCACATATTGAAGCTCTGATTAAGACAATCATAGCAGAGGGCTTTAAGCTAAAATTTTTAAAATGTAGTTTCGCTACAAACTCGGTGAAATATCTGGGCCATATCATCGAAGAAAATACCGTTCGTCCCATGACCAATAATCTGATATCGATAAAAAATTTTCCCGTACCAACTTCGCGTAAAAATATACGCCAGTTTCTCGGCAAAGTTAATTTCTATCATAAGTATATTAAGAACTCTTCAAAAATCCTAGAAGTGTTCCATCGACTACTACGAAAGGACATACCTTTCAAATGGACCTCAGAATGTCAGAAAATGTTTGATCATGTGAAAGACTATCTGACATCTTCTCCCGTTTTAGCCATTTTTGACCCAAATCTACCAATTCACATCTACACTGACGCCAGTGGCGAGGGCGTAGGTGCAATTTTAAAACAACCCCAAGCTGGTGGTGTTGAGAAACCTGTCGCTTATTTTTCAAAAAAATTGAACGAAAGCCAGAAAAGAAAAAAAGCGATATATATTGAGAGTTATGCCGTACGCGAAGCCGTGAAATACTGGCAGTACTGGTTGATTGGTCGACGCTTTAAAGTGATCACTGATCATAAACCCTTAGCAAACTTAAACCTGAAATCCAGACCTGATGAAGAATTAGGTGATATAGCCAACTATTTACTTCAGTTTGATTTCGAGATCATATACCGCCCAGGCTCTGCCAATGCTGAAGCCGATTGCTTATCTCGAAATCCTGTACTCGAAAGCTCAACTGATCCATACGAACATGAACCTATTAGAACAGTAAATCTTGTGTCTAATGAACAAATAAAAAAAATGCAGAAAGATTTAGAACCTTGTGAGAAGTATGTACAAAAGCAAGGAATTATATTACGGAAAATACGTAATAGAGAAAAGATTGTATTGAATGCAGCCTCTGGGAAGAACCTAATTGAACAAGTACATCTGAAATTTGGTCATATTGGTTCCTCTCACATCTATTCCATACTTAAAAACTTCTACTACTTTCCAAATATGTACTCTCTAATCCGAGACTTCACAAAAAACTGTGAAATATGTCTTTCCAATAAAACACGTTGTCGTAATAATGCCGGCCTGATGGGTCATTTTGGGCCCGCATCTCGTCCATTTGAAATTATGTCGCTCGATACGGTAGGTGGGTTTGGCGGCCGCCGTTCGGCAAAAAAATTTCTTCATATCCTTGTGGATCATTTCACCCGTTATTCTTATGTCCTCCCTTCGGCAAATCAAAGTACTCCCGAGTTTATTCGACTTATTAAAAAAGTCCTCCAAGATCGACATATCGAAACTCTCCTTACGGATCAGTATGGTGGCCTTTCATCCAAGGAATTTGTAAAATTCCTTCGTGACTCCAATATTGCACACTTCTATACGGCCGTAGATAATCCTAAATCGAATGGTTTAAACGAACGGTTAAACCAAACCCTTGTAAACCGTATCAGATGTCGTGTGAACGAGAATAAAGGATCAGGTGCGTGGTCTAATATTGCTTTAAAATGTGTTGAAGAATACAACGACACTCTCCATTCCTCAACTGGTTTTGCTCCATCCTACCTTATGCTCAAGAAAATCCCTGATATCTCCCCTTTTATGCCAACCTCAAATTACAATGCCGATCTTATACTTGCTTTCCAAAACTCAGAAAAATCACATGCACGGAATAAGAAGCGTTTAGACTTGGGAAAAGAAGAATTAGTTCTCAAAGCTGACGATATTGTATACATAGAAAATGGTAATAAACTTAACAGAGGAAAGTTGGATGAGGTACGTATAGGACCTTGTAAGGTCGTTCGGCGTATGTCCAATAATGTCTACGAGATAAATGTAGGTCATGGTGGACCACGGGATACACGTTTGTATCATGTCTCAAAAATTATCCCATTTAAAAAAGACAGTGAGCTAGTAAATCAATCATAAAATTTAAAAAAAAAAAAACAAAAAAAAAACAAAAAAAAAACTATGTGAGGTGTGGCGCAGAATTGGCCTACTTACCATAGTTCCTTTCAAGGTGGGGGGATGTAAAGGTACAGTACGTTGACTGCCCTTTCATTCTCGCACGAGTCAACCTGACTGGTTTCCTCTTATCGCCTATCGGGACAATTGCAGGTTGTTATCAATTAGTCCGCATACCTACTTGTATATTTTCGCTCACTGCTTGAATCGGTTATCGACTCTCGTGTAACATTATTATTTCCGTCGTCGTATAGTGTACAGCATATTCTTTATATCTTATTAAAACCCGTGTGTACGCGAGTTAATTTGTTTTCGATTCACTTAAGATAAGTGCATCGTTCATCTTAAGGTTGTTTTCGCGCATTTGAATAAATCTATATTTCTTGTGTCGCAAATTTCGTCTTACATATATATATATATATATATATATATATATATATATATATATATATATATATATATATATATATATATATATATATATATATGTGCTACGGTAAAGGTAAGCCCATTTCTGGAAACGCCAGTATCTTTGTGAGACCCGTTTCGACGTTGCGAGACCCAGTAGCGGGACTCGGAACGTTTTGCCGTGTTGTCCAGTTTTCCTGGGGTACCTCCCTCCAAGCAGTACGTATACGCATTTTCGTATGGGCCTCGGAACGTCTCTAGAGTACCTTCAATTATACAGAAATAGTTCGCGCACCTTTACACCAGAGGGCGCTGTTCACGTAGTGTGTATCAATCCGAGACCCAGTAAAGTATAAGGTATTCCGAGACCCATCACATCGGCAACATGTCGTGGTAAATTAATGTGCGTCTGACAAAGTCCAGGCTACGGCTTACATTTTTCAGCAATCAATTCCGTAATGGAAATATTGTTTTAGAATCAAAATTAAGGGGTTTTGGAACTATTTTCAATGTTAGAACCGTGGCAAGAATTTTTTCAAAAGGCCTCTTTTAGACCTGGTTAAAGGTTGGCTTGTTGTGGTTTTTTTTTTTATATTATTTTTTTTGCTCGTCTGCACCGATGAAAATACGTAGTCACGTATAAAAGTTCACGTTACGTCTAAGGTTTCTACTTTGGAAATACTTCCGGGTGCATATGATGACAAAAAAAAGGTTAATACTGGACCTGGACGCGGTTACCTTAATTCGAAAATTGGTATTTCAGAGGCAACTATTGCTGTAATTTCATTTTTACTGTGTCAAGTTCAACACGGAGAAAAAGGCACCATACCTAAACAATTGTACCACTTATTAGAAACTGATATGGTTTCTGCCTATCTTATTAAATTTTTGTCATCGTCTGTGGAAAGGACAAGTTTAAATGGTCAAACTGAATAGTAATTTCAAATCTATTATTTATTGTATGTACAAATCTATGAATTTTTCTTGTGATGTCTTGTAAAAGTCGTTGAAACAACTAGAAGAAATTATTCAGGTCTAGGCAGCTCTTACTAAAAATAGCTTAGCTGATGTAAATTCAAAAATAATAATAGAAATAATTACGATCAAAAAGGAGAATTTATGCAATGATAGTCTACTAAATATTGCCGAACTGTACTACACAAAATACACAAAACGGATAGTAGAATAAAGAGAGTTAAACTGTTTAAGACGTACTACCCAGTACCTACATAGCGGACTAATTTTTGCCAGACTGTCTCACGCAAGGTATTATTCAGAATCACCGAAGAGAAACTGCCAAACTGTTTAGGAGAGTTTTTGTATATTTTGTCAGGTACCTGATGTGCAAGAGGCAGATCAGTGGCAGTCACAAAACTGCCACAAGTGCCATGAAGTGGCAAACTGAGTAGTTCTGAAGTTGGCCACATAGAAATATACAGAGGTCGCTTACATCAATTGTCACTCAATGAGCGTGTCAATTTTATGCCACTGATTGAGGCAATTTTTTTTGCCAATTTATGACTATTTTTGCCATAAAGTGGCGTGTTACCCGAGTGTCAGAAGAGTGGCATTTTTTTTTGCCACTATATGACGAGTTTTCTTCCACTACTATTTAATATGAAAACGAAGAAAGTTCGTTACAAGAATGTGATAATGTGCGTCGTACGATTTGAAAATATTGAGAAATGAATTTAGGTTTTACCGACGTCATTTCTGGGAGTAAAGTGGCTCTTTGACTCAGTGATAAGAACCCGGGAATAAATGACCATTTAATTCCCGCGGGGAAGTAAACAAACAATTTAATTCCCACCAGGAAGTAAACAAACCGTGTTATCATCTCCGGGCGGGAATTAAATGGAATGAAATACTGAATTCGTTGCGAAATAAGCAATATTTTTACAATCATTTATGTAAAAAACCATCTTCCTAATACAGGGGGGTATCGTGAACGTTTGACGATGTCGGGCGATACCCCCATGTATAGAAATCTTACTATATTATAAAATCGTAGTGCTTAGGATGATTCTACACCTCATCCTGAATCCAACGATGCCCATATCTTCATTTTCAAAAAAAATGTGACATTGAACCTTTTTTCCCTGTACCCTTCATATGCATATGATGTAAGTATTTCAAATTTAGAAGTGTCCACTGCAGGTAAAGTCGTATACTATCCGAGAGAAAAAAGCAGTTTTAATCAGAACATGTATTTTTTCGACTTCACATCAAGTTTACTGTTTAAAGGGAGACACATTGAAAATTACAGGCCAATGGTGACCCCATTATTGTATTTCAATTGGAATCTTTTATGGGGCCGAGGGGTCGACCGTGCCCCCAACTTTTGGAAGTCCAATTCTCGAATATTCAGGCTTTATAAATAATTTTCCGCGAACCTCTTATTTTGTTGATCGAAGCTTTTTGTGGATCAGACGGGTGCCCCCTCCCCATCCCCAACTCCCAACCACAAAAATATTATTTGCGATATTTTGGCCGCTAAAAGTACGTATAGTTACTATAATTTATTTTTCGGTCGAAATCTAATGTGGATTTGAGAGGTAAAACGCATCCCGAATTCCTGGAAATCTACCTCTCGATGCTTCAAACTTTGCAATTGTTTTTAACTTCTTTTTGCGATTGATACATTCTGTAGACTCAAAAAGTAGACTCCCCGCCCAAACCCTGAAAGTGTACTTATTGATTTTTCGGCCTTTAAAAAATTACTTTCGATGAACTGTTTATGTTTTCTACTGAAATCATTTGTAGGGCCAAAGGACTGACTCTGCTCCCAACTCCGGAAGTCTAATTCTCGATTCTTCAATCTTCAACAATAGTTTTCTTTGAACCCCTTACTTTGTTAATCGATGTATTGTATGGATCAGAGGGAAGTATTCCTCGCCCCCAACTCCGGTCATGAAATTCTTGATTGTTAGGGGTAGAAAGATGATTTTCCATAACCCTTCTCTTGTTTGATCGAAATCATATGTGGACCCAAGGGATAGACCCCCCCTCGCCTCCTAAAATATAAATCTCGATTTTCCGGGCTTTCAAATTTATTCTTGATGAAATTTTTTATTTTTTTGATTCACATCTATTGTGGTCCCGATGGGTTGACCCCACCTCCAACTCTGGAAATCAAATTCTCGATTTTTCTGACGTGAAAAATAATTTTCGATGAACCACCTTATTTTTCTGATCGAAGTCTTTGGTGGAGCCGCGGGGTGGAACTCCACCCGAACTCCGAAAATCTAATTCTCGATTTTTTGGCCTTTAGAAATATTTTTAGTGACCTTTTCCATTTTTCAGTTGTTATCATTTGCGGGGTCAAATGGTTCAGTCCCGATGGGTTGACCCCGTCCCCAACCCTGGAAATCAAATACTCGATTTTTCCGAGGTGAAAGATAATTCTCGGAGATCCCCTTATTTTTCTGATCGAAAAGTCTTTGTCGGACCCGAGGAGTGGAGCCCCACTCCAATTCCGAAAATCTACTTTTCGATTTTTTGCCCTTTAAAAATATTTTTCGTCTCTGGAAGTCTAATTCTCGATTTTTCAGTCTTGAACAATAATGTTCCGTGAACTTCTGTTTCGTTGGTCGAAGTATTTTGTGGATCTGATAGGTAAACCTACACCCGCAACTCCGAAAGTCTAATTTTCGACTTTGAATTATTAAATATTTATTTTCCTTTTTTTGATAAAATCTATTGCGGACTTGAGGGGTGGAGCCCATCCTGAACTCCGGAAATCTAATTCTCGATTTTTCAACTTCTGAATTATCTTTCATAAACCTCCTCTCATTTCGATTGCCACATTTTTTAGACTCGAGAGGTGGATTCTTGCCATCAACAATTCTTGATTTGTTGGCCTTTAAAATTATTTCTGATGAACTCTTTATTTCTCCGAGGGGTTGACCACACTCCCAACTTCGGACATTGGTCTCGATTTTTCAGGCTTGAAGGACGATTGTCTGTGAACCTCTTATTTTGTTAATCGAAGTGTTTTGTGGATCTGAGGGGTGGACCCTCACCCTAACCCCAGAAATCTAATTCTCGATTTTCAGCCTCTCAAATTTATTCCCGGTGATTGTTTACTTTTTCAATTGAAATCTTATGTGAGACCGAAGAGTTGACCTCACCCCAGACTTGGAAATTAAAATCTCGATTTTTCAGGCTTATAAATCATTTTTTGATAAACTTATATTTATGTTGGATCGAGGTCTTTTATGGATCCAAGGGGTGGACCACCACTTTAACGCCGAAAATCTATAGGCTTGAGAAATTGTTTTCCGTAAAACCATAGTTGTTGTATTATAAGCCTCCTGTGGACTCGAATGGTGGTGCCCCCACCCACAAGTCCGAACATTCTAATTCACGAATTTTCGGCATACAAAAATATTTTCGGTAACCTTTTTATTTTTTCAATTTGTAGATTTTTGGGGGCTGAGGAGTGCACCCCGCTCCCAACTCTGTAAGTCTAATTCATGATTTTCCGTCTTGAACAGTACTTTTCCGCGAACCCCTTATTTTGTCGATCTAACTACTTTGTGCATCTAAGGGGTGGACCCAACTCCCAACTCCCAACTCCGAAAATCAAATTCTCGATTTTTCAGACTTAAGAAATAAATTCTCCTTGAAACTCTTTTGTTCTGATCGGAAGTGTTTTGTGGACCTGAGGAGTAGAATTCTCAATTTTTCGGTCTTTAAGAATATTTTTGGAGACCTTTTTATTTTTTCAATTGGATCTTTCGTGCAGCCGTTTATCTACTTTAAACATTATTCTTCGATAAATGTGACCGTCCAAATTAAAAGGGCACGTCGGTCCAAAACATTAATTTTACAGGAGACACCTAAAGATTCAAACGGGAATCTCGAGAACGCGATATCCTATAGACGTCCACTCTTGCGCTCTATCACTTTTGCTTTTTCGAGTTCACAGACTCACAGTGTTAAACAGTACTCTTTGACCTACCAAAATCGAACATAATCTCAAAGTCGATTTTTTTGCACCGAAGTGCCCTTTCAGTATGGACAGTCACAAATTTTTATTTTTTCCATCTAATTGTTTTGGTGATCCGATGGTGGAGCCCTGCCTCAGGCTTTGAAAATTTAACTCTCGATTTTTCAGAATTTAATGCTTATTCTTCGAGTGCTTTTTATTCTCACGATCTGAATCTTTTGTGGACTCGAGAGGTGACCCCCTTTTTCCCGGTTGTTCGAATTTTGAAACTTATGTTTCATAAACTTGATTATTTGTTTCGATCGGTAGTTTTGTGAAGCCAAGAGATAGATTGTGGCCCTAGCTTTGGAAATTTAATTATCGATTTTTCGGATCTGGTTGAACTTTTTATTTTTCCTATTTCATCTCTCATGAGTTGGAGGGGTGTCCCCCACCTCCAACTTCGAAAATCTGTTTCTCAATTTTCGAGACTTTATTGGCGACGGTCTGTGAATTGATATCTCATGTGGATAAGTATAATTGAGCATCCCGGCGCAGTGAGTTCAGTATAAAAATCACAGAAAGGGTAAATGGAAAAGAAGGCAGATTATCCCAGTCAGAAAGGAAGAGAACGCACGCCAGAAACTAAGATCAGTGCAAGAGGAAATGAAATTCTAGGAAAATTTTGACGACAGTATGGATCAAGCTTTAAAAAACACGGTTGAAGAGTTTGGAGTGACGAGGGCTAAAGAGAAAACCAGGGATAAGCTTTCAAAATAGACTCTCGAATCAGGAAGAATAACCTTTGGAAAAATAGAAATAAAACACCGTTAAACAAACCTGAGCGTACTAAAATACAAAAATTGGTGAAGAAAAATGTTAGAGAACATATTAAGAAATATGATTAGGAAAAAATTCAAGATATTTTGGAAGAAAATTGGTCCACCAAAATAGTTAGGCTCGAACTCGGTGGCAGGAGAGACGTTATGCTGAAGCTAAAAGATTCAGACAGGAAAAGTGACTCAAAATCAAGAAAAAATTGTAGAGGCAGCAACAATTTTTTACGAGGACTTTTACCGCGAGCAAACGAGCTCATGAAAATAGCAAAAACTGGAGGGTGAAAGGAGGAAGAAATCCCGGAAATAATGGAGAGAGAAGTGGAATACGTACTAAATACGTAGACTGAAAAATGACATAGCCCCAGGACCGGATGGAATTACGATCGAAATGCTGAAAAGGTTTGGCGATCAGAGAGTGCCACACCAGGCTAAATTATTTAACAAAATCGGAATTATGAAAACATGTCCAAAACAGTGGAACTTGGCCAAAATAATATTATTACACAAACAAGGAGGGAAGGAACTCATTGAAAATTACAAGCCAATATGCTTAACATCGAACATTTTTAAAGCATGTATGGCAGTCTTAAAAAGACGTATGTATAACCATTTGGATTCAAATCATCAGGGGAATGAACAGGCGGGATTCAGAAAAGGCTTCTTAACTGTAGAAAATATTTTCGTTGTGAACCAAATTATTGAAAAAACACACGAATATGATGTGGAAAGCGAAATATTTTTCATAGGCTTTCAGAAGGCATTTGATTCAGTGGATCATAAATACATATATATGTTGAAAGCACTGGAAAATAAGGGAATTGAAAGTGGGTTTATTAAAGTCATATACAGGATTGCTATGCAAATTCGAGTGCAAGAGCCAGCCTTAAAAGCAAAGGGAGGGAATTCAAAATTGGGAGCAGGGTTCAACAAGGGGATATCTTGTCCCCAAACCTCTTAAACTTCATTTTGGAAGAAGTATTTCGCAATCTAAACTGGAAAAGAAGGGGACTAGAAATAAATGGAGAATTTCTAAGTAATTTAAGGTACGCAAACGATATTATCTTATTTGCAAAAAATATTAAGGAGTTGAAGAAAATGGCAGAAAAGTTATTGAGGGAATGCAAAAAAGCTGGCCTCAAACTGAATGGTAGCAAATCAAAAATAATCGGAAGAGGGAAATTAAAAATTCTGGTAATCGATGGGCAAGAGATAGAGGAGGTAACGGAAATCGAAGATCTGTGGGACAGATTATTATTTTCGAAGAAAGCGATAAAGAAATTATGAGGCGTATTAAAAAGGGGTGGAACAACTTCTGGGCATTAAAATGTATTTTTTGCCGGAATTTCAAAACCGCCCTCAAAATGGAAACACTAAATAGCTCAACGGTACCAGCCCTCAAGTCTGGAACACAAACCTGGTCCCTTACAGGAAACAAATGGTGAAGCTACAAATTACGTTCAGATCTATGTTGAGGAAACTTCTAGGACTGCGATGGGTAGACAAAATCTCAAATGCAAAGCTATACAAAATGGTGGGAGGCGGGGACATAGGATATAATGTCGAACAATTAAAGTGGAAATATGTAGGGCATCTGGCGACAGCGGATAGCAACAGATGGGGAGTAAAATTACTCAACTGGATACGCTGCAAAGGAAAAGAACGATAGGTAGACCAGTAACTAGATAGACAGATGAACTCGTCAGAGAACTGGGCCCCGGGTGGCAAAGATTAGCGCAGGATAAAATAAAGTGGAGAAGCTACGTCGAGGCGTAT